>JAEMOT010004209.1:117041-267372 GCA_019297695.1 Apostasia ramifera | reverse complement strand
AATAATCTGATTTAATTAAATTAAATATTAATTTAAGCCATTTTGAATTTTGAATCGCATAACAAACATTTAATATTTTATATATTTAATTTTAAATAATTAATTTCATAAATAAAAATTAATTTTATCATAATAAATTAAAGGGTAAATAGCATCTGGGTCCCTCTAGTTTGGTCGTATGTGCAAATAGGTCCCTCAAATATTTAAATGTAGCAAACTGGTCTTCTAGTTTGATGAAATGAGCATATAAGTCCTTGGGCCGTAACAGACGTTAAAAATCACTTTCTCTCTCCTCCTTCTCTCTACTCAACAAGGCGACGGACTGCAGTCACCCAATCGCCGGCGCTGCTCCCAGCTAGCTCCTCGCCCGGCCACCGCCGCCCCATCCACCAAACCAGGCGGAAACTTTGCGAACGGGAAATGGCTGCTCCATCAATCTCAAGTTTGACACCCCTAGCTGTTCGCAAACCCTGCATCGAGCAACCCTTCATTTTTCTCATCCCTGAGCGTGGATGGGTGTGGGAGCATGTCCAGATTAGATGGCAAAGCGTTTCAGTCAGTTGGTGGATCGCAACCATCTGATTCAGAGAACCCAACCTCAAAGAGATGTGCTAGAAGAGGAACCGATGGAAATGGAAAATGCGCGAGCACCGGAAGGTGCCACTGCTTGAAGAAGAGGTTTCTATAGACATTAATCTTTCTTAGAATTTTCTTCAGCAATTTTGGAATGTGACCATTCAAAAATTTATTGTTGGTAGGAAGCTGAGAGTGAAGCGATCCATCAAGGTGCCAGCAATCAGCAACAAGCTTGCCGATATTCCTCCTGACGAATACTCTTGGAGGAAGTATGGGCAAAAACCAATCAGGGGTTCTCCTCATCCTAGGTATTTCAGATTCACCATGCTGCTTGTTAATACATCCCCACCAAGTTCCACCCGGGGGCCCGCCAGCACCACCAGCGGCGCCGTCTGCGCCGGGGCCGGGGGCTCCTCCAGCTGCCCCTTTCCCGCCTGATCCGGGAGCTCGGGTTCTTCGTAGTTCCAGCAGCCGCCTCGCCGGCACTGTCGCTCCCTCCTCCCCAAAACCAAACGCCCGGAGATCCGCCGGGACGCCGCTTCCTCCCCTACCGCCACCTGCACCGCCGCCGTCGTCGCCCCGGCCTCCCCATCCCGGTCCCCACCCGCGCTCGCACACACTGCGCAGCTGCTGGGGTCCGGCGGAGTCGCCTGTGCGCTCGGGATGAGAGAGAGATGCGGTGAGGAGAGAGAGGGAGGAGAGAGAAAGTGATTTTTAACGTCTGTTACGGCCTAAGGACCTATATGCTCATTTTATCAAACTAGAAGACCAGTTTGCTACATTTAAATATTTGAGGGACCTATTTGCACATACGACCAAACTAGAGGGATCCAGATGCTATTTACCCTAAATTAAATTAATCAAAAATCTAAATCTAAATTTTACCGGGATGTTACACATGAAATGGCTTCGAGGCCACGAAGTCGAAACCATCGAAAATGTGGTTTCAGACGCGCGATCGCTTCTTCTTTTTTTCTCAGATTTTTAGAAAAACATATCTGGGGATAAATTTGGTATTTTTCTCAAGACTAAAATTAAGGAAAAATTAAATCTGATAAATTCAAATTTTAAAGAATAATAATAAATCATCTTTTGACTCATAACCATATCCTTTAAATATCTAAAATTTTGATATATATTTTCGTGAGAATTTTAAATTAATAATATTCAAATAAATATAAAATTTTGAATAAATATTTTTTTATTTACTTTTATTATAAAATTTATATATTTTTATTTTTTTTGAGATTTTATTGTAGATGAAGTGATTTCTAAATTAATACTCATCCAAACAAAAATAAATTAAAGTAGATTCAAAACTAGATTCAAATCTCTTTTCATCCAAATAAAATTTAAATTTGAAACTACTTCATTCATCTGAAATCGGTTCAAACTTTAAATTCAATTCTATTTATTTTGAATCTGAATCTGCTGTCAAACAGACCCAAAAAGATTATATAGAATGAGTTGTAAAAATAAAATTTAAATATTTTTTAAATAAAATTAAAATTTTAGTTATGATTAAAATTAATCATAAATTATAGTAGAGCAGATTTTCAAATTAACAGATATTTTATAAATATTATAAGCTGCAACGTCAGAATTAAGTTAACTGGACTTTAAAAAATATAACAAATTGAAGCATACTTACGAATTAACATGCTATTTAAATAATACATTAAATTCATTTAATTTTAAGTAATACCCGTATTTTTATTTTTGTATTTTCAAAAAAAAATGCATATGTTAATTGGAAAATACATAAAGAAAAATAAGAATGACACTTATCATTTGAAAAATAAATATAACATATAGTCAACTGAAATTTATTATTTCGGATTCACAAAATTAGTACTCTATACGTCATTTGACTAACTTAATACACTTTACAATAAATTCATTTTACATAGATTTTAATTAAAGTCAAAATAACTTCATTTTG
The DNA here is from genome assembly GCA_019297695.1 of Apostasia ramifera. NCBI lineage: Eukaryota > Viridiplantae > Streptophyta > Magnoliopsida > Asparagales > Orchidaceae > Apostasia > Apostasia ramifera. The sequence goes on along the minus strand of JAEMOT010004209.1, from coordinate 264,854 downwards.
ATCGGTTGAATAGCGAGGCGATGCGCCTCTTCTGCTATGGCTCGCTCGCTCGGTTTCGTGGTTCACTCGCCGACTCCGCCGGACTCAGCGGATCTCTTCGCCGGCCACGATCGCCTCGTCTCCAACTGCCGGCCACCTCTTGCACAGAGTACGCAAAACACCTTTATCTTCCTTCTGGCTGCCTATAAATCTGTTGGATGCTGCAACTCGGGGGAACTGGATTTGAGCTGTGAGAAGAGTTTCTTCATTTCGAACGATCTCAACGCAGGTGGCGTTGATTTGTCACCGACGTCGCAGCAGGTGGCTGTGTCGGCATTTTCTCCTCTGATCGAAACCGAGCAGGTGGCTGCGTTCAGCGTTCTTCCATTGATCGAGCCGAGCAGGTGGTTGCGGCTTCATTTCTGGGACGATTCGGTTTCGTCTGAGGCTACGGCAGGGGGCTGAGGCTTCGACTTCGAAATCTGATTTTCCCTCGGTTTGCTCACAGAGTTTCTTAGCTTCAAATCTTGTTGTGCTTTCTCTATTTTCAATTACATGGTACTGTTGACATTCACATCTTGCTGTGCTTTCATGTTGGTGAAGAATTTTATATGTTGAATGATTGGTTAAAATTATCATGTGCTGAAATTTTAAGGTATAATATGCATGCGTGTTAAATTCATTTTGAAATTCGATAATTTATTAATCTTATTTGCAATAATTTTCTCAATTTGCTTGGATTAAAATTTAATCATCAAAGCAATTTCGTGACACGTATGTGAATATGTAAAATAATTATATTTAATATAATTTGAAAAAAACTTAGTTTTAATCTCCTCTCCATTTGCTTTTAGTCATTTAAATATATACATATAAATCTAGGCGCTAACTTAATATTGGTAGCATTAGGATCGACTTAATTTGATCCCCGCGCTGATTAAGTTTAGTATCAATTTGAGCCAAGAAAACTATGATAATGCTATTAATAAGTATTTCTATTACAACTGATCATGAGAGTACACATTTAGTCAAAAAAATAACTTATATTAGTGATATTATAATTGATGATTAAATTATTAAAAAGAGTGGACGCTTTAAGTATCTTAGATAAATTATGTATACGAAATAATGGTGAAATAGATAATAATGTCATTAGTATAATCTAAGTAAGATGAATAAAATATAAAAATGCATCTAGTGTATTGTGTAATAAATTTTTTTTACACAAACATAAAGATAAATTTTATAAATGAGTAGTGAGAACAGTGGTAATATATAATATTAAATGCTGGCCTACAAAAAAGAAATATACAAATAAAATAAGTGTTATACAAATGATATTATAGTATAGATTAGTTGGTATACACAAAAAATAGAATAAAAGATGCATATATTCGTGAGAATATTGAAGTAACATCGATTGAGGATAAATTCAAAAAGAGTCAGCTAATTACATAATTTGGATATATAAATTATTAAATGAAATTTCACTAAGAAAAATTAAAAGACATGATAAAAAAGTATAAGAAAATGATCTTGTACACTAAGGACCTGTTTGGTGTGGAGACCAAAATCAAAATCAAAATGTTATTAGTTTAAAAAATAATAACAATAATAATAAATAAATTTTTCTAATCTTTCTACACAAATTCTAATATAAAAAAATATTATTTAATTTTACATATTTAACAATTTTTAATAAAAATATCAACTTTATTTCACATTCTAGATAAAAATATTAGATTGTAATATTTTGGTCTAGGATGTGAAATAAAATTTATATTTTATTAAAAATGATTGAGTAAGTGAAATAAAATAATATTTTTTATATTAAAATTTGTGCAGAATGATTAGAAAAATTTATTTATTATTATTTTTTTATTTTTTAAATTAGTACTATTTTGATCTGATTTTGGTTTTCGCGTCAAATAGGGCCTAATGCTTTATTTGGTTGAAGGAAAAAAAAAATAATTGATAAAAAATTATGATTTTTTTGAAAAAAATGTATATAATATTATATAAAATGAATTAATTATATTAAAAATTATGTTAAATATAAAAATAAAAATAATTAATTTATTAAAAATTATATTAAAATAAATGATTCATTTGGTAGACCATCACTAGTGGGATTAGGCTGATCAGGGAGTCGTCTAATTAGAAAGAGAATGCTGAATAAAACAGATCAGAAGATCACCACTTTAGCAGAACGCATACATGCATGCGCTGACATTAAAATTTCATTAACAGTAAATCATGAATCACCATGAAGCATCTGTGGAATATAATTTAATGCTGCTTCTCCACGTATATTAACAGATTTTACTACTAATTAATTTCACTTTTAATTCTTGTAGACAACGACAGGGCTCCTCACACGATGAGTTCCATCACTCCACACCAAAGCAGCTGAAAGCATCGTGCTCTTCGAAGAGCTGAAAGCAGCATCCGCATCTCCTTCGATCTTCAAAGCGAACGTCTTCTTCTCCAGAAGTGCTTCGAACGACAGCTCTTCCGGCTCTACGGTTATCTTCAGGCCGGCCGGAGCGGAGACCGAAGCCCTGTAAGTCGAGTACGCGGCTCCGACATTGGTGACGGTCCTGTGAAAGGTCTGTGCGATGGGTTTGGTGATGTTAACGACGGAGAGAGCGAAGGAGGGATAGTTGAGATCGAAAACGGTGCCGTGGTTCGCCGCCGTGCAGCTGCTGTTGTCGCCGGTGATCAGGCGGAGGTTCTTGGTGGTGTAGCCTTGGCTGCACAGAAATTTAATGTAATCCGTGCCGTCGGCGTCGTACACGAGGCCAGGTTTGACGGCTGCGATGGGGTTTATGTGTCCCGCTCCGTATGCGAATTCTGCCTCTCTGTTCTTCGTTGAGTTCATAACGAAGGCTGCAGCATTGAAGACGTAAAACGTTGATTTTTTAAATATTAATTATGTTGACTAAAATTATTTAATTTTAAATTAAATCTAGTATAATTTTATTTTTTATTTAAATATTTATTTACATATAATGCATATTAAGGCTTGATTCATGACTCTTTTCAGGCAAAGTAATAATTTATTTATATTTTAAATTTATTATAAATTTTAATAACATTATTAATTTTATGTCTAATATAAATTCTAATTAATCTTAAAAATTTACCCTATTTTGCATTCAATGTAAATATTAATTTTAAAATTAATTTTTTTTATATCTTACACAAATATTAATATTAAAATAAATTACTTTCTCATCGACTTATACTTTTAAGATATACCTTATTTAATTTATTGACATCAGTAAAATATCTTAATTAGAAGTCAAAACAACCTAAAAATGTATCATTATAAAGATATATATTGAGTTAATTGCGTGTTAAGTTGATTTTTTTCTAATGAATAAACTTTGGATAATAATAAAATTATGCCAAATTTAAATTGAATAAAATGCAAGTAAGTCGCGATTTTTGAGCATAATGCTCAGCCTAAAATAACCTTGCTGGAAAATTCTACTTAAGTGCTGTATGAGCTTAATTATTTTCTTTATGAAATCATAATTTATATGATAAAGTTGATGCTTTTATATCAATAAGTAATATTAAGGCTTTATTTGGCTCAATTTTTTTTTAACAAGAAAAAAATTATTTTTTAGATTTAATAAAAAAAAATTATTTTAGTATTAGAAAGTGTGTAAGATGTGAAATATAATTAATTATAATATTTGTATTGAAAGTGAAACAAAATTAATTTTTACAGTTGAAAGCTGTGTTGAGCCACAAAATAACCTGAACCAAACGAGACCTAATGCTACTGTAAATCGTATTTGCAAAGGATAATTTTAACATAATTAAAAATAAATTTGAATAGGTAAAATTGTTAATTAAAAAACAAAATTAATTATTATATTTAAATATATAATTAAAAATATATTATAAATTAATTATTATTTTGATACATGTAAAAATATAAAATTAAATTAATTAGGCTAACCAAACATAAATTACCTGTTGTCATGATAGCAGATTTGATAGCACTCGGAGACCAAGTTGGGTTAAATGACTTGACGTAGGCTGCCGTGCCGGTGGCGTGGGGGCAAGCCATGGAAGTACCTGATATTATGTTATATGGTACGCCCGGTTCCTCAGTGCTCAGCGGAGACCATGCAGCTAAAATGTCAACCCCTGGTGCAGTTATGTCCGGCTACATAACAAAAATAATAAATTAAATTATTAATTAATCCTGCCTTCATTTATCAATATAATTTGTAATATTTTTAATTAATCAATTGTTAAACTTTTTTTTTTGATGAAATATTAAACAAAAAATTACCTTGAGCAGATTAGAAGTAATGGGATTGGGCCCACGAGAGGAGAACGAGACCACATACGGAGCTGCACTATCGAACACTCCCTGGCTCTTCGAAACATTAGCCGTAGGGTACCTATCGATATTCACAAAAAAAGTATTAATGCAAATTTATTAATTAATTAATCAGCATTTTTTTTCTCTACATGAAAATTAATTTACTAATTATTACGTGGTCTTGTTAGCGTATTGAACGATTCGTGCATTGTCGTTGGGCGAAAGAATTGACGCCGGCAGGCCGAACTCGAGTGCGTAATCATTGGCGCCCGCGGCTGGCATGATCACCGCGACCGCACCGGCGAGCCGCGGCCCGGACCCATCGCTGAGCCCGTCGCACACTACCACCTTTCCCTTGACCAGTTTATCGTCCAACGACCCAGCTTGACAAAACCTGCACGCATTAACCCATTACACACTCAATTAATTAAGCTGTTCATAAATTCATATGTTAACTTAAAAAAAATAAAAAATAAAAATAAAAATATCAGGCAGTGAATTATACATAAAAATATATGAATAAATATTTTTTACCGTGCTGCCGATGAATCAGCTCCTGAGGAAGCATTAGGGGCATTTCCCCCATATATCAACTCCCCAGCTCTGCCAAAAGTGTTAATGGCTTTCCCCTATTCGTTAATTAATAATCAGAATTAATTCTTTCATCGCAATATTTAGAATATTCTTCGTCAAAAAATGACTTACACGATATATAAATTGAATATTTTATTTCAACTCAATGAGCTTGTTGAGAATAATTAGGGTGTGTAAAAAATAATTAACTTTTAATTGAAATTTTTGATAAGTTTTATAATTTTTAAGAAATAAATATATAATTTATGATATTTATTAAATATTATATCTTTTATGTAATTCCCGCGCCTCGAACGGTGCGGCAAAGGAGAATTATATTAATAATCGCGCCTCAATGGTCAAGATTGAACAATCTGTTTTAAATGGACGGTGATTACAATAATACTAGAACATTCTAACCTGATATTGGGCCGTAGATTGCTATTTGGGCTTGTCTGTTTTTGGGCTTTTTTTCTGTGTTAATTATATTCAGGAGTTTTTCTACTTCAATATTGGCAAATTGGTAGATCTTTTAAATAAGTTGAAAGATTAGAATTCCCTAATTAATGAAAGACATAATTTGCAATTATATATATATATCTTGAGTTGTAATTATAAATATTTAATTTTAAAAGTTGAATAAGTAAAATGCTTTTTATTTATTGAGTGACATTTAATTCTCTGAATTAATAAATATGTTATATACATAGAAAGAAATAAAGTTTTTAAATTTTAATGTGCAAATTAAAATTATTTTAATATTTAAATTTATAATTAATAAAAAATAAAATCGATTATTTTTATTAAAAAATATGTTTAATGTATTAATTTTTAAAAATTTTAATATTAATATTTTTAATAAATATAAAAAAATTAGTTAAATGATATTTAGATGCTGTTATAGTTTTTGGAGTTCAAATTAAACTGCCAAACCTGATAAACTTCGCCGTTGCTGAGATTCGTGTCAACGATGAACTTCCGGTCTATGGTGCTCGCCGCCACAGTCAATATCCACGGCGCGAAGTTCGCCACAGTCAACCGCCCCGGCCCGTAGTTGCCGGCGGAGCAAGACACTAGAACCCCGTTCCTCACTGCATGGAAGGCTCCAATGGCGATGGCGTCGGAGAAATAAGGCCTGGAGAAGATGCTACCTACCGAGAGGGAAATGACCTCGACGCCGTCGGAGATGGCGTCATCGAAGGCGGCGAGGAGGTCGACGTCGGAGCAGCCATCGTTGTTCCAGCAGACTTTGTAGACGGCGATCCTCGCGGACGGGACGCCTCCCCGGGCCAGTCCGTCGGCGAGGCCGGCGAGGCTGGCGTTGGGGACCTGCCGGCCTGCGGCGGTGGAAGAAGTGTGGGAGCCGTGGCCGTTGTTGTCTCGAGGAGAGGGAATGTCGCCCGCGCTTAAGTTGCCTTGAAGGTGGTAATAGCGTGCCCCGATGATCTTACTGCAATTGAATAAAAAAATTTATTACATATGAATGCTAAGGCTGAGGCCGATCTGAGGATGAACGTGGTGATGTCTTAAAAAAAAAAAATTATTCAGTTAAAATATAATTTTTTTTAAATAAAATTATAAGGCTAATAATAAAAAATTTCGTAGTTAAGCATATTTAAATTAGAGTAGTATTGAGATGAATAACTTTTCTGGAAGTACTCAAGTTACGTAATTTTCTAAAATTAAAATGGACAATACCTCTATATTTGAATTATAGATTGTTATAATATGACATTAGAGTTGACCTACTATAGTACGATGTGGCTTGAGGACGAACTAGGGTGAAATTGGTGGGCTTGTGACACTTGTGGCCAAAGAGGGTGGAGCGTGATCGCTAGGTGATATCCTAAGATCGAGAAATGAATTACTTAAGTAAAGTGTAGTTTATAGCAAGCTTTTAGGCTGATAAATAGTAGTGAGAGAGGTACAGGAATAAATCGGCTCACATAAAAATGGGAGCGAGATCCTGATCAGCTGTATAAATAAATAATATGATCTCAAATGGTAGAGTTATTTTTTGGGGAAAAATTGTGAAGTTAATGATGAAAAACTCTATAGTTAAGTGTATTTGTAGTGCTAAAATAAGTGAATCCTGAAAAGTACTCAAATTACATAATTTTTTAAATTTAAAATGGATAATACTTTTATATTTGGATCACAGAATATGATAATGTATTAATTGAAATAAGACTATTTTATTATGTAAATATACATATTAAAAGGGAAATAACATAATAAGTTATTTTCTATTTAATTTTTATATCAATTTTCTGAATTTTTTACTTTCTTGTCTTTTAATATTTTATTATTTTGAAAAGTAATACGAAATACTATTATAATTTAACTTAACCAGAAAAGGACGTATATGTGGAGAAATGCTAATTAGGAGTGTGTGTAAGTGTAATATTTCATAAAATATGAATGAATATAATCAACTAAATTAAGGGGCTTTAAAGTAAATTAGCCTAATTATTCTCTATAACAAAATGTCTTATATTAATTTATCAAATAATTTAATAAATTAATATCTTAAAATATAATTGATTAATTTAATGAATAATTATTAAAGTTTTATAGCATTTTTCTTTATCCGTGATGCTTTATACTTCAGAATTTTAATGCAAAGTGTAATTAAAATTACTTAGGATATTTTTATTTGCAAAATTAAATTTAGACGTAGATATCTTTTATTCAAAATTATGAATGATGTGAATTAAGTAAAGTTAATTATTATATTGGGATATGTAAGGGATGCGTTATAAGCTAGTTATTATTTTAATATATGTTATATATAATGTGAAATAAAGTTATTTTTTATTTTAAATTATATGTATGAAATAAAATATATTTTATTTTTAATATTAAATTTTATGTATTCTATTTAAAATTAAATCAGATTAATTTTAATCTAACGAAATAAACTGTTATTAAATTTGTAGAAGGCATAAGCTGATATTTTCAAATATATCTTAAATGAAAACCACTAATATTTCTAGCTAGTGTAGGTGTAAAATTATTCATTATATGTATGTATATGTATGTGTGTGTTAATATTAAACTTACTTGTTACATGTGAAGTTATTGTTGGATTCACATATTCCCTTCCACCTAGTCGGCGGTGGACCAAACCCGGCATCATCGAAGCTCTTAGATTCTGGCCAAATTCCTGTGTCAAGCATGCCGACAATGATATCCGACTCAAAAGCTGCACGTGGCGCATTTGTCGTAAAACCCATGAAGTCCCATGATCTTGTGGTGCTCAGCTGCCTTTGCGTGCTGGGGAAAGCCGACACCACCTCATCCAATCCTTATTAAAAATCAATTAGAATCATATTAATTAATTAGTGAACTTTATTAGATTATATTTTATATATATATATATATATATATATGAACTTTAATTGGCAATGATAGATTTAATTACTTGATAACAGCTGGGCTTCTTCTTCTGTGAGCATCGCTGCAAAGCCATTAAAACTCTTGCTGTAGCTATGGAGAATGCGTTCAGATGCAGCATCACTGTATTCATTTGGCAGCATTTGAATATCATCTTAATTTCTCATGTATGTTATTTTTATTTCATTAATATCTCTAACAAAACTAATAATATATTTGAAAATTAAGCGAAAAATTTGAGTTATTTTCTTACTCTCCAATCACTCCTTGAAGCACGCTCGAATGAAGAGAGTTAACGTTAATGTCGTTTCGTGGTCGTTCACCCAAGTAAACGATATAAGCCTACGTAATAAAATTAATTAATTAATTAATCACTTTTTATGATCATGATTAATAGAAAATATATCTATTGCATCATTCACATATATATATTTATTTATTTATTTACATATATACCTTCTGGAGCTCTACAGGGCCTGCGGAGATGAGAGCTGCATGAAGGAGGAGAATTAGAACGGAAGAGAGAAAGGGATAGAAGAAATAGGGAGCCATGCTGAACTTAGTTGATCGATTTTCTGCCATTAATGGAGAGGATGGGAGCTTTTTAAAGGAAATAATTAATGACGGTGAAGAATAATTAAATATATATAAAGTTGCCCGTGGGCATGGAAATCTAATTACTAATAATAATTATTATTATTATATAATTGATTGACGTATTCGTTGATGGTAGGATTAATATTATTCAGACATATATTGAGTTTGAACGCGAAAAGGAGAGTTTCAATGGAATTAAATTCTGCTAGCAATTTTTTGCTTACTATTTCAACATTTTACATTAAAAGGATTTCCATTAATATTAAATGTAAATATTATACAGATCTCAAGATTTGATAAAATCTTCGAACTAATTTTTAAAGTCCTGTTTGACGTGAGAACTAAAATCAAGATTAAAACGGTACTAATTTAATTATTATAATTTTTTTAATCATTCTACACAAATTTTAATATTAAAAAATATTATTTTACTTCACATATTCAATAATTTTCAATAAAAATATCAACTTTTTATCTATTCAAATATTTTGATCTAGGATGTGAAATAAAGTAGATATTTTTATTGAAAATTATTGAATATGTGAAGTAAAAGAATTTTTTTTTATATTAGAATTTGTGTAGAATGATTAGAAAATTTATTTATTATTATTATTATTATTTTTTAAACTAGTATTATTTTAGTCTTTATTTTGGTCCTCATGCTAAACAGGGCCTAACGTCGACGTTAACGTACGTTTCACATGGGCCATTTTTCATTGTTTTCATCAAAGAGTCATCGTGATAGGACTAGAAATTAGATTAAGATTTTAACGTTGTTTACTTTAAAGTTACTAAAATAACTGTAATAGGGAGAAAAAAACACAAGAAAAATTATTTATTTATTTATTTTTTGGTGTTTTTTAATGAATAAAATTGTAAAAATTTACATATGATTTCTTCTAAGAAGTCTTTTTTATAAATATCATTTCCACTTTAACTTCTATTTGATGGTACAGTCTGTAAATATTAGACTTAATTAGGGAGTGACACTCATAAATATTTAATTTAAGGAATGATGATTGTAAAAAACACTTATTGAGGGATGACAAATATAGAATGTTACCCTCCAATCTTGAGCTACAGGGATGATGCTAGTGAAAATTATAAAACCTATTTAACATTATTTCTAAATTCAAGGACTGATATGATATTTACCCTAATATTAATTTAGTGCTTAAAGTTATTAATCGTTGCTGGGTTAATATTGAAACATTAAATGCTTTTTTAATGAAAGGACGAAGTCATATTTGCCATCGTTTGAGTAGTTTTGACGTCCATATTCGTTAGACTTGAATGGATAAATTTATATTTTAAGGTACTTGAATGAAAATTTCAGAATGCGAATTGATCAGAACATGACAAAAAACCTAAGACCGCCGGCGACGGAGGTTTAATTTTATGGCATGGAGAGCGATTCCTGCGGGCCAACGTCGACGGACCATCAGCACGCGCAATGGGGAGTTGATCTGGTGGTGGTCCTCCGCTCTCGCCCAGCAGCACCAAATGGCAGAAGAAGGATGTTTGATGCCGGCCAAACCTGCGTTAGAGTTTGGTGAATCGAATCTAATTTTGTGAAATGAGATTTGCGATAATTTTGAGAAATAAAAATAATGTGAAAATTAGATTTTGCGATACATCCGGTAGTATGATTTGTATGAATTCGTTTTATTTTGACATAGAACTCTTGGGTTTAGGATTTATTTTTCTATATATATATATCGTTCTATTTAATGGGACGGATGTATTCTCGATGGTATAGCACGACTCATTGATGATCCCAAACTAGTTGAAAATGCATCGATCCTTTAGCTACTTGACCACAGCCTCGAGAAAACTCTTTAACTCACCTTGCAAACTTGACGATGACTATTTTACTTGTCTCCAGCTGCCTGAATCTCTATAATAAAAAGAAAATATTTCTCGAAAAAGAAAATAACTAGGTTTATCTTTTGGGAGTCGATGGTTTTTCAATTATCTATTTCCAAAATGTTAGTACATCAATGTAAAGAAAAAAAAGGCATTTTCTGAACCCTAGGTTCGAGTTTTTTTTTAGACAGGGGAAAAAAATATTTTATTTTTTAAGTTTAATGAAAGAAAAATTTATTTTAATATTAGAAAGTGCGTAAAATATGAAATACTTTAAATTCTAATATTCATATTTGTATTAAATATGAAATAAAGTTAATTTTTATCGTTGAAATTTTTGTTGGGTAAAATTTTATCTCGAACCAAACAAGGCCTAAAAGATCACAAAACCTTCGCATGCATCAACTTGTTGCTTACGTTAGTGTTAGGGAGGAAACCTATTCGATGTCAAAGGAATGTGTGAGTCGTAGCAAGAGGCCATTGTCCTGTTAAATAAGATGGCCGATTGTTGAGCCAGTGGCTTTCACCTCACGCAAGCTCTTTTTTTTAGGAAGCATATGGTAGGTTTGAGCAAAAGAGAAGTAGTAGTGGTTGATCTTCCGTCATCACTATATGACATCTAAATAAGAATAGAAAAAGAATAGCCTATTCAATTAGAAAATAGTAGTGTATTTCTTTCCTTCTTTTGTCAATTTTTTGGCTCAATAGACAAGGTGATGAGCTAATCATTTGTCTTTTGTGTTTTCATTTTTAGATGAAAATTTTCACCATTGAGTGCAAAAGTAGAGTCGAAAGCTTGTTGAGTTTATTTAGCTGAAAATCTAAGTAAGCTTGGAGTTGAGGAGAGATTGTGTAATATTTTGTGATCTAAATATAAATATATTATTTACTTTAACTTTAAGGGTTTGTGTAATTTGAGTTTTTTCTATAAGGTCATTTATCTCATTACTATTCTAATTCAAACATAATTAACAATGAAAATTTTATCATTAGTCTTATAATTTTGTCTCAAAAGACGTTTTAATCATTTGAGATTGCACTATTGATTTATACAGTTCAGAAATTCTACTTTCTTTTTTATGTGAAGTGGTTCATCTTTGCTCCCCTCTTATTACTCATCATCTGACTTATAAGTTAATTTGCTAGAAGTTGTACTTTGCATTAATTAGCAGATGATTTTAGCAAGTGGTTAGTTAAATAGATTTGATGACTACACCTTAAGAATTGGCGCTATTGAGAGACTTAAATTGCCAATTTTAGCAGTTAAATACTAATTTTAGCAGTTAAATACTAATTTTAGCAGTCAATTTAACTAGTTAACTCAATTAACTTGCACTAGAGAGTTTACTAGCTCGATTGTGTGGCTAGATTAATTTGACCTAACTCCAATTGACCTACGGATAAAGGAGGCTTAAAACTAGATATTTTTAATTCTAACAAAATTAAATTAATTGTTAATATATATATATATATATTATTTTTTACTTTTTTATTAGAAATATGTTTTTTTAATTTACTATAAAATTTTAGGACCATGTTACATGTACCAACAAATTATAAAAATTTGAAGGAGAAATTGAAATCATTTGTGTAGCCTGGCTCCCTTTTCTTTAAGCATGGCCTTACCTTAAGCTTGAGTGAATCTTGGCCCTTCGGCTCTGTTTGTTTGGAAGAAAAAAAGATGATTTGAAAAATATTTATGAAAATTTTTAGAAAAATATATATAATGTGAAATAAAGTGAATGAGTTATATTAAAAATTATGTTAGATGTGAAATAAAGTGATTGTTTAATATTAAAATTTGTGTAGGATGAGATATAAAATAATTTTTAAATTTTTAAAAAAATAAATTTAAGATTTTGGCCATGGCTAAAATAAGTCATTTTTTGTGGAAGAGTCTAAGGGATATTTTGGTATTTTAAAAATTAATTTTTCATTAAGAAATATTTCCAATTCAAAAGATCAATTAAAATAACAAGAATCAACCTAAAGAACTAATGATCATAGATCTGAGAAACCAAATTTGGTAAAAATTAGAAGTCTAAGCTTATACCCTGAATTTTTGGACTGTTTTTTTTTAATCAATTTTTGGATCAAATTTCAAGGCACATAACCGCACAAGAATAAGATTGTTAAATTTGCTCAAAGAATGAATATTGATTAAAAATTGAATCGAGTTTTGGATCAAATCGAGATAAACTCGATCAAAGCAAGCCAACTAAGAAAGTATTTTTATTACTTGAAACTTTTATCAATCGAATCTTGAGTCAATGTAGAATTGAATCGAGCTAGCTCGAAATTATATCAATTAAAATAACAAATAAAACTCTATATATTAGTACATTATTTTTTTTATAACAATTTAATGAATAATTATTTTAGAACTTTTTTAGAGATTAATTTTTTTATTTTTATTTTTAACTTAGATCGCAATAGATAGCATGATTTACTTTACTTAAATAAATAAAGATATTTATATCAAATTTTTTAATTAAAAGTAGGATCGAATTTAACTTAGATTGAGCTTAAATAGATAATAAATGAGTTAAGCCTAGTTCGATTGAAATCAGACTGAACTTTTTTTATTTATATTTTAAATTAGATCAAAATTGAATTAAAGACCTTCAAATTAATTGTAAGTTGAGATCAGATCAGTTTGAATTTGTATCATTAACTGCTCTACATGCAAAGGAATATTCCAAGAAATAAACCGTGAATGTTTGAACTTTGAACATAGCATCTGTAGCTCTAGGGTTTATACTGTTCCAGTGTCTCGCGGGACATTAAACGGCTAATGATGAGTCGATGACGTTATTCTACTCTAAATTGGATGACCGTTATCGATCACAATGCTAACGAGTCCCGTAAAGCGTGGGAACACGATTACGTTTGTGATCCTTCGAGGCACATTGTGATATTCATTACGATTAATAGGAAATTATGCAAAAACGCCTCGGAAATTAACCGCGAGAACCCTAGAGGGCCATCGGCCATCGGCCATCGGCCATCGCCATCGACCGACGTGTGAAGAATTCTTCGGTTAAGCTTTTTATCTCGTGTCTGCTAGGGTTTCTGGAGGGGCGTACGCCAGTTCTTCTTTGGGGGGAAGGATCGATGCGGACGGAGGCACGTGTGGGGATGATGATGGAGGGGGGAGGAAATAGTCCCTTCAGCGCTGTGCATAGCGGCGCCGCCCTGAAGTATCCTAGCCAGCGGCAGTCGCAGCTCCAGCACCACCACCAGCAGCCGCAGGTTGGGGCGCTGTCTCATCTTGTTGCAGGTGGAGTTGCTGGGGTCGTCAGCAAAACTTGCACGGCGCCGCTAGCTAGATTGACAATTCTAATGCAGGTAATGTGGCAAGTTCTTATTGTGAGCCTGTTGGAACCGTTTACATTTGTTTTTAGGTTTAATGTGTGGTTTTTAATCTCGTTTATTACTGATCCCAGCCGACCTTCTGCCTAACTTTATGTTCCAGATTCTTCAGTTTATTCTTTGTTTGTTGATTGCAAGCTGTTATTTTAACTAAACAAATGAGTATCTCAGAGATGCCATGTATTGTTAATATAAGGAAAGTAATCTATAGGTATTGTGTCTGACCTAATTAAACTCCGGCTTGCGATTTACAATTTGTAAAAATTGCTTTTGCGCTGCATCTATGTCTGACCGTTGGTTAGCAATTGTAAAGAATGGAAATCTGCCTTCATGGCAATGCTATATTCATTTTGTGAATACTTTTGAGATATGCACTTCATCATTACACTCCGCATTCCTAGGCTCTCAACCACTTTCTTGGAAAGACATTTGGATGTAAAGCTCATAGTTTTTCTGATGGAGGTGATTGATAATGTGATTGTCTGAATGTGGGAAATGCCTATAATGTATGAACTGTAAAGTTTAAATATGGTTCTAAATCTTAGACTAGCTTTGCTTGTTTGGAGCTCATTTTTGGGATGGTTTGAGTTATTTTGGGGATAGAGAGCGAAATTTATTTTAATGTTATGATACAAAATAAAATTATTTTATTATTGAGAATTGTGTTAGAAGTGAGATGTTAAATTTTTATTGAAAGATGTATACGATGTTAAATAAAGTTGATTTTTAAGGTAAATATTTGTGTATAATATGATGTGAAGTTAATATTTTTAGGTTTAGGGTCGTTTTGGTCCCCAACGTGTAATGCAAGGCAGTGGTCTGATGTAGGAACTAGTAGGGGTGCCCATTTTCTATGTGGCAGAGGTCGCCTGATAAAGGATGATCCCAAGTAGTGTTTGAATGCGAGGGAACGCTAGATGAAGATGACAATGTTGGGGGTACTTGATGAAACCTAGGTTATAGAACGAACATGCAACACATAATCCAACAGATAATAAGAAATAGTTTCAGCATTTGGAGATCCATTCCAGTGAAAGATGATGTAAAAATAGTGGGCATATAGAGTGATTTGTAGAACTTCCCACAAATATACTAGCGATTTAGGCGCATATTGGATTTAAAATTCACAACAAAGTAATCTCAGTGTATATGAATGTCTCTTAAACATGGATAATGGAAGAACATAGATAATATTGTAAGCTCATGTTTTATCACATAGCAATATCTTTTTTAATTCAAGTACTCTGTTTCGTATTCAAGATAGAACAGATAATCAAAATAATATACAAAAAATTGATTTGGCATCCATCTATTTCAGGATACACAATAAGGAACTATTGAGGACCAAAGGTTCATAGATTTAGTTTTATGTTCTTCACAAAACATTTGAGGAACTAAGCCCAAAATTAATAACTTTCTAGTAAGATATAGTTAAAAAAAGAACACGCCCAAATAGGTAAAACCATGCTTAGGACAAGTTTTGAAGTAAACTAAATGGAACGGAGGAATTTGAAACAACACAAGAACAAGACATAAATATATGGGACTCAAACCGGAGTTCGATGCTCTCGAATGGCTTCAAACCTATAGGAGAGTCAGCATGGATCCCCTCCTCACCTCATGGACTATAGTTGTTGTACTCATCTTGTTTCTTCTTCTCCAAAATTGCCCCAAAATGATCCCACTTTAGCCTTAATTAAATTCATCGAAGCTCTCAAGCTGGCACTGGAGAGTGGACGTTTGCCTTGGTGTGATGTCCAGAGACTATTGGTGATGACATGGATGCTAGTCAGTCGTGTTTCCAGGGCTGAACAGTGGTCGACAATGGTGAAATCTAGAGGGATAGAGTCTGATTTGTGCTTGCACCGGTAGATATGTGTTGGCTTGCTAGGGATTAATTTGTTTGGCCTTTTTGCAAATTGGTTTACTTGTCTTCTAGTTCGCACATAAAGGTCAACTATTTCAGCCTTATTTATAGGTCCATTAGCCTTTCCTTTTACCTTTGGCCTCTTGCACATGTTTTCACATAGAAATAAAACAATAAGTACACATTCGTCTAGTTTGAAGGGCTAAAGGGGTGATGTTTTCTAGGTGACATCCTTGAGGTGATAAAAAAAATATGGTTCTCACGAACCACTACATTAGGAGTGGCGCTAAGAGCACATGTAGACCCATCAACCCCAGACATACCATTGAACACCTAGAAGTAGTACTTGTGGTAGATGATGGTGACCTTAAAGTTCTCAACAACAACAACAACAATAGCCACCACTACCACCACGACCACTGCCACCAAACTTTTATTCCACTAAGTGGGGTCGATTATATGAATTCTTTACACTTTACTAAATAACAAATTTTCATTTAGCTCCAAATATGTGAGATAATTTTTTATAATTTCTTGTTGTCTTTTTTGGTTATCCTCTTTCTTTATCTTTTTTATTATACGGATTAGATCTAATAACTTAACTCTTTCTTCTGGAACTTTTATTAGCTTATGATTTATATGTTCAAACCATTTAAGCCGATTATTGCTGAACATATCTTCAATTGAGACTGTTTAAACTCTCATGGATATATTCAATTTTTATCTTGTCTTTTCGTGTGTACTCACATATCCACTTTAGCATTCTTATTTTTTCGACACTTATTTTATAGGGCTGTTATATGTTGCTGAATGCTAGTCTTTCAATGAAATTTTTCTATCATACAATACACTATATCTATTTTTTCATTTTTTTAATTACGCTTACATCTTGTTAATAATATTATCTATTTAATCTTCATTTTGCATGATTGAATTAAAATATCTAAATTTCTTATTCTTCTTGTTAATTATATATTCAATTATCACTTTCTCTATACTAATACTTTTATTTCGTTTTAGCCGCATCTCTAGTCTTATTAATAAGAAAAGTATTAACTGTGTAAAGCATGTAGCAAGACACCTTTTTTTGATTGTATTTAGTCCAGACATCTATAACCAAAGTAAATAGATATTGAATTAAAACTGAGCTTTGCTGTAATTCAATTTTAATAGTAAAATTCTTAGTGAAACCCTCTGTGTATGAACATAAGTAATAATTTTTTTATATATATCTTTAATAACTTGAATATAAGCAATGTAAATTCCTTTTTTTTGTAAAATTTTTTAAATTGCTTTCATTAGAACTTATCATAAGCTTTCTTTAAATCAATGAATGCCAAATATAGTTCTTTTGTTTTTTCCCAAAATTTTTCCATTAAATTTCTCTATGGATATATATTTTCCATAGTAGATTTGCCTAGTGTATAATTGAACTGGTTTTGTGGTATTTAATCTTACGATTTAATTTATGCTCGAATACTTTCTCCCAAAGTTTTAGAGTATGTCTCATTAATTTAATTTTTTTATAATTAGTACAATCTTATACATCGCTTTTGTTTTTGTAAATATGTAGTAATATATATTTTTTTTATTCATTTAACATTCTTTTAGTATTTAAAATCTTATTAAACAACTTTGTAGGCTAAGAAATTCGTTGTGCCCAAGTGGACTAGAAGTTCTCATAGATGCAAATACATTTTTTGTTAAATAAGTTAGATTAAACTCTATATTATGTAGCAAATACGATAAGTGGGACTCCAATCTAACTGATGTAAGGAACAAGTTTAGTATATGATATGGTTGTGGGAGTTTGGAGTCCATAACTAAACTTGGCGGAGCCATCTCTATGTGTGAAGTAGAAGCTGCAACGTGCGACAGTTTCTAGAGGGAAGTTGTAGCTAGGTTGTGTGCGAGAGAATCAGATGTGCGGCCATTCGCAAGTTGTGGATGGGACCCAGCATCAAGTGGAGCTAGTGTGGTCGAGCGGAGGCTGGGGAGTTTGCCGTTGGTTCAACGCCTCTGGGAGAAAGGAAGACCCAATTGGTCTTAGGTCTGCGACTCCATTTTTAATGGCACCGTTACAACTAAGTCTAAACTTCCTTCATTTGAGTCGATTTGATTCAAATTGAACTATTTTGAACCTAAATTGACTTAAAACCAAATATAAGACATTAACTCAAAATATACACAGGACACCAAAGAGGACATTCCTATCGACGAATAAGTTTGATTGACTCAAATAAAATAAAAATACATGACAATAAATAAAAGGGTAAATTGCATAGGGGCTTCTAAGGTTAGAATGACTTTGCAAATAGGTCTCATATTTTAAAAAGCCTCGATTTGGGTTCCCGTGTTTGTGGTTGCACTGCCGTTTGGTCCCAAGTGAGAAGACGTTTGAAACTTGCTGGCTTTTATTTTACCCTTAGATTTTTTACTCATTCTCCACATTATTTTAAAGAGCTTCGAAATTTTTCTTTCGTCGCTTCTGGAAATCATTTTAAAGTTCTTCGCCGATCTTCTCCATTGTTCATATTTCTGATATACCATCTTTATTTGAGCAGCCAATACTTTGAAAACTCATCCTAAAAAAAATAGAAGATAAAATATATACTAAAATATGCTTAAATTAATAAAATATTAAAAATATTATTATCTTCACTTTGATAAATAATAAATAGCTTGAAATGGGGAGACTGGTCTTTGATGGGAAGCCCTGCATCTGGGGTTGATAAAAAATACAGAGAAATCATTAAATATGAGTTATAAGGGCATGTTGGTTTATATAAATATGGCTAACAGTCTAATTTAACAGTTACTGTCTAATTAGATCATCCAAAAAAATGATATTTAAACTAAAGAACTAAACGACAGCGTGAACACAAACTTGGGGACTTAAATCTAAGCTTTTCAAAACGTGTGACGTATTTGCAGTGTCATTCTAACCTCAAGGGCCCCTGTGCAATTTACCCTAAATAAAAAATACTCCAATAATAAGCCGATTTCACTTGAATGCAAAAATGGTGTTGACACATTCGCCTATTACCAAAATTAGGGGCATCAAAATGAGCCAAAAAAACCTTAAACAATCTTGAAATCTGTAACGTTAATGAAAACAATTCTAGAAACTAGTGATTCTATCAAAAACATGTTTTAAGCAAGTGTCAGAATTGAAGAACTCGCAGAAACACTTCGGCCCCGTTTGTCTCCAAGTTAAAAATTAACCTGGTTTAATTTTAACCTAACATATCACATCACACATAAAATTTAATATTAAAAATTAACTTTATTTCACATCCTACACACATTACTAAAATAATAACTAACTTATATCACATCCCTCACATATCCCAACATAATAACTAACTTTATATCACATCCCCCACATATCCCAATATAATAACTAATTTTATTTCACACCATTCACAACTTTTAATAAAAAAATATCTCTATCCAAGTTTAATTTTAACCTTGTTAAATTTAACCTTACAAACAAACAGACCCTTCGTGTTTAGTGAAGCTAGGACTTAAGAGGAGAAATATTAGAAGAAAAAATAGAAAATATTAAGACCAACAATCAAAACCTCGCATGGTTTGAACTACTGTACTAAGAGCGATGATACAAAGCTCGATTGCTTCAATAATTGACAACGAATTTATCCATTGAAGAGATTCATGTGTGGGACAATGGTTTCATTCATTCATTAAAAGTTCACGTTACATTAGGGTATTCATACTTATACACGACAAATAAATGCAAAATTTCTCCATATTAACTCTAAAATTAGTAAGAGACCAAAAATCCCTATTTCATCAATTGTTTGGGTAATCGTACTTAAAAGCGTGATCATTGCATTTTAGGAATTATCCAACAAAACGAAGAAGGTGACATTTCTTTTGTAAAGCCTATCGGATTATTGATTGTGGCTACACTGACTCCATCATAGGTGTGCTTTAGTTGATCGTAAACATACGACCAAATAAAAACTTGATACCTCTTTGCAGGATATACTGTATTGTCAATGTGTACGATTGATGTTATATGAAAGCCTCAAGGCACCGTAACTATGATAACTAAATGGTCATTTATGTGCCCAATTTCAAAAAAATCTTGTTGCAATGACTTGCTTAACTTTAAGGCACCTAACCCCATTGACCACCATAAATGCGATTGTTGACCATATTGTATCTTTGGGTTTCCAAACAAGAGAATTTGAGAATTCAATGTTGACTTCGACATTGATTGATGATGACTAACCTTGACCATTTTGCAATGGACCGATCTGGAGCAAGTTTATTGTAGAAATGTGGGGTTGCTTGGCATCAACTTCACATGATTTGCCTCATATTTTTCAATTACACTTACATCGTCACAAGCACTCCAATTGTCTTGGTGCTACATTATTTTTAGCTCTTTAATTTATACCATAGTATTTTTTCATGAGATTGATGTCATCAGTACCAAGGAGACAGAACTAAGGCATCTTATGGATGGAAAATTTTGATGTTGAAGAATGTTTATTTTTGACACGCCATAGGAAACTTATTGCACTATTGATTTAAGGGTTAATTATTGAAAGGTCCCTACAGTTAACACCTTATTATATTTTAGTCCACAGTTATTAAAAATATTTTAATTGATCCATATAATTTACCTAATATTTCAAACATTGCCCCTCTACAGTTATGATTAGCAAATTTTCATTTTTACCTTTATTATCTCTTCATTTTTTAAAAAATATGCCATTACATATTTTCTCTAATAACTTATTGGTTGCTGCCATCACCTCACTGCTGCTTACCTCCAGGGAGAGGGAGGGAGAGGGGGGGAGAGAGGGCGAGGGAGAGAAGGGGTAAAAATGTAAATTTAAAAATTTTAAAATAGAGTATTCCTTTGATGCTGACAGAAACTGTAGAGGACCTTTTATGCAATAAGGACAATTTGTAAGGATCTTCATTGTTACAAAATTTTTAAAATAAGGACCACTTAGAAAGTTTTAAAAATTGTGGACTAAAATATAATTAGGGGGTAACTAGAAGGATCTTTCAATAATTAACCCTTGATTTAATCTTGAATTTTTTCTTTATTCTTTTTTGTCCGAGCTGCATTAGCGAAATTGTTCTACTATAATTTGTTCTTTCATTCAGTTCTAACCATGTTAACTTTTTTCCCCCTGTTTCTCTATATTTATACTAATTTTATTGATCCATTTTATTTTACCTCAATTTTATTGATCCATCTTTGTACTTTCTGTTATGCATGATTCCATTGGAGATTTGTGCCGAAGGATGCAATGTGGTAGTTGATTGATGTATGCAAATCAGTAATAATGTGATTACTGATATTTGTGTATGATTGACTAGTTATAACCTTCTTTGAACTTGTCACTTTTATTGAACTTATTGGCACAACCTATTAATGTGGATGTTGTTATTTCAGGTGCAAGGCATGCACAGTAGTGCTGCAGCTTTAAGGAAGGCTAGCGTACGGCATGAGGCTTATCGTATTGTTTGTGAAGAAGGGTTTAGAGCCTTTTGGAAAGGAAACTTAGTGACAATAGTGCACCGGTTGCCTTATTCATCTGTTAGTTTTTGTGCTTATGATCAATACAAAAATGTAAGTTGACAGTATGGTAGATGAGGATATCTTTCAAGAATTTAGCCACCTTAAATTGTACTGTACTCTTTTGCACATTTTTCTCTAATTTATTCTTGCAGTTGCTGAATATGATTCTTGGGACTGACAAACACACAGAATATAGCAGTGCTGATGTTTGTGTACGATTGATAGGTGGTGGTTTGGCTGGAATGACAGCTGCCACTGTTACATACCCATTAGATCTTGTGAGGACGCGTCTTGCAACCCAGGTACTTTTATGCTTTTAGGAATTTTGCTTGAAGCTTGGTGATTACCTTTATGTTTTGAGCATGAATCCTTTACACCTTGGTGTAAAAATCTTGCTGAGTTGAATGTGTCATATAAGCACCATTTATTTGGTTCTCATTATCTTCTTGAACATTTGATTATGTTGCTTTGGATATGGTTGGATTCGTTTCTTGCTAATCTTCTATCGAGCATATCATATATGTATTAACATACGTTGAGTAGTTTTGCAACTGAACATAATTTCATAGCTTCCCCCTGCAGGTATATTATATGTTGCAGATATAAGCACCATTATATTTGGGTAAATCTACATAAACAATTTAATTCTTAGGTAAAATACAATTCTAAGCAACCTGTTGTATGGACCATAATGTCTAGGTGTCTTCTCAGGATTATATATGTTGGGAAATAATCTCTTAAAAAGGAAAAAAATTGATGATCTCGTGATGGAACTTACCTTTAAGTATATCATAGGTTGAATTAGTTCTTTTGCTTTAGAAGATTGATCTTCCCTAAGCATTATTTCTGCACCTTGCAGATATCTTATATGTTGCAGCAAATATCAGATATATAGCTTGATTTTTTCTTATGTTGGTTTATCCTCTTCATGGGTTGATAGTGTTGCTAATTTGCTATGTACATGTTTAGCGTCATGTCATATGGGAAACTAATGATACTATTCTTTCTTTATTAATGTTTGTGGACAATAGTATTTGATTTCTCATCATTGTTGTTTACTATTCGAGGATGAATTTTTGCCAGCATTGTAGTCGTTTATAATATTTTCACATCAAAAGCATCCAAATTAGGGAGGCGTTAATTTGAGTTATTGCTGTTTTTCCTCATGTTTTTGAAAAAAACCTATTATCCTTGTAAAGATAAATTCTCATAATTTCTAGAAACAGATAGGATCTTTCTATGTTTTCCACACGATAATTGTTGAAACTTCCTGTTGATTCCACTCCTTTGTGAACATTTATTTATTAAATTTACAGGGAAAACCAATGGGGTACCGTGAATGAATTCCATAATCTCTAGTCATGATCCAATGTCAAATGAAAATAAATTGGCCTATCAGTTTTGTGGTGTACTTCTACTTATCCTTGCTACACAATAGCTGACAGTAGCTTCCACAATATTAAAATTCTGTAGCAGTATCATTTTATCATTTTCTTATCTATAAAATAGATTTCCGAACTTAATGTGATATGACTTTGCAGACTAATCAAGCCTATTATCAAGGCATCTGGCATGCAGTTTGTGCCATTAGTAGAGATGAGGGACTTCGTGGGTTATACAAAGGACTTGGAGCTACATTATTGGTAATCAAATTTGGTGTGGATCCATACATGACTTTTTCTATATTAACTAGTTTGCTGATTAATAGTAAACTACAGAGTGTAGGGCCAAACTTAGCTATCAGCTTTTCTGCCTATGAAACCTTGAGATCCAACTGGCAACTGCGGAGGTAACAGGCCTGCCATTTTACTCACTCTATTGAAATTTTCCTTAATTTTTTTTCCATTTTTCTAAATTGATTATATATACATTTTTTTTGTTGAATTGAAGGCCGCAAGATTCTAATATCTTGATGAGTTTGGCTTGTGGTAGCGTTTCTGGCATTGCTTCATCAACAGGTTTGTTCAGTGGAGAATTATTTTTGTGTGCGCCATAATTTTATGTTCAATTTCAAAAGTCTGTGATGTTGATTAACTTGAGACATTGGGTGGGATCATTCTGTTTGAGTTATCTTCTCAATCATACATCACTCTTCTTAAAACTGCATATCTGCAACCATTGAGGTACTCAAGCGTTGAAATTCTTACCATTACGGGTAATTTACTTGATATAAGTTACTCGCATTACGCAAATTATTTAATTTTATCAATCTTTTGGCCAAATTTTTGAAGTATGCTGGACTATTTAACCTCTCCATTCCTTGTTCATGAATTTGAGAATGCCAATGATACGCCTTCACCCTTGAAATCATGTGTAATGGCTTTAAACATCGAACTCTGATGCTTATGTTGATTGAATTTCCAGCATATTCATGAAATTACCATGGCAATCATTCTATTCTGCATTCCAAGTTTAGTTCTTCAGTTTGATAATTTTCTGATTTCGTTTTGCCTTATTCTGCATTCTCATATTTGCGTTATCTGTTTCCCTACACAGTAATATTTCCTTTAGATCTCGTAAGAAGACGCATGCAGCTGGAAGGCGCAGCTGGTAGAGCTCATGTGTACAAATCTGGAGTTTTTGGGACAATTAAGCATGTCATCTGCTCTGAAGGTTTTCGCGGCTTGTACAGGGGTATATTGCCCGAGTATTATAAAGTCGTCCCCAGTATTGGAATCGCATTTTCAACTTACGAAATCCTAAAATCGTGGCTGTCAGACATTGACGTGTTCGCCTAGTGACATGCATTTCATTCTACTCAATTTCGCACGATTTTGCATTTGTTGCATTTTCTGTACCAGTTATTATCTTTTCCCTGATTGTTACAGAATACCGAAGGAATCTATGGTGACAAGTTTTGCCGTTGCTGCCACCTGATTCCATGTAAATTTATTTTTATCATCGAGTCGTTCAACTAGGTTTAATTGTTATAGTTAAACCAAATTACCTTTTCTTGGTCCACATCAGCATTTTTTTTTGTTTCATTTTATGTTCTTTTGTCAATGGATCAGGCCACTTGGGTAGTTTATGCTTATAATTTCATTGTTGTAACCAACAATAAATCAGTTGAAGTTCCTTACTGAAGTTCTTATCAACATTTTTTCTTTCGATTTTTGAGCTTGAACTGGCAGTAGAAATTGTGTTTATTTATTTGTGTAATTGTTTTTTTGTGTGTAAAAAACCTGGAGGTAATATCAGTGCAATTATGCATGCAGAATGTTGAGATGATAAATATGATTAGGTAAGTTCGCTGTATAGTATTCATTTTCAGAAGGGTTTATAGCATCTGCATCTCTAATTCGAGTCTGTTAACACGTGGTTCTTGCGCTGAATCCTGACCATACACGTGGCGCCTGGCTGGCCTCCATTTGATTGATTGATTTGCTGACTCATTTCTGGCTTTGCAGGACTTTTGACCAGGTCAAACTTCGGCCACCAGGGTTCAACCTACCCTCGTTCCCTGATATCCTAGGACACCCCTGATAACATCGGGCACGAGGTTACGGAGCAACGCCTGTCACAATCAGCTCCACCTAATCGCGCCGCTCCCCGTACGAAGCGCCTTTTCTCAGGCCCACAAATCAAGGATCCGTATGCTTCAGCCATCACGGATCCCCAGAAAAAGTACCAGTATTAAAAGATATCGTCCTTCTTGCACAGCTGCAGGCCTCTCCGATGGCAGACAAACGGCGCGGACCCAGAGCCTGTCCATCACCTTTTCTCCGGAAAATCAGGGTGAAGCCACGCACTACAACGGCTACAAATACCGCTGAAATAGTTCCCAACAGAGAGGCCCGCTCTCATTGTAACAGAGCCCCAACTGAGGAGCTCTCTCTCTTTTTTCTTTTTTTCTTCTTTCTAAAACATTGTACAAGCCTTCAAGGCCACTTTTCTCCATTAGTGAAACCTTCTTCGCTGATCGCTCGGTGGACGTAGGGGATTTCCTCCCTGAACCACCTTAAATCTCTGTGTGTTTCTCTGGATGCTCTGAATTGATTTTCTCTTTGAGCCTTCATTGACTGGCTCACCTCTTTGTGCGCCGCCGTCTTTCGCAACTCTCTCTCTTTGGTGTTTCCTGGGACCCCCACATCCTATGTCAACATCTTCTGGTGCTTTCATTGAGACTTGGAAAGATGATGGCCAGAACGCGCAAAATCAACTCTGCGGTTCGCAGTCTGCATGGAGAACCCTCTGTTCGAGCGCCGGACGATAGAGCTTCGGCCTCAACCTCTTGGCGTCACGTCGAATCTGCTTCTTCTTCCAGGGGTACCCGCGTCTCAAAACTTCAGGGGATGCTCGCGAATCTCACCGACCTGGTCACCGGTCTTACAGCCCAGCAGACCGTGATCCTCAGACAGACAAAAGCAGTATGTGCGGTGCTCCCTCTCTCGCCGGTAGCTGCGGTCCCTGTTCCTTTCCCGCCGGCCGCAGCGACTCCAGCGGCGGCCCCAGAGGTACTTCCGCCGGTAGCGGCAATCCTTGCTCAGCTTCCTCTGGCTGCTGGAGCTCCCGCGCCAGCACCCCCGGTCGCAGCGCCTTCCATCCAATCTTTTGGTTCCTCCAGACCACTCAGACGTCCTTTCCGCCTTCAGGAGGCTTGCCAAAACTCATTCCCACCTTGTCCACTACCACAATTCGCTTTTCTTCCACCTGCTTTTCCTCCTTTTCTTGCCGGAAGAGATCCCCTCTTTCTAGGCGTTCGGGTCCCCCATCATGGGCCTGATCCCTTCTTCGGACCGATGGACGAAAATGCTCCTTTTTCTAAAGCCATCCGTCTAGCCCCAATCCCAGAGGACTTCAGGCCTCCCAGACTGGAGGTCTACAGGGGCGTGACAGATCCCCGTGAGCATGTACAGAGGTTTGAGGCCGCAGTCCGTTACTGCCAGTCGAACGAGGCCACGAGATGCCACCTCTTGGCCAACACTCTGAAGGGGGCAGC
This sequence comes from Apostasia ramifera, assembly GCA_019297695.1. Taxonomy (NCBI): domain Eukaryota; kingdom Viridiplantae; phylum Streptophyta; class Magnoliopsida; order Asparagales; family Orchidaceae; genus Apostasia; species Apostasia ramifera. The sequence goes on along the minus strand of JAEMOT010004209.1, from coordinate 238,354 downwards.
ATTCAGCTGGTTCATCAAACTGCCCAGGGGTTACATCTCTTCTTACGAGCATTTGAAATGGGAACTGATAGCCCGTTTCATCGGCCGGACCCGGATGGTCGTCTCTAATATGGTGCTTGCCAACATCAAGCAAGGCGAGAGAGAGAGCCTTCGGGATTACACCAACCGCTTCTTCACCGTTGCAGCAGAAACTGAAGATGTAGAGTCTGCAGTGGCCATGCACAACTTCCGGAGAGGACTCAAAGTAGGGGACCTGTCCAAATCCTTACAGTTGGCCAAACCTCGGAGCTATCCGGAGCTGGTAGCCAGGGCCAGTCAATTTATGCTTCTCGAGGATGCTGAGTCCTCTCCCACAGACGCTTCCGGGGTTAAGCAGGAAAAGAGCAAGAGGAAACATCGAGATGCTGAACCCTCGGCCACGAGGTTACGTGCGGCTAGGCATCATGATAGAGATGAGGAAAAGCCTCGGCGCACCCTGCCTCCAAAGCTTTTCCTCTCTCGGCCACTCCCTGAGGTCTATGCGGCAGCTGTCAAGCAGGTATGGATCCGACCTGCCGAACCCAGGCCGGCGCCACCGCCCGGAGTGGATCCCAACGACTACTGTGAGTTCCACGGGAACTATGGGCACAGGCTTCACAAGTGCCGAGGTCTCAGAGCCTTGCTGGAGAAACTGATGAATCAGGGCAAGCTCGAAGAGTTCATGCAGATGGCGTCAACTTTCACAGCCGCCCAGAAAGGCAAGGCCCACGAGGTTGCTGAAGCCCCCGCTAAGGCCTCGCCATCTACAGGCCCTAGCCAGCAAGGGCGCCCTTACCCCCCGGCCACCAGGACGATCAATGCTATCTTTAGCATTGACCCAATCGCTCACCGCCAAGCACCCGAAGTTGGCGGTATCTCTGAGCAGCATGCCTCATCCATCCCCCTTACTTTCTGCAGCAAAGATCTCCCTCAGCAGGGCAACTTACACAACGACCCGATAGTGGTTGTTGCCCGCATCGCCGATTTTGATGTCCGGCGGGTGCTCCCCGACTCTGGGAGCGCCGCCGACATCTTATTTGAGTCCGCCTTCCTCCAGATGGGACTCAAAGAGGCTAGCCTCCTCCGCGCTGGGACCACCTTACTCGGTTTTTCCGGTGAAAGGGTCCAACCTCTAGGATTTATCACTCTACTCGTCTCCTTTAGCGACGACAACGGCTACGCTATGAGCATGGTCAACTTCGCAATCATCAGGGCAAAATCGGGCTACAACGCCATCTTAGGAAGGACAACTCTAAACTCTTTTGGGATGGTGATTTTCACGCCCCACCTGTGCGCGAAGTTTTTGACCTCCAGCGGCGTTGTCACCATCAGAGGAGACGCTAGACAAGCTACCCGCTGCTTTCAAATAGCGGCGCAGCTTGTAGTCGACCAAATGGATCCTAGAGAAACCCAACCGGTCACACCGCAGGAAGGGGTCATCAGTGTAGCCTTAGGGGGTGAAGACACTTCCAAAATTATAAATATTTCATCTTATCTGAATGACAAGCAGCAGGCGGAAGTTATCGCCCTGCTTCGGAGTATATCGATGTCTTTGCATGGTCTCCTGAAGATGTTACAGGCGTGAACAGGGCTGTCTGCGAGCACCACTTGAATGTATCCCAGGCCGTCTCCCCCATTGCACAAAAAAAGAGAGTAATGGCAGGGCAAAGGCAGGATGCCATCAAGGAGGAGATTAACAAGTTATTGGGGGTCGGTTACATCAGGGAAGTCCAGTACCCCCAATGGCTAACCAACGTTGTTATGGTGAAGAAGGCCAATGGGAAGTGAAGAATGTGCGTGGACTTCAGAACATTGAATCAGGCCTGCCCTAAAGATACTTATCCTCTCCCTCGTATCGATACGATGGTAGATCGTACCTTCAGGTACGAGGTTATGAGTTTCCTAGATGCTTTCTCTGGGTATCATCAGATCTGGATGGCCAAGGAAGATGAGGAGAAGACTGCTTTCATCACCGATTACGGCACTTATTGCTACAACGTCATGCCATTTGGTCTCAAGAATGTCGGTGCTACATACCAACGCATGATTGATGCGTCTTTAAAGGCCAAAGGGGAAGAAATCTCGAAGTTTACGTAGACGATATTCTGGTCAAAAGCAAAACCTTGACAGAGCACCTCAGCGATCTCAGGGAGATGCTCGATACCCTCCGAAGGTACAACCTCAAGCTTAACCCTGCTAAATGCACCTTCGACGCGGCTTCAGGAAAATTTCTGGGATATCTAGTCTCTGCCAGAGGGATAGAGGCCAACCCCGACAAAATATCAACTATTCTGAACGTGCCCTCCCCGAAGACAGCCAAAGAGATTCAGAAACTGGCAGGGCGGATCAACAGTCTGGGCAGATTCATCTCAAAAGCTGGTGACCGATGTTCCCCATTCTTTCAGTGCCTGCGCAACAACAAAAAAGGGGAATGGACCGATGAGTGCGAATCAGCCTTTACAGAGCTGAAGAAATATCTTACCTCGGCTCCGATACTAGTAGCGCCGAAGGAAGGTGCGGTCCTATCTCTTTATTTGGGAGTATCCGACACTGCGGTTTCAGCGGTCCTCCTAGACAGCAAGAAGGGGGTACAACATCCTATCTTCTATACTAGCCACATGCTCCTGGACACTGAAAGTCGGTATCCTACTTTGGAAAAGCTTGCTCTAGCCCTTCTGACGACTGCCAGGAAGCTACGACCTTATTTCCAATCCCATACTATCCAAGTTGTCACAGATCAACCGCTACTGAAGATACTGCGCACCCCCGAGGTTTCAGGAAGATTACTCAAATGGTCTATTGAACTGGGTGAATACGTTATCAGATTTGTCCCACGAACAGCAATCAAGGCTCAAGCCCTGGCGGACTTCGTCGCTGAATTTTCTACTTCAGAGCCGCCACTTGCTAGGTCCCTGGCAAACCTTTGGTCCCTCCATGTTGACGGCGCATCCGGATCAAATTCCCAAGGGGCTGGGATCCTCCTAACCAGCCCAATGGGGGCTACACTACATCAAGCTGTAACACTTCAGTTCAAAGCAACACAAAACCAAGCAGAATATGAAGCCCTCATTGCAGGACTCAACTTCGTGCTTAGCATGGCTGTGAAGCGCATACAGGTGTTCAGCGACTCCCAGTTGGTCGTCAACCAGGTGAACCGTATGTTCGAGACAAAGGACGAGATATTAAAGAAATATCTACAGTTGGCCAGATCCTTGATCTCTCAATTCGAGGATTTCTCTTTGACACACATACCTCGGGAGGAGAACCAGGTGGCGGACCGACTTGCAAAAGAGGGACTCCCCGACCTCCGCCGGACTCAGGTGTTTGAAAGGCCCAGTTTCGAATGCACCGAAGTTTCTTCTGAAGAGCAACCACCATGCTGGATGGACAAAATCCTAGATTACCTGAAAAGTGGGACTCAGCCAGACAACAGACAAGAGGCGCAGAAGCTCGTCGACAGGGAGCTCTACAGGAGATCCTATGCCATGCCTCTCACCAAGTGTTTAAGACCAGAAAAGGCCCTAAAGGTTATGGAAGCGGTACACCGAGGAGAATGCAGAACACATGCTCGTGGCAGAAGCCTGGTTATGCGAATCCTACGCCAAGGATTCTTCTGGCCCAACATCTACAAAGACGCTCAGGTGTTTGTAGAAAAGTATTCTCAGTGTCAATACTATGCCAACATGCAAAGACAGCCTGCAGGTTATCTCAAGCCTATTAATTCATCCTGGCTTTTCACTATTTGGGGGCTGGATTTTCTAGGCCCAATGCCTACAACCATGAAGAACTACAAGTGGATACTTGTCGCAGTTGATTATTTCACAAAGTGGATTGAGGCTAAGCCGCTCACTCAACCCACTGCTTAGAACGTGGAAAACTTCCTTTGGGCCAACATCATCTGCAGGTATGGCATACCAATAGTGATCATCACAGATAATGGCACCCCATTCGCTAATCAGAGGATCCATGATTTCTGTGAAAAACACCAGATCAACCTTAAGTACGCCCGTGTGGCATCCTCATACCAACGGACAGGCGGAAGCTGCCAACAAGAACATCCTGAACATTCTGAAGAAACGCCTAGACGACGCCAAAACCCGCTGGCCGGAGGAATTACTGGGAGCTCTTTGGGCTTACAATACGGCTCCTTCCGAGGTTACCCAAGAGTCTCCTTTTTTTCTCTCGTTCGGGATGGACGCTGTCATACCAGTTGAGCTGGAGCTCTTCTCCCCCAGAATGGAGGCTGCAGCCAACTTCGAACCCGATGTTTGTAAACATGGATGGATGAAAATGATGACTCACGAAGGGTCGACCTGGATCTCCTGAAACAAAAAAGAGAATTAGTCGCACTAAAGCGCCTACGAATAGAACGATATTACAACCGAAAGGTTAACCCCAGAGCTTTCATGGGGGGAGATTTAGTCCTCTAGCGGCGACTTCTTGCCGGCAGCAATTTGGGGGTTCCCTAGCTTGAGCCAAATTGGGAAGGTCCTTACATCGTGCGCGAGGTTGCCGGACCAAATGCGTACTACCTCATGACTTCTGAAGGAATTCAAATCCCCAGGAGTTGGAGTGGGGACGACCTAAAGAAATTTTACGCCTAAAAGCTAAGGGCAGCTCATCTTGATGCTCCTAATACGTCATTCATTCTGTACAGATTCATTCGAAAATTTATTACACTGATCCAACCAAGAAGTCCTGGGATATTCTTCAGACATTTGGATTTCTTTATATGCTATTCTAAAGGTTATTTCTGACTCCGAGGTTCTCATGACAATAAACCCTACATTCGTCGATACATAGTAAGACATTCGTATCGACCTAAGCGTCGCTCAGGTATGATCTCAAAACTCAAGTCTCGATCATCGTACCCGAGGTTCCGGACCTCGCACACGATGGTACTCACTAACCTTCGCTATACGGTGATCATCAAGCCTAGTCGTGCCTGACAGGCATGATTTCCTACAAACATCTGGGACCCTTCCGTAAGCCCATCTGGCCAGCGGAAGATCTGAAGGCTTGCTCGTAACCTTAGGGCAATCCCTGATATCGACTTACGATACAGGTCCCCCCTAAGCAAGGTGCCTTCGCTTTCCACTAGAATATCTGCCATTCTAAGAGGGTCAGCCCTTGCCTCAAGTACAAATATCGTACACGATGTTTCAGACGTTCAAGTTCTTTTGGCATTGGGTCAGATAACTCCCCCTAGGCAAGATCTCCACTACTATTATTGCTTCTTCCCTGTGCAGGTTTACAAAGAAGTATCTACAACCCTAATGAAGGGAGTTCCCGAGGTCAGCCCTTGCCCAAGAGTACAAACATCGTGCATGATGTTTTAAGACGAAAGTCCTTTTGGCATTGGGTCAGATAAACCCTCTTGGGCAGAATCCTTCCTGTTATTATTATCCTTTACTTATGGATTTCAGGGAGTTTCAAAGTTAAACTTGAGCTATCAGATGGTCCAAAAGCTCTTTATTATCTTATTAAGGGGTCTTCTTTTAGAACCAGTCAGAATATCTCGAATTCATACAAAGGTACCTGTTCATTACATACACATCAAAATAAAACAGGTATGGAAGACAAACTTTTTCTATTATTGCTTTCAAAAGAAGATTACAATTCACTCTTCTTACAAAGAAAATGAGTTACCCTCTGTCGGTCCTATCCAAAAGTCTAAATACTCGATGGATGAGTTCGTTAGACAGGTCAAAACCCTCTTCCTTGTAAGTAGGATCAGCAGCCATGCAAGGGAAAGGATCCACTTCTTCAAGTTCGGCGGCAGTAACCTTCCCCCCTTGAATTAAAGTGGAAGCCAATCCCTCCCATGAGCGCCTGATCCCTTCTAACCTTAGCTTCCTGCAGGGAAGACTAGTTTTGTAAGCTTCCACAGCAGCCATGGACTTCTCGGCGATGAAGGCTTCCTGCTGTTCGGCGACTTCGACAAGCTTCCCCTGCAGGACTTTATTGTCAGCCTTCGCGGCGACCAAGGCAGACTGATGTGCTGCAAGTTCCTCCTGCAGCTTGGCCTTCTCTTCTTGAAGCTTATTCCTCTCCTCGAGCAGCTTGGCCTTTTCCCCTCAACGACGTCAAGCTCTGAAGACCTCACCCCAAGCTCGGTCCTCAGGGCCTCTATCTCTCCATCTTTCTGATGAAGTCGAGACCCCTGCTCCAGCACTTGCTCCTCGGTCCTCAGAGCCCTGTTCAAAGCCAAAGGCAAGCGAGCGAGAACCTACAAGCAAGCACAAAACAAGTCAGCACACAGGATTAAAGCAGATAAGAAAGCCTAAAAAGGAATCCTTATCGTGGCTACCCTGTTGGCCATTCCCGAGTATAGATCTGGAGTGGAGATTGCTTCCATCTTCTCCTCCATATCTTTAGCCACTAGACCGCTCCCTAGGGCCAGGCCTACCTCCCCTCGGTAGACTTGACCCTTATTCTCGGATGGCATGGTGAGGACGGTCATTCTTCGATCAACTCCTGTCGTCCTCACCGCCAACTTCACACCTATATCCCCGAAGACTCCAGCAAAATTGGTGCTATAAGGGGGCTTTACACTTCGCTGCCAGTCATGCTCTTCCCCGGCAGCGAAACCCCTCCCCTCTGCACTCCTCGCCTTCTTTTGTGGGGGCTCGGATTCTGTGTTCCCGGAGGAATCCCTCTTTTCTCCATGAACCTCCCTGGGGACCAGTTCCAGGCAAGGTCCCTCCCTTTCTCCTTTTCTTGGCCTCCGTCGGCCTTATTCCCTTCCTTCTTCTCCCCTATGACGACCCCTGTACTGCCTTTGGGGATTGCCTGGGGCTTGGCAGTTGGCATGGGTTCTTTACCTTTTCCTGTGTAACCCAGTTCAGCCAATATTTTCTTGTCGTCTGCAGAATCCTCAGGAGAGGATACCACATCGACAACGGCTCCACCACAGACCGGCTCTGGAACCCTTATTTCTTCTCCTTCCCCTTTTGCAGCTACCTCTTTGCTGAGTTGGGTAATAGGGTGCCCCCTCCTGGCCCTCTTCATCGTAACTACACCAGAAGGGGGGTGACTTCTTTCAGGACGCTGTACCCCAGCGCCTTGGCATGTAAAGATACATCATTCTTTACATGCCTTAGAAAATCTTTCAAGGGCCAACTCTGCCCCTTCAACTTCTCCAAATTCCTCAGGGTTTTCTGCCCTGCCACCCACTTTACATCCCCGGAGAACTCAGGGGAGCACACCCCGGGCGTCAGAGGGATTCTCAAGTCACCTCTGACAAAAAAATAATAATCCCTCCAGTCAGAATGAGAGCTACTCGCTCCCGAGAACATGGCCTTCTTCGTCTTCGATTGTAATGTCAGACACCCCCCGTACCCTAGCACCATCATCCAACTGAGCAAAGTCCTGAACAACGTCAGAGTCCATGGTATCCCTTGAGCTTGTAATAGCTTCAGAAAGGAGTACACATAGGCAATGGCGTTGGGAGAGAGTTGTGCAGGGACGAGCTGGAAAGAGTTCAGAATCTCCCTTACCTCTGGCTGCGGTGGCAACAGCAGGCCGTACTCTACTTGAGCACGGTAAACACAGACAGCCCCCTGGGGGGGCGGTTCGGTCGAAGGTCGGCGGAAGGGGGGATAATCGTCAGGTTGGGATTTTCTCTGAAACCCCTGGTGGTGTTGAGCACCTCGTGCTCCATCAGGAGAGATTCCTGATAGCTGGAATCTTTGTGGAACTGAGCGGCTAGCTTTGCCCACTCGATCTCTCCACCTCCCATGGTTTAGATTCACTAAGGGAGGAACGAAGGTCTCTCTTTTTCTCTCTCTTAGGATTTGGGGGTAAACGGGCGCGTCAGCTGCTCTTCAAGCAAGTTCTCCTTTAAAGGAAAACAGCTGTGCCCTTTCACCTTCTAACCGTCTGATCTCCTTGATCAGTGCGCGGGCGCCATCGGACCGCTCGTACCCTCTGACAATCCCAAGAATCGAGGCGGTGCACGGGAATCGAAGCGACGCACGGTTTCCCAAGCATCACTTCTCCCCGTCCCGTCGTATATCGTCCACGATATTTTAATATCGTGCACGAGGGTTCAAGGGATGGTCATTCTTTTTCTTATGCCTGATATTCTAATATCGTGCACGAGGATAGCTATCTCATCTTTCTACTTAGAAATTTTCTTAGTTCATTTGTTGAGTTTTTACTTTCACTTACGAATTCATGTTCTCTTTTTAAAAACTTCATGGTATCTGCTTCAAACACGAAAGAAAAGACATACAAAACAAGAATTCATGACAAGTTTTTCGAAAGGAAAGATACATTTTCATTTATGATAAAACTTGTTACAAATCATTTTTTTCTTTGTCCTTACATGTTTCTCTCATGAGTACAGGGAAAAACAAAGAAAAATACAAGGCTTCAGAACTTAGACACCTGGAGTGGTAGCTCTGATCTCCTGACCCAAGGACCCCTCCTCTTTGAGACCACCCAGAGCTGTTTGACCGCAGAGAGCGGACTTCAGACTTCAGCAACTCCTCCCGGCGGCAAGCCTCAAAGGCCGTCCCTTCGCCCCCGACGAGGCCTCCTTGGCCTTGGTCAGCTCCTCCCTCAGCCTCCTTCTTTCCCCTCTCAAAGCCTCCCTCTCATCATCCAACTCCCTTATTCTCTTCTGGAGGTCTTTGACATGCGCAGAGTGGGCCTGATTCACATCTGACAGATTGTGATGGAATTCCTTTCTCGCAACCTCATTTTTATTGGCCCACTCTGCGTTTACAAGCGCCCTCCAAATCCCTTATCTTCTGAAGGTAGCGGGATTCCACTTCTTCCTTACCCTTCAGAGATTTCACCACCTCCAGAATCTCAGAGGTGTTCCCTAAGATCTCCACCTCCTCCCTCCTTATCTCACATAATCTGTCCCCCAGCACACTCCAGGCCTCGCCAGTACCGGAGATAGCGCTGGAAGCAACTGGGAGGACCTTTCCCTTCTCTTTTATCACCTCCTCCACTTTACCTCTTGACTCTTCAATGCCAGGAGCGCTTGCAGAGGCAGTAACGAGGGACTCTCCCTTCTTTTCCTTAACCACTTCCCCTATCTCGGTGCCTTCCTCCTTCTCACCCTTCTTATCCTTCTCTTCCTTCTCCTCATCACTTCGGAGGTCTAATGGAGGGAGAGAAAGGGGGAAACGCTTCCTTTTCTTCTCAGAAGAGGGGACTGGGGCATCAAGGGAGGAAGGACCGCGAACCAGCAGGAGAGATTCCTTCACACCCCCTTCATCAACCCCAAATCTAGGAAGGAGTCGCTCAAACTCTTCATCCTTGAGGAAAATCTTCCCAGGCGCTAATCTCTCTCCCGTGGCCGTATTACCCACCAGGGTCACCTCCTTCAGCTCCCTGGCTTTTTGGGGCAGTCTGACGGGAGAGTCAGAAACAACCACCACTTCAGCAGCCTTCGTGTTTACCGGCTCTTGCACGGATTCCAGTACTCACGCCAAAATGCCAGCAACCTGGACTGCTCCCTCTTTTTCGCCCGGAGCTGCCCCAGCGCATGTCGGCGCCTCCTTTCGCGGCATCCCTTCAGGCAGCACCTCTAACCTCTTCTTTTCCGGAGGGGGAGCCTCAGCCGGAGCTCCGCTTGCTCTCTTCTTCTTCGAAATGCTCACCATGGCGGTCCATTCCCCCTCCTCCTTCATCTCTCTAACTGATTTTTCTCTCTTACAGGGGAAACTTCAGAGTGAAGGCGCAAGGATACGGATCGGTGGGCGCCGCTCCCATCTTATCCTTGCAGGCCTTGGGCAGCGCGTCCACCCTCGCGACGGTTCACATTCCAGGACCCATATTAATATTCGCGCCCTGACAATGTGGGGGGTTGATGTTAACACGTGGTTCTTGCTCTGAATCCTGACCGTACACGTGGCGCCTGGCTGGCCTCCATTTGATTGATTGATTTGCTGACTCATCTCTGGTTTTGCAGGACTTTTGACTATGTCAAACTTCGGCCACGAGGGTTCAACCTACCCTCGTTCCCTGATATCCCAGGACACCCCTGATAACATCGGGCACGAGGTTACGGAGCAACGCCTGTCACAATCAGCTCCACCTAACCGCGCCGCTCCCCGTACGAAGCGCCTTTTCTCAGGCCCACAAATCAAGGATCCGCATGCTTCAGCCATCACGGATCCCCAGAAAAAGTACCAGTATTAAAAGATATCGTCCTTCTTGCACAGCTGCAGGCCTCTCCGGTGGCAGACAAACGGCGCGGACCCAGAGCCTGTCCATCACCTTTTCTCCAAAAAATCAGGGTGAAGCCACGCACTACAACGGCTACAAATACCGCTGAAATAGTTCCCAACAGAGAGGCCCGCTCTCATTGTAACAGAGCCCCAACTGAGGAGCTCTCTCTTTTTCCTTCTTTTCTTCTTTCTAAAACATTGTACAAGCCTTCAAGGCCACTTTTCTCCATTAGTGAAACCTTCTTCGCTGATCGCTCGGTGGACGTAGGGGATTTCCTCCCTGAACCACCTTAAATCTCTGTGTGTTTCTCTGGATGCTCTGAACTGATTTTCTCTTTGAGCCTTCATTGACAGGCTCACCTCTTTGTGCGCCGCCGTCTTCCGGAACTCTCTCTCTTTGGTGTTTCCTGGGACCCCCACATCCTACGTCAACAGAGTCTATGTGTAATTAGATTTTTCACTTTCCTACTTGAGTTAGTCTTCTAGTTGAGATAACGCATTGTAGTCGACACTTATTAAAAATTAAATGCCTCTATTGTAAGTATCGTTATATTATGTAATCAGTGCACTCTTAGCTCAAGGCAAATGAGGATGAATATTTTAATAAATGTTTTGAAAACTATGAATCAAATTTGAGCGATTCAAGACTAGCATGGAATTAAATTATGTGAAAATAAAATTAGTTCGAGTTAACTCAACTCTAATTTTCACTTTTAATTTAACACGAAATTAGATTTGGTTCAACTCAAAGTGTATTTTAAATTTTAATTTTTTAAAATTTAAAAATATAAATTAACATTAATATTTTTTTAATATCATAAAAAGTATTCATATTTTTTATTAATTATTTATAACAATTAATTTATTATTTTGAAAGTAAGTTGAGAATTTTTAGAAGTTACAGTAGCTATGAAATTTTTTTCTCATATAATGTGGGGACAATGAGTTTTTTATTCAAATAAAAAATTGTAGAAATCAAGATTTACTTATTTAAATAAAATTTATTTTTTTTAAAAAAATATTAAAGTTGCTCGGAAAATGGGCGACTTCTGTTATGAATAAAGTCACCCGAGAAGCGAGTGACTTCTGTGTCCCAGAAATCGCCCATCGTTCAGGCGACTTACGGAAAATACTTCACGGTGTTAGAAACATATTTTTTTTATAATTTTTTTTAAAATGATATTAATTTATTAATTAATCATATATATTTTTAAAAAATTATCAAAATATAATGTTAATTTCAGGGATTTAAAAATGTGAATTTAGATGATATTAACTCTTAATTTTAGAGACCTATGTGAAATTTACCTTTAATTTTATGTTCTTCTGAATGTGCCCATCTCCAATCCATCTGTCACTAGGAGCTCTGCAAGAAAATTTATGTTAGTTGGGGACCTCTAGATAGTGGTGGCCTTTGTCAAACCCTGTTACATTTTTTTTAGAAAGACCTTTTCAATCTGCCTAAAAAAAATTCAAAAAGTCAAAAGTATAGGTATATAAAAAATTAAAAAATAAATAAATAAATAAATATATAATGTAATAGATTCTAGGAATAATTAATAATATGCCACACAATTTAATTTTATTTATGCCTTATCCATCCATTCTTAGTTAATTATGCTATGCACACTCAAAACATTATAAAATTTTACATACACACATTTTAACTTATTTCTATTATAATGAATAATCATAATTTTTCAATAAACTAATTATAGTTAGATTACAAAAAATCTGAGCCGTTCATCATATTATTTTAAAGATATTTAAATATATTTTGAGTGAAAATCTTAAAATAGTAATGTTTAGGTGGCTTCAAAGGAAGGAGGCATTCGCGACGTGAATTGATTTTAGGATAAATCAACGCTTTAGTGTAGTATTGAGGAAGAGAAAAAATATATATACCATTAAGAGTAAAAATATAATTTTAATGATTTACTAACAGAATATTTTTTTTTCAAATAGATTTTGATTAAGTTTTAACTCAAATGTGTGTATGTAAGATTTTGTAATGCTCACTTCATTGTAAATCATGCCTTAAAGATAGAGCTGTAAATGAAGCCAGACGAGCCGACTAATGGTTTGTCCATGTTCATATTTATTTACTTAAATATGGTGCCATATATATAATTATAAAGAGCTAAGTTGATATAAACAATGAAGCGTGACAAAAAAAAAATCAAAAAAGAATAAAAAGAAATCTATTTTTTTTGAATGTTAGAAGAGCTCAATTTTTTTGAGTTAATAGTAATTAAGTTCTTCTAATTTATGCCTGTATTCGACAGAGTTCTTTTAATTTTAAAATTAATAAAATTAATTCTCTAATTTAATATAATATATAAATGAATCTTTCGATATTAATAAAAATATCAAAAAATTTTTTCTCTAACTATTAGTTTAGGTTGAACATCATCTTCATTTGAAATATTAAGGTAATTTTTTAATTAATCAAATTAGTTTACTAAGTAAAACATATCATTCATTAAATTTTTTTATTAATATCAATTAACTTTTTGCATATTATCTCAAATTAAAAGACTAATTTGACTAATTTTAAAATTAGAGGAACTTAATTGCACAAAAGCCTTAAATAAAAGGACATAATTGCTATTAACATTTTTTTTGAAACTTGGTTTTTATTTTTAATAAAACAGTAATAAAGAAGAATATTAGGGGAAATATATAGAATGGATTTGATAATTCCATAGAATTGGACTACCCGATAATAGAATCAGACAGTCTATCGCCAATCAAAGGCGGTATCTTTGTCTAGAATTGACGGTTCTATGGTACTGCAAGATCGTATTCTGTACTCATTAAAAATCTTGAACTCACACAAAGGACTACATACTAAATACCCTTGGCATTAAAAAGTTTAGGAACTTAATAGCAATTAGCCAATTGGCCAGTGCAAAATTGCTAACTAATTTTCCTTATTTGTAAAAGTTTCGGCTTTCAGCAAATCTTCCTCTATTTAGTGCATGCAAGCCATTAATTAAATGCTTCATCTTGAATCACATTGAAGGTAGAAGAAGCTCTTCTTCTCCTTCCATCAATCCGCCATGCTTCTTCCTCTCCTCCTACTCGCCTGCCTCGCACCATCATCTTTCTCCTCCGTTCAACTCACCCATCTCCCCAAGCTCTCTTACCTTTCAGTCGAGGAGCCCTCCACCATTCTCGTCTCCCCGGACAAATCGTTCTCTGCCGGATTCTACAGAGTGGGTACCAACGCCTTCTCTTTCTCCGTCTGGTTCTCCAACTCCGGCGACAAGACCATCGCGTGGACGGCGAACCGCGACTTCCCCGTCAACGGCTACCGTTCCAAGCTCGCCCTTCGCAGCGACGGCGTCATGGCTCTCACAGACGCCGACGGGACGGCGATCTGGTCCTCCGCCACCACGTCCTCCGGTGCCGACCACGTCAGGCTGCTCGACACCGGAAACCTTGTGGTCGAAGACCCAAACGGCAGAATCCTCTGGCAAAGCTTCGATTTTCCCACCGACACTCTCCTTCCCTCTCAGCCCATTACAAAGAACATCAAGCTAATCTCCGCCATGGCGAGAGGCTCTAGTTCCTCCGGATACTACGAGTTCCACTTCGACGACAGCAATGTCCTCCGGCTGACCTACAACGGCCCCACGGTCTCCAGCGTCTACTGGCCCGATCCCGATCGCACCGTGTGGAAGAACGGAAGAACGATATACAACAGCACCCGACACGGAGTGCTCGACGAAACAGGGCTCTTCTTCTCCAGCGATCGTCTCCGATTCGCCACCTCTGATTCGGGTTCTTCCCGGATCAAGCGTAGAATCACTCTCGAATACGATGGAAACCTTAGAGTTTACAGCTTGGATGATCAAACTGGGTTGTGGACGATCTCCTGGCAAGCTCTGCCGGAGACTTGCCAGATTCACGGGCTCTGCGGACAGAATGGGATCTGCAGCTCCTACCCCAACGCCCATTGCTCATGTCCTCCTGGTTTCGAGCTGATGGAGCCCAGCAACTGGGTCAGCGGATGCCAACCCAGATTCAATCTCACCTGCCAGATGAAAGACGAAGAACTTGAATTCATGCGGCTTCCTTTTACAGATTTTTGGGGCTTCGATTACAACGCCACCGGTGGGACTTCTCTCAACGAATGCAAGAACAGATGCTTGAGCGACTGTAATTGCCAGGGGTTTTCATACAAACAGAGGAGCGGATTCTGTTATCCTAAATCCGTCTTCTTCAACGGCAGAGCTTCTCCATACTCCGATATCTACATGAAAGTTCCTAAATCTCTCGCCAAAGCAAACATCTCCGAGCAGAATCTCGTTTGCCCCGTCGACGAGATTATTCCGATTGGTAGCTCTCCGGGATTCACGGAAAAGAGCACGTCGAGCGTGATGTGGGTTTTTTTCTACAGCTTTCTGGCAGTGATCTTCGTGGTTGAAGTTCTGTTCATCGCCTTCGGATGGTGGTTTGTTTACAGAAAAGACAAAGATGATCGGATTCTAATGGCGGAAGTATACAAGGTTATCTCAGGCCAGTTCAGGAGATTTAGTTATAAAGATCTGGAGAAGGCGACAAGGAGATTCAAGGAAGAGCTTGGCAGGGGAGGATCAGGGGTAGTATACAAGGGAGTGCTTGAGAACGGAATGGTGGTGGCCGTGAAGAAGCTGGAGGAGGTGAAGCAAGGAGAAGAAGAATTCTGGGGCGAAGTGAGTGTAATCGGAAGAATATATCACATGAATCTAGTGAGAACATGGGGATTCTGCTCTGAATCTTCACACAGGCTATTAGTTTCTGAGTTCATCAGCAATGGGTCGTTAGACAAACACCTGTTCGACGGCCATGGATGGCTCAAATGGGAAGAAAGGTTCAAGATAGCGGTGGGGGTGGCGAAGGGTTTGGCTTATCTCCACCATGAATGCTTGGAATGGGTGATTCACTGCGACGTGAAGCCGGAAAACATATTGCTTGATTCAAGCTTCGAGCCGAAAATTGCGG
The DNA here is from genome assembly GCA_019297695.1 of Apostasia ramifera. Lineage (NCBI taxonomy): Eukaryota > Viridiplantae > Streptophyta > Magnoliopsida > Asparagales > Orchidaceae > Apostasia > Apostasia ramifera. The sequence continues at coordinate 223,160 of JAEMOT010004209.1, read as the reverse complement.
ATTTCGGGCTGGCGAAGCTGCTCCGGAGAGGTGGGAATGGGACGAACATCTCCAGGATTCGTGGAACGAGGGGATATCTAGCGCCGGAATGGGCTTCGAATCTCCCGATTACTGGGAAGGTGGACGTTTACAGCTATGGGGTTGTGCTGTTGGAGTTAGTGAGTGGGAGGAGGATTTCGGGAATGGTGATGGAGGGGGAGGTGGAAATGGAGACGGCAGTGAGGAGGACGAGGGGGGTTTTGAGGGAGAAGGTGGAGACCGGAGAGAAGGGGTGGATTGAGGGCTTGGTGGATTCGGGGTTGAAGGGCGAGTTTGACCGGAGGCAAGCAATGAGGATGGTCGAGGTGGCCGTTGATTGCTTGGAGGAAGAGAGGAATAAGCGGCCGGCGATGGAGGCGGTGGTGGAGATGCTGCTCTCTGTCTTGGGAGGTTGATTGCGACGAAGACTAAAAAAGTTCGTTGGCTTTGAATTTTCTTCTCATTTTCTAGTCATACTCATACATTTAATTAAAATCATTAAATAAGTTTTATTTCGTACTTATACAAATTTTAATAATAAAAATAAATTTTTTATGTCATCTTTCACGATTTCAATATAAAAATTAAATTTATTTTATACAAAATTTTTAACTTTAATTTAAAATATTAATAGGTCATAAAATACATATCTTTTTAAAATAATAATTTCTATTTAATATTTTTAAATAATAATAATAGTTAATTTCCATCTAAAACATGCACTTTTCTTAAATAATAATTAATGATCTTGATTAATTAATTAGTTAATTATTCATATTTAATTTTAAAAATTTATTTGACTCAATTAAACATTTTGTGTACTGCATATTTTATAACGAATATATCTTTTAACACATAATATATGATTATATCAACGAATGCTTTTAGTTGATAAGGGGGCGATGACATTATTAGTTCATATTAATTTTTCTTTTATATATTGGAGTCAGTTTTTATGTCAAACTGATAATTTAAATTATAATTTATCTAAAATTATCAATATCTTTAAGCACGATAAATGCTTTACTGTTGATATCCATTGTTGTTAATATTTCGGAGATCTTTCTTTTAGGGGTTGCTCGTCATTTTGTTGCTTGTAGAGTTGAAAACACTTAATTATTTATCATACTTATGATGTTAGCTATTAACAGCATACATTTAATACTTTTAGTTATTTAATTTATAATATTTTTATTTTATGATATATGTATAGTATTTTTGATATAAAATTTAACTTGTGATGTATTAAGCAGCTTCGTTCTTTGTTTTCGTCAATTTGATTTGTTATTCAAAAAAATATTGCAGTTTAGTTGTTAAGTAGTATATAAAATCATAATATTTCTCTATATTGATCTTATGGAGTCCCTTGGACTTATTCTAATTAAATTTTTAAAGAAATTATAAATATAATAGAGTAATTTAATATCTTAAATATATATATATATTAATAAAATAAATATGAAAAAAGTGAGTACATAATTTTCTTAGAATGCAGCGAGTAGATGACTTGGTTGTTTATCTATTGGTTTAGTTAATTATTTGATAATTGATGTAATATAGTTAATTGATTTTCAATTTAATTTATATAAAAAAATAAAAATATCTATACTTTTATATTGTTTAGTTATACCATTCTAATCATTTTGATCGTAATAATTTGATGAATTAACTCAAATGTATAATATATTAATTATTTTAGATTATTATTATTTAGGTGTTCTTTCAATATGATAATTTTTTTTTTGGTAAATTACATTCAGGTTCTTTAATTTAAAGCTTAATAACGCACAGGTCCACATTGTAATATCATGGTCCTTGAATTTTAATAAATTATCAAATGATTTTTTTTATTTTTTTTATTTAAAATTTTTAAAATTACCATTATACCCTTTCCCTCTCTTCTATGTTTTAAGAGAGGAAGATGGATATAATGGTAATTTTTAAAAATTTAATAAAAAATAAAAAAAAATTTATTTGATAATTTATCAAAATTCAGAGATCTGGATGTTATAATTTTAAAAATCTGGACTTATGTGTTATAATTTTAAAAATTTAGATCTGTGTTATTAAATTTTAAACTCATGAACTGAATGTAATTTATTTATTTATTTTTTATGAAATCAAACTGGCAACTCAGCAGCCGGCGGATAAATAGTAAATATATCTAAATACAAATAATAAAAAAATATTAATTTAAATAAATCTGGGAATTATTTTAATATATAAATTAGTCAAATATAAATCAATTTAGTTTATTAGTTTATTGATGCTCAAGCTATTCATGTAGTACTGCAGGCTAATTACAATGTATCAATTTTGACTTATTTTTCAATAATACTATTATAATTCATCAAGATCGGCATATTAATCATTTAAAAATTTGAATCATTTAAATTAGCTCATAAATTTTATTTGATTAATTTAATTTTTAATTTATATTATCATGTAGTTAATTTAAATTTTTAAATATAATTAGTTATTATATCAGAATAAATTATTATTTTGTATAATTACTTCTTTATATATTATATATAAATTATATTCGCATATTATAAAGTATATAAATATTATTTTTATATTATAATTATAATATATTTAGAATAATATTTTTAATAATTTATGACATGCATAATATATAAATATATGTATAAAATAGTTATTAAATATAATTATGCAGTATATAAATATATAAATTTACTGTTTGATTATTCTTAATATAATGTTAATTTTAATTAGAATAAAAAATAATTTTTGATGTGATTTTTTTCTTTTTAAAATGTATAGAAGATTTTAAATAAAGCTGATTATATTAGAATATAAAAAAACATAATTTTTATTTTAATATTTATGTTGAATATAAAATAAAATTAATTTTAATATTAAAATTTATGTAAAATTTAAAATAATTTAATTTAATAATAAAATTTATTTAGGATATAATTTATAAAATTAATTTTGACAAAATTAAAATTAACTCAAGAAAGTGTTTCTTTTTTTGTTTTTGGTGCAAAAACCAGAATAAAATAAAAAAAAACAAAACTCATATATTTTAAACCGGTTATGAGTTTGAGTTCAACCAAATCTAAAATCCTCATCGAACAAGGGCTTTTCGTCAACGCAAGCTGTGGACGAGAAAGGCGATGGCGGAAGGGAGGAGAGGGACGAGCTGTAAGGCTGGTCGTTGGTCTCTCGACGGAATGACAGCTCTCGTCACTGGTGGCACTAGAGGAATCGGGTCCTTTTCATCTCTTTTCCTCCCTCTCCAGTGTTTATTTAAGTTTTTGATTTGTGTTTCTCGTAGATTGTGGTATTCAACCTCGATATGGTCGCTTTGGTGTTTGATTCATTAGTAACGCGGTGGTGGAGGAGCTTGCGGCGCTGGGGGCTACGGTCTACACGTGCTCACGCAAAGAATCGGAGCTAAACGATTGCTTGAAAAAATGGGAGGGATTAGGGTACCGCGTCTCTGGATCAGTTTCGGATCTCTCCGTCCGGGAGCAGCGGGAGGATTTGATCCATAAAGTTTCTTCCACCTTTTGCGGGGAACTCAATATCCTCGTGAGTCTTGCAATAATACATTCTCCTTTGTTCTGGACTGATGATCTTTTTCCCATCCGGCTGGATTTTGAGTTAATTTGAGAAGATTTTTATTTTATACATGTTGAAGCAGATTAAATTGATGGTCCCTTCTGTTTTAAGATTGGCATTTTGCTCGCTTGTGCCTAATCATTTCATTTTTAATTCACAATAACATTTCGTATAATTAGATAATAGTTCAAGAATAGGTTCATGCAGTAGGCTATGAGATAATTTATAATTATAACAAAATTTGAGTGCCTGATTATAACTTTACAACCAATTCATTTATTATTATTGCGTGTGGTATTATTATTAAATCAATGATACGTGATAAATTGTAGTTCACTGTAATGGCTAGCATATTTACATAGTAAACCTTTTTATGGTAACAATTACATTTTTATGATCATCACAATTTGAACATGAGAAAATTTAGATTAACTCGTCATAGAAAAACTTTACTTATAAATATAATTCTAAATAATACATTTAGATAACAAATATTTTGTAAATATTCTATTATTAAGTCATGTAGAATATATCAAATTTCAAAATCAACTTGATAGAAAGGTAGAACAATTTACCTAAGATAGAGTCAAGCCGAGTCGACTCTTTGTTGAAGACATGCGAATCTGAAGACAAGCAGGAGAAGAGAGTAAATTTTGATCGGCTTGGCTTGGTTTTTCATTTGAGGATTATGGGGCTATTTGTAGGGCTGAGTCGCATGGATTTTAGGGGGCTTTGCCATCCCTAATGGGGTGAACATTTTTTTGGTGTTGTATTTGTCGGTTCAGAGAGGTGACAAAATTTAGTTTATTAATTATTTCTCAAGAGGTTATTACAACATCAATCAATGACATCACCAACTCAATCGACATTGACATAAGGAAAGAATAATAAATTGCAATGAATGGAGCATTTGATTATTCATAGCCACTACATTATAATATGCATGATGTGGTTCAGCTATAAAACAGCTAACAATATGAACGTCATGATGTGATAGCCAAATAAGTAAGACTCCTAACTAGATTGGGATGGCTGTTGTTGAGCTATGTTGTCTATTGGTTTGAGTGTTGTATTCAACTCAAGAGGTGTATCAACAATTTTTAAAACAAGATTGAGACGAATAAGCAACTCAAATGCACACTAGTTTCAGAGAGAAAGAGCCTGTTTGGCAACATCCTAAAATAGCCAAGCTAGCTTGGCTAAGAAAAAGTCACATATAATGCTAATTTTCAACAATTATTTATTTATTATTTATTTATTTTTTTCACATCTTACACAGCTTCTTATATAAAATTTATTAGTATTTACATGCTACGCAATATGCATATTTTAATAAAACCAACAACTTTAATCTCAACACAATATGTTAGTTTTATTTTACATTGTACACAAATATAACTACTTCAAAATTTAGTCACAAAAAAGCCATTCCTGTTCACATAAGTGACTGCATGGCCAAGAAAATAAAGAAGAGCATGTAGACCCTTCATATCAAAGCAAGTTTGTAGTAGCTTTTTGTATCACTTACCTTGTAAATTGCTACCGGTAACTAATATATCATTAACATAAATTAGCAAAGTAAAATAACTTGTGATGAATTGCGAATGAACAAGGCAGTGTCATGTTTAGTCTATTGAAACCCATAATCAAGAACTGTAGATAAACTTTGTCAAATCATGCTTGGGGGTGTTTGTTTGAGACTCTAAAGAGCTTTGCTATCTTTGTAAGCTTAATGTGGTTGGTGTGCGTAGGTGTCATGTAGATTGCTTCGGAAAGATCTCCATTTAGGAAGTAATTTTTGACATCAATGCAGGGGCCACCTTTGAGTTGATGAAACAACTTGAAGGGTTTAGACAATCGTCATGCAATCACCTAGAGCAAAGGTTTCCTCATAATCATTCCGCATGGCTCTGTGTGAAATGTTTGACAATGAGGTGAGCTTTATAGTGCTCAATATAATCATCTTTTTTGGTCTTAATTATGTACATCCATTTGCATTCGACAATGGATTTTTTCAGGAGGGAGATCAAAAGTTCCTAAGAGCAGATATTTTGCCAAGCCTCAAGGTCGGTTGCTATAGCTTCCTACAACTATGGATTAGAACTTGCCTCTTGGTACGGAGTTTGTTCACTTAGAGAAATAATAGTGGAGCTTTAATAGCAGTTATAGTTTTTCAAGTAAGCGGGAGGATAATGAGTGTTAATAGGAAGTCTCAAAAACAACTTAGGAATTGTTGCCAGGAGAAGTTGAATAGGATCAGGCAAAGATTGGACATCATCTTGGTGTAGAAATTCTAATGTTTAATGAAAAAATTCTCAAAAGGTTTTCAGTGGTGGAAATTGTTTGTAAGAGATTCCGAAAGGATACTAACAGACAAGGTTTTGAAAATCGGACCGGCTTCAGAACCGGTAGACTGAAAGGTTCAAGGTTCAATGGTCGAAACGGGGTCGAACCGGTTCAAACTGGGATGAAGTAAAAATTTAAAAACTAATAAAATATAATATAAATATAGTTAAGATATATATTATTCACACATCAACACAATAATTAGACATAAAATGAATGTTTAATAATTGAATTTAACAAATAATATCTTATGTCAATAACCCAAATAATTTCAAGCAAATCGAAATAACAATAACCCAACAAAATATTCGCAAATCACAAATTGAGTATAATATTTAGTACATCATTAAAAGATCTGAACAAATGTATGCTTTATTAATATTAAAATACTAAATTATTTCATCATTTTATATTACTAAAATACTAAATCATTCTGAAAGGATGGAGGCTGGAGAGGAGAGTGCGAGGTAAGAGAAATCTCGAGTTCGTGACTGTCGCGCGAGTAGAGGCCGCAGAATAGAGGCTGAGTTAGGGACCCAGGGTTTAAGAAAGTTTTTTTTTTTAATTTTAAACTCAATCGGTCCAACCGTACCGATTCACCAGTTGACCGGTTGAACCGCGGTTTAGACCGGTTCTGGCCGGTTTTAAGCGGATCCTGTTATGAAATTAAAACGGATCGGTTGGCTGACCGGTTCACGGTTTGACCAGTTGAACCGGCCGGTCCGGTCCGGTTTTTAAAACCTTGCTAACAGAAGTTAAATTCATTGAAATTTATGGCATTAAAAAACCACAGCAGTCAATGCTGCTCAAGCCACAACATTTAATGCTGTAGCTACTGGCCGACGAAATGGATTTTGGAATTTATTAAAAGTTTTAAATTTTCGAAAAGGAATGAATCTCCAAGATGAAGAGCTTGAATAAGTGATTCGTTGGCGGTTTTTATTTGTGAAAGATAGTTAAGGAAATATTTAGATAGAGAGAAGTCGTAGGTATATAGTTAGAAGCACCCGAATCAAAGAATGATCATTGAGAGGGTTTGCTTGGTGGAATAGAATTAGTAACTGTAGAGAAAGTTGCAGATCTATAGTATTACAGACAAATGGTGCTTGTCTAATCATCTCTTGAATTATGGAGTAAGTGAGCTAGGTGATGGGAAAGCAAAAGTAAGGTTGTAAACTTCGTTCGCAAATTGAAGATTGATCGAAAGTTGAATCAAGTTTTGGATCTGATTTGAATCGCCTTTATCTGAATGAGTTGACTAATGATTTACTTTTATGGCTCGATATTTCGGTCAATCCAATATCCAACTAACATATGATCGGATCAATTTAGAAAAATAAAAAGTAAAAAATATTATATATATACACAAATAATTGGTTTCACTACATTAGTTTTAAAGCTGCAGCCTAGCGGATGACTATCTCAGAAATTTTTTCCCATAACCCGTGTTCTAAAGTTTACAATCGTGGAACAATTGTCATTATTTCTATATTTATTTCTAGCCATTAGATAAAGTTGAACATTCAAGATTTAAAATAGTTGATGAACAAAAACATGTATGTGTAAGATTTTAACTAACATATAAAAAATGTACTGAAATTTGCATTTACATTGGCTCGTAACAAGTTTGAGTTGACAGTCAACAAGTTAGGCTTAGCTGAGATTGACATCAGATCAAACTCCCCTTGTACAAAGCTTTGTTCAGATCAAGATAAAATTGAAAATTTTTGGTTCAGTCTTTGAGTTGAGGTCCTATCAGCTTGAGATCAAATCTTTAACCCTAAGTAGAAGCAGCAACAGCAACTGCAGCAAATCTCCAAGGCTGTGATTCCATTATGATTTTACCTTAAGTAAATTTGGATTAGAGGAGAATTCTGCAGCACATGTCCAAGTTCCTTACAATATTTGCACTTATTTGCTGATCCATGCCAAGTTTTGGATGAAGTAGGATTGTTTGGACAGTTTGGTGCAATATGCTTGAACCTTTTATTAGAGTGACACTGAATTTAAGACATGCTCTTTGGCTTTACTTGAGCCTTTGCTGCTAATACAAGAGAATCATCTATCCTGAAATAGGTCCTTTCCCTTGTTTCTTTTGTAAGCAATTCAAAAAGAGCAAAATCAACAAAAGTAAGGGAGATTCATAGGGCATGGATGTACGAACTGACTCTAAGCTGTCTTTAAAGGCCGTCAGGAATTGAACTAACTGTATCTCTTCACAGATTTTATGATAAAGTTCACCATCCCATATCCACTTGGGTATCTGTAAAGCAAGTTGATCCCGGACTGGGGACAGTTTAGAGCGAAAGTTAGAAATAGACTGCCTTGGTTCTTATTTGAGGTTGTGAGTGCAATTTTTAACTTGTACATTAAGGCTGAGTTGGTCTGATTATAACTTCTTGCATGAAAGTCCTAAATCTCCTTTCTATTTTCGAACTTGCTAAATTGCAAGTTGATGGAGGTGCAACCAGCGCTGGCCATCCATGTCATGATCTTATAATTTTTTGATCTCCCATTGATTGAGCTTCATTCCAGATTTAGTAGGGCACTTGGTGTCTTCGCTAACATACTTCTAGATACCTTTCGGCTTCAAGAAAACTTTCATGTGATCAAAACAATTAGTTTTTATTAGGCCTATATAACTTGACAATAATGGGTTGAACTGGTTCTATCACCATAGCACTTGTGTAATCTGCTAGGGAGATGACATCAAAGTGACTAGTTTTGGGATTGGGGTTGCACCATCCAGGATGGTAGAAAGCACATACAAAAGTTCTGGCGTGAAACCAAGGGATGCACAATTAAAAGCCAACTAAATGAGTGCCACTATAGTGTCATTTATCTTGTAGGGCATTGACTACAGATCCTCGTAGATGGTGGTGCTGATGCAGTATAGACTGCTAAATGGAAGAGAAGAAGGGAGAGATGGGAGGAAGTGTTTTTCCTCAGATTTTGTGTTTTAATGGGGAAGCTTTAGATAACTGTGTATTCAGGGACTTTGAGTAACGGGAAGGGGGTATCAATAGGCGGTGAAGGTAGTGGCTGGGGCAGCTATGTGCTTGGCCGCAATCAAAGGGATTTGCTCGAAGATAGTCTTCGAGATGGTGTGGGTCAAGGAGGCGCAGGTCAAGAGACAAATGCTCAGGGAATGTAGGATGATGCATTTTGTTGTTGTAGCTTGTTTTGCTGATGTATTCACTCAGTGGTGGCTAGATGGGTCATTATGATAAGATGAGGACTGAGAGGCATCATTGAAGCGGACATGGTGAAGAATAGCAGGGGAGTAATTGATGTCAGCCTTACATGGTTAAGTTTCACATTTGAGAGATCTAGGTGTATGACAAGGCTGGAGGCTCTGTGGGAGACATTGTTAGGGAGGTTGTCCACTTCGTTGGTGGGAAAAAGGCACTCGACTTAAAAACAAGGACCCTAGGCATAGGCATTGATGGTGCATTATGATGATGAGATATTAAAAGTGTTGTGCTAACATAAGCTTCTATGAGCCACTGTGGTGCTATTTGATGGAGAGAACAATAGAGTATAAAAATAAAGGTAAATATTATAAAGGTCCCTGAGGTTGGGGTTAATATCAAATAGGTTCACGATTTTCATAAAGTAGTATTTGGGTTCCTAAGATTCATTAATTTTTTTGGATTGGTCCCTAAAATTGACCTAAGCATTTCACACAGGTCATTTTTAACCGTTTGCATCAAACTTTTATTGTCTTATGATTGAATAAGTTTTTGATATTTCTTAATTTTAAAATTATTAAAATGCCTCTAATAAAGGGAGAAATAGAGAGAGAAAAACAAATGATAAAATGGTTTTATTTATACTTGATGGTGTTTTTGATATAAAGACTGGTGGGGATACGGATTAACATTGAATTAGATTGCCAGGATGTGCTATGCTGAATTAAAATTCAAATTCAAATTACCTAGAGCTATTAGAGATTTTCATATTAGCTTTATTTAGATTAAAATTGATTTGATTTGATTCAGAGCAGATTAGAGAGATTTGAATACTCACTATATTTGAAGCTGATTTTATTTTATTGTAATAGAATTAGTTTCATATTTGCTTTCATTTATTTAGTATTTTATTTCCTGCATTTAATATTATATTTTCAAATTTCTTTATGAGATCTCTCTATATAAAGTGGTTGCTTTGCATTGTAATAGTAAGTAGCATTTGATGAATGAAATTATATTTAGGTTTTCTCACAGCCTAAGTTCAAGTTAAGGGATTAGTATTCTAGTGAGAAAATGGTAGGGTTAGCTTTTGGTGAGAATTCTCAAACTAGCCTAGTTATTCACTTTTCAAAAAAAAAAATCTCTATCTGTTATTTTCTTTCTCTCTGTGGATCATCTTCGAGCGCTTCAAGCACTTTGCATACTTTCCTGCTTCCGAAGCTTCTTGCCTTCAACGCCCACTGTCTCCTCGTTCCCCCGCCTCTGACACGCGCCCACCTCCGCTACATGTTGCCTTGTTGACCAGAGCGAGACAACTTGTCACTTTCTTTCCCGCTTAGCTTGCTACTTTGCCCGAGAAACATACCACTCGAGCATGCTGACCCGAGCCATCTGTCTCACTTGCATCACTACTACTTGAATTTATTGTCTACTACTTGAATTTCTTTAGCTAAAGTATAATTTTTTTAAAAATCAAATTAATTTGATTATTCAATTTTAATATAAAATTATTTTCTTAACTTGAATTATTCATTTGGCTCTAATTGTATGACCCGACATTTATTTAAGTGATAATTACTGTTAAATGTAAATGCGAGACACCTGTTCTAAATTCCTGAACCTCGAATCCGATTTATTGAATTTAAATTGATGCCCTAATCTAATTTAATAATTATTATGTATCGGACGATGCAGTTTAATTTTAATTTTAAAATATTTTTTAATTTACGGAATTTAAGAATCTTATTTATCATATAATTTATTTAGAAAATATTTTAAGCTTAATTAAAATAATTTGCTAATATAAATCTAAAATGTCATTTGTATTTTTTTGTTCTGCATCAATTTAGTATTAGAGTATGGTTTAGGTTCAGACATTTTATTTGAATTTTTTTAATATTTTTTGTATTATATTTTTCATCTCATTTTATTTTTTATTGTTTGATATAAATAGTGTCAGTATGGACTCTAAAATGGAAACTCTATTATTCGATCTTATAGCTAGGTTTGATCACATATTTTCATCTTTGAAGTCACAATCTATAGAAGAAGTTATGGTTAATTCTTATTTTTCTGATAATTCAAATTATTTATTGTATAAAGAGAAAAAATAATTTATATCATTATTTTGATTGTGGTTAGAATGAGTCAGAAAGTGCTAAGTACGCGAAATTAATGCTTTTTCGTAAAATAAAATATTATATTAGTGACTTAGAGGATCAGTGTTCTTGGGGTAAGTTTAGGCTGTTTGAGATGTGGAATGAAATCAAAACTTACTTACGTAGGAGATATTATTCTCTTTCATCCCATAGAGTTAGCTTTATAGTTCTTAACATGTTCCTAGACCAGTACTCTTTGCTCCAAACTCTCATCGCTAGACTTATTAAAACTATAGGGGTCACCTATAGTTCCCTCACAAAAGAAATATTGAATAAGTTTTCTACAAAAATCTTCATTCTTTCTGGAGTATTGAAACTCGATTTCTTACCTATATTCATTTATGTAGCAGATTCTAACTTAGCTGGAGAGTACGAGAAGTATGAAGATGAGATGTACGAGGAAGATAATTATAAGATAGAAGTTGAAAGTCAAGTTGAGGAAACAATCATAGAGTTGAATTATAAAGAAGAGCAAATCATGGATTCAATAGACTCCACTAATCATTTTACTGTGTTGATAATACTATCGATTACATTGAGATGATTATAGGTCACAATTGTTGTGAGGTTTATAGATTCGATCTAGTTAAACATACTTATGCATATCCTTGATTTAATGAAAACTCAATACGTGTAGACCTGTATAGGCAGAGGGCCCATGAGACTGGGTGGTTGATTATGTGGATATCTAACTGGTGTGCTGTATGGTTTGTTAAATATTTTTAGAGGATTTTATGGCACTTATTAGGAACCACGTCTCTTGTGATCCTGACTTATTTTTCGCATTTCTATAATCAGGATTAATCATACAATAGGTACTAGTAGGGTCATGAGTCGAGTCTGCATACATTTAATTTTTTTTTAATATCATATGTTTTAGTCTAATCAGTATTAAATTTACATGAAATAAAATACCAAATAAATAAAAGCAAATATGCAACTAATTCTATTACAATAAAATAAAATCAGCTCCAAATATAGCGAGTCTTCAAATCTCCCAAATATACTCTGAATCAAATCAAATTAAATAAAATTAAATCTAAGTAAAGCTAATATGAAAATCTCCAATAGTTTTAATTAATTTGAATTTGAATTTTGATTCAGCACATGACATCATCCTATTCGTCCAATTCAATACTGATCTGTGTCCCAACTAATTCTCCACAAGTGAGAGGAACTTGACCCAATCAAGCATAAGTTAACTCCGGTTTTATTAGATTTGTTTTGATTCAAAGCAGATTTGGGAGATTTGAATACTTGCTATATTTGGAGCTTATTTTATTTTATTGTAATAAAATTATTCTATATTTGCTTTCGTTTATTTGGCATTTTATTTTTTGTATTTAATATTCTATTTTTGAAATCTTTTCATGAAAATTCTCTATATAAAGAGGTCGCCTTGCATTGTAATAGTAAGTAGTATTTGATGAATGAAATTATATTTAAGTTTTCTCAAAACCTAGATACGAGTGAGGGGTCAATATTCTGGTGAAGTGTAGGATTAACTTTTGGTGAGAATTATCAAATTAGTCTAGTTATCCATTTTCCAAAAGAAAATAATCTCTATCTGTGGCTCTCTCTCTCTGGATCATCTCCGAGTGCCTCCAGCACTTTGCGCACTCTCTCACCTCCGAACTTGCTCGCTTCCGATGCCCTTTGCCTCCTTGTTTCCATTAAACCTGCAAAACTGATTTCTTTCAAAATTTTAAATAAATTAGATCGAAGGTAATTGAAAAATTATCAATTCAGATTAGTGCGCAATCCGATTTTCAACAAATCAAAAACGGGGAACAGGATTAAGGATCTCACAATATTTAACCAATAATAATTTAAATTTACTCAATAATGAAAAGTCACGCAGGTGGAATAAGTTCGAGGAAATCACAAGCGAGCTGAAAAATCCAGATTATTTGACTTAACCAAGTTAAAGGTTTTGTTGAAATTTTTGCCTGAGTCAGATAATCCAGGGACCACGGTATAACTTCCCAAATTAGGGCTTAGACCGGTGCAGGCTCGTGTGCGGGGCGTAGATTTGCTCGGGCAGAACTGGGCGGGCAAGGGCAGGACTGAGGCGAGCGGGCGGGACGTGCGCGCGGGCCGGGCGCGAGCGGTGAGAGCGGGTCGGGCCCACACGCCCATTCGCGCGGGTGCCCACGGGGGCGGCGTTGTCAGGCGAGGCGCAATCGCACACGGACAGGGCACAGACGCACGTGAGCACGTTGAGGGAGCTGGGTGCGCGTGGGCGGAGCTGGGGCAACGCGCGGTCGGAGCTGGGGCGCACGCGGGTGGAGAGCAGGCGCGTCTGATGGAACTGTACGAGGACGTCGTGCAGAGCCGTCGTACGCGTGTTGGCGTAATAGGCACGTTCGCATAGTCGGTGTTGTCGAGGCACGACGATGCATCCACGTCAGATCGGAGTCAGTGAACTGGGCGCAAGAATACAGGCTAGTAGGCGGAGTGGATGAGGAGTCGGGGTGAATGCTGGAGGGTGCAAGATGAATGGAATCAAACCCGGAGTGAAGAGCTGGAGCGGGTGGAGTTTAGGGATTCTCACTCAAAGCCCAAGCCCTTCCCTATCCAGTTTATCGATTCATTCCAGAATCAGATAATCTCAGGGAAAAATACAAATCAAATTCATTCAGCATTAGAAAAATAAGAATAACAGGGAAACTTTTATATAAACCTCCATACAAACTGACTCAATAAAGAAAAAATATATAATGTAATAAATTCCTTACACAAACAAGAAAATACTAGATAATATTTTTAAAATAACAATCACAGAAATAGAAACAACTAATACAAAATAAATGCTAGAAATAAAATCATCCCAAAATGAAATCTCCGATCAGTCAGAATGAATGAGAGATTTCTAATTCACCAAGTCAGCGATCCGCAGCATCCATCTTTCAAAATCTATCCTAATAGTCAATCGATCCAGATTGAAGCAGCGTGGCTAGATTTCGATCGTCGACGATAAACTCTGTTAGGAATGAATCGACGGTCGATCGTGGTGTTTCCACCAATTTGTGATATACAATAGATGACATGATGCAGGACGGAAAATAAAAATGATATATAAATTTATAATCAACAAAACAAAATTAACTGATAAATTATTTTAATTAAGCGTAGGAATATTTTCTAAATAAATTATATGATAAATAAAATTTTAAATCCCGGTAAGTGAATTATTTTAAAATTAAATTAAAGTGGATTATCTGGCGGTCAATTGAAATTTAATAAATCAGATCCAAGGTTAAGGTGTTAAGGTCACATCTCATAAATAAATCAATAGTAATTTACTCTCAGGTCCAAGTTTTTGGTCATATGATTAGAGCTAAATCGGATAATCAAGTAGAGCAAATAATTTTATTGAAAATGAATAATTAGCGATTGGTTGGATTCAAAGGGAAATTATATCAATGAGGGCAATAGAAGTTCACGCGAGGTCAATGGGATCGAACACAATGATGTCGCTACGGAAGGTGCTGCGTTCGAGATTAACAAATGGCTAGAGGCGAAGCCGGTGCGTCGCAGGTGGAGCCGGCGCATCGCGGACAGAGCCAAGGAGTGGCTGGAGTTAGTGGGCGGAGGGAAAGCTGGAGTTGCTACGTAGGTCGCATTCGCATTGCTTACGTACATTGCTCGCAGGCACGCGGGCTCGCTGCTCTGCAATTGGCGGACATGGGTGTGCGTGTGCGGTCACTGCTCGTGGTCTTGCATATGCATGCACGGGCATCGCTCGAGCGAATTAGTGCTGGCTCTGGTTGCTAACGCTGGCGAGTGATGGATACAGTTGAGCGTTGGAGGTTGGATGCGGGCGCGCATTGAAGGTGGGTGCGCGTCGAAGGTGGGCGCGCATCGGAGGCTGTCAAGCATCGAAGGTGGGTGAGAGTCAAAGGAGACTTATCGGGGATCCAAGGGAGCAAAAAAGGAGTTTTTTTTTTTTAAATTAAAGCAGATAACCAGATTATTTGAGAATCCTCAGTAAAGGCTAACCTTATCTTTTTTCTTCACCGAAATATCAAAAATTTGACCTGGGTAGTCAGAAAACTCTGAACTCATTTCATTAATTAATAGCAACCGACTAATACAATGCTGCGACCTCTTTATATAGAGAGACGACGAAATTCAAAAATATAATATTTAATGTTGAAAATAAAATACTAAATAAATCTAAACAAATATGAAGCTAATTCTATTACAATAAAGTAAAGGGTAAATAGCATCTGGGTCCGTCTAGTTTACTCGTATGGGCAAATATGTCCCTCGAATATTTAAATGTAGCAAACTGGTCCTCTAGTTTAATGAAATATGCATATAGGTCCTTGGGCTGTAATAGACATTAGAAATCGCCTTCTTTCTCTCCTCCCCCATCTCTCTTTCCTCCCGATCGTCGCGCACGGGCGACGCCGCCGGACCCCAGTGACTGCGAGGCGTGCCGGCGGGTTGCGCCGGCGTAGCGCGTGCGCGGGGATCGGGAGGAGAGAGAGAGGCGCCTCTCTCTCTCCTCCCGATCCCCGCGCACGCGCTACGCCGGCGCAACCCGCCGGCACGCCTCGCAGTCACTGGGGTCCGGCGGCGTCGCCCGTGCGCGACGATCGGGAGGGAAGAGAGAGAGGCGCAGAGAGGTGCCTCTCTCTCTCCTCTCGATCCCCTCGCACAGGCGACGCCGGCGCAACCAGCCGGTGGCCGCGCGGCCGCCGGTGGGTCTCACACGCCCCTCGGCCACTGCCGGTGGATCGCACATGCCGTGCAGCTGCCGGGGTCCGGCGGCGTCGCTCGTGCGCGGCGATCGGGAGGAGAGAGTTGATTTTTAATGTCTGTTACGGCCCATGGACCTACGTGCATATTTCATCAAACTGGAGGACCAGTTTGCTACATTTAAATATTCGAGGGACTTATTTGCCCATACGAGTAAACTAGAGAGACTCAGATGCTATTTACCCTAAAATAAAATCATCCTCAAATATAATAAATTTTCAAATCTTTGAAATCGACTCTAAATTAAATTGAATCAAATCAAATCTGAATAAAGTTAATATGAAAACCTTCAATTAGCTTTAATCAATTTGAATTTAAATTTTGATTCAGCAAGTGATGTCATCTCGGCCGTTAGATTCAATGTTGATTCATGTCTCCACCATGAAACCTCACACATTCATAGCTACGAATGACTCCAGAAATAGAATAGACTAGTGGAGAAAGAATATGACTCCTCCAAATAAGTGGGAAGAGGAAATCAGGTGTAAATCAAGAAGAGAATCAGGAGCAAATCAGGAAAGGAATCATTCTGTAACAAATTGTTAACGTATTCTATTTTGATTTAGTTGGCAATGAAAAAGTAAATAGTTATATCATTATGAAGGAACTGAGAGTTTCTCTATTTTGCTTGGTATTTAAATCGGTGAACTTCTTTGCAGATAAATAATGTTGGCTCAAATATAAGGAAACATACAATCGATTATTCTGAAGAGGACTATTCTTTCATTATGAACACCAACTTTGAATCAGCATTTCATATAAGCCAACTTGCACATCCTCTTCTGAAAGCTTCTGGAAAGGGTAGCATTGTGTTCATATCTTCTGTTGCTGGAGTAGTAGCCATTGGCAGCGGTACAATTTATGCTGCTACTAAAGGTAGAGCTCATGTTAGCCATGTTGAGCATTATTGCGTGCTGGAAAAAATGTATTTTTGTTGAATGTTGTGGCTTAGTAACTAAATAATGTCATTGTAGCGGCATTGAATCAGATCACAAAGAATCTTGCATGTGAGTGGGCAAAGGATAACATTCGCGTCAATTCTGTTTCACCATGGTATATCAAGACTTCACTTGTGGACCAAGTAAGAAAGTTTTCTGCTTAACTATTTTGTAGTGTCATTATTGATAGGCACCTACGTTGATTAAAAATGTTAATTGGCTACAATCAAAAAATCACAATTCCAGGTAGAGATTTGTATACTATTATGTACTTTATTTGGCATTGTTTATGTGCAAGTAGGCATTCATCCCTGCAAAATTTAACTTGAGTTCTTCTATTATTGGTGGAAAATATCGGAAGTGTTCTGTACAGTATTAAACAAGCATCTACAATTGCAGTTGCTTTTATTTGAAATTATTATTCTCCCATTGCCCAAACAACCTATCCAGCCTTTCTCGTTCACCAGTTTAGAAAGTGACGAGCACTTTTCTGTGAGTTTTTGGTTAGTAAATTGGGATTGAGTTTTTATTGGTGATAATGTACATGATTAAGATCTTTGTTTTAGAATGAGAAAAAATATGACAGCTCTTGTAATTCTGTTATTAGTTATTACAAATGATACAGTTGTATAAAATTTGAAATAATATTTTTATTTACTTGTCTGATTTCTTATTGCACAGGTAACTATTTTTGTGATAAGAGTCTATAATAGAACTACTGGGTAGACTGATCTATAAGATAGGGTTATAGAATGATCTTAATTGGCTAGTCTTTGACGGAATAGTAATCGGATTCATATCCACTTTAGCCACTTTATTACTCACTGTTCTTTTTGTTACACCCTATCATGTCCTCACTTGAATAATGCGGCTTAGCAGTGGTATTATGTGCATCTATATGACACTCTATTTTGTCTTTCTCTTAAAAGAGGTCGACTGATGGTGGGAACAAGTGCAATCATAGGTGTTGCAATAGTAGGCCTCTCTCTTTCTCCAGGATGTGGTGATGCCAAGCCTTTGTTTGATTGGTGCCCAAATTGGCTATGACTATTTTTTCAATATTTTTATAAAAAATTATAGAGCTTTTTTTTGAAATATATATATGATGAGAAATGAAGTTAGTTAATTGTGATAATATTAAATAAAATTAGTCGATGTATTGAGAATTGTATAAGATTTTTTTTAAAAAGGGATAATTACCTACAT
The DNA here is from genome assembly GCA_019297695.1 of Apostasia ramifera. Taxonomy (NCBI): domain Eukaryota; kingdom Viridiplantae; phylum Streptophyta; class Magnoliopsida; order Asparagales; family Orchidaceae; genus Apostasia; species Apostasia ramifera. The sequence goes on along the minus strand of JAEMOT010004209.1, from coordinate 204,947 downwards.
GCCACATCATTTAATTTTATTTATGCCTTACCCATCCATTCTTAATTAATTACGCTATGCACACTCAAAATATTATAAAATCTTATATACGCACATTTTAACTTATTTCTATTATAATGAGTAATCATAATTTTTCAATAACCTAACTATAGTTAGATTACAAGAAATCTGAGCCGTTCATCATATTATTTTAAGGATATTTAAATATATTTTGAGTGAAAATCCTAAAACCTTAATGTTTAGGTGGCGGCGAGGAAGGAGACATCCGCGACGTGAATTGATTTTAGGACAAATCAGCGCTTTAGTATGTTATTGAGGAAGAGAAAAATATGTACCATTAAAGCTAAAAATATAATTTTAATAATTTACTAACATAATATTTTTTTTTCAAATAGATTTTGATTAAGTTTTAACTCAAGTGTGTGTATGTAAGATTTTGTAATGTTTTGAGTGTGCATAGCGTAATTAACTAAGAATGGATGAGTAAGGCATAAATAAAACTAAATGGTGTGGCATGTAGTTAATTATCCCTTTTAAGAAATAGTTATAACTAACTTGGACACCAACCAAACAGAGGCTTAGGGTTTTGGAATGATGCGGGACAATATATGTAATGTAATTCTAATTAGAGATTAGTAAATAATTTTAACAAATGATCATAAAATTGTTCAGGAATATTTGCTGACGATAATTATACAATAATTAAGAAATTATAAGTTCGAGAAGTAAAATCAATTTTAAATATTTAGAAATAAATCTAAATAATATCTAGTTAACCTGCCAACCGATTTAAGATAATCATATCTCAAAAGACAGAGTTAGGGTATGCAGTAAAGGGTATTCTAACCACGAAATATTACTCAATAATAATTTAATCACATAATAATGTTCAGGTCACACAGGCGAGCAAATCAAACAGTCCCGATAATAGACATCACCACAAGATCTTGCAAAATACTCGAGATATTTAATAGGATTTCAGATTTACCTCAGGTGAGATTTCGTACAATGGAGACGAATCACAACAGACGAATCGCAGCAATTGAAGAGAGCCAGAGGAAGATCCATGGAAGTGGTGAAGCGCAGGTGATACTGAGGAGGTTGGCGCGGGTGTTGACAACTAATGATGAGGTCGGCAGCAACCGAACTCATGTGTGCGAGCTTGAATCGTCGATCCATGTGACCACAGGGAAAGCGAGAGTAGGAGAAGTTGTGATTGTAGCTGCAAGCACCCAGAGTAAGGCTGAAGTGAGCAGAAGTGAGTAGGCGCGGCGAGCTATCGAAGCAGGGTGTTGAGGTCGCTGGCGTTCGCTGATGCCCGACAGGCCTCCTTGAGGTGGAGGTGGGGCTAGCAGAGCGGGCATAGCGTTGGCGAGGGGTGGACCGATCAGGGCGAATGGCGTTGTGGTGCAACCGGCTAAGGGCGGCGGGCGGGGTTGTCGGTGGAAGGCAGGGCTGTCGGGGCGTCGATCAGGCGAAATAAGGGGGCGACGCTCAGGCGAAATAAGGGGGCGACGCTCAGGGTCGTCTCGAGCCAACAGAGGAGAAAGAAAGAAAAAAGTTTTAGGGCTAAAAATTGCACCGAGGGACTTGGATTTTCCTTGAGCTGAAATTGTTATTTATAATATGAGAAAAGTTGGGAAAATATCTTAAATTTTTTAAGGTATTTAGGGATTTTCACTCAAGGCCCCAACCTTTCTCTTCACCGAAATATAACACGCAACAATTCAAACTCAGATTGATTTCATTCCAGGATTAAAAATAAACAACACTAGTTCATGCCTTTATATAGGCCTATTATAATTGAAATTCAAATTGCGGAAATAAAAAGAGATTACAACATACTAAATGCAAACATCTTAAATAAGAAGGAAATAAATGAAATCAGCTCAAAATTTAGAATATTTTCATTCAAATCAATAAATTGATTTAAATAGAGATTTTCAATTCAGTGATCAGCCACCAATCACGCCTGCAGCCAAATCTACTGATGTCAATCCTCTATTCAGATCGACGCCACATGATGAGATCTCAGTTGCCGAGTGTAGATCCTGTCTGGAATAAATTGACGGTCTAATGCTGTCGTGTCCCCACTATGGAATCTCACATAATCTTAGGTCTCCTGATTGGCCTTCTATAATTATGGTGACTCAATGCAACTATAGCTCACATTGTATTTCTTTTAAACCACATGCAAATCTAGATAGGTCATCTTAGTGATCATGGAAGCCCCACGTCACGTATGATATCCATTAAACCTAGCAATGTACTTGAACCCACATCGTCCCACTGATCTAAGAGATAGGTTAATGGAACATACTTGCCTTGGAATCATCTTATATCATCTAAATACTCAATTGGATGAGTTTTGCGTCGGTTGTGGAGAGTCTCTATGTTGGTAAGCTTTATTTTAGCAAAATCAATCTTCTTCATTTGTGGCATGCTACTGAAAGTAATAGTCTCAATCAACCTTCAATTCTAAATATGCCTTAGGTTCTAAGCTTTTATCGATGTTCCTTTTGTATCAATTCGTGGTTGCCATTACTGGTAGGCAACTAGTTGTTAGACATATCTGATAGCCTCCCACGTTTAAGTTGATGAACCTTTGGTTACTTTTGCTCTGGTTAAGTAACTCTCTCTTTTACTTGATCACACTTTCTCTCTAGGCAGTCAATCTAGAAATTATTTTTTTCAAGATATTCTGTAAATTAAGTGTTGTGCTAGAGATAGTTGGATAATTAGAAATAACATATTCTAAACCAAATCGAGTGGGTGTGCAAAATGAACTAAATGAAATGCTATCCATGAAGTAAATTGATAAATGATATGCAGAATATGAAAATTGAGATACCGTAAATTCCCTAACCTAATGTATGCTTTAATACCTAGTTGATGTTGTATAGAATGCAAGGATTTGTAGATTAGAGATCAATGAATTAATCTGCCATTATCACAAATAAAGGACAAGTCATTTTCAGATTGTCATGTCAGACAGAATTGAAATCCACCAAAGAAATCAATTTAAACTTTAAAATTGAATCAGATCTTTGGTAAATGAGGATTTACCAAATTATATTAGGATATCGATTGGATTGCAGTTGGTCTGTAGAGAATCAAGAAATTAAATGGATTCTCCCAGAGTTTAATTCCAGTGATAATTTCATTTATTATTATTATTATTATTATAATTATCTGATCTCTCAGTGAGGGCCGCACCAAATGCCTCAGTTGAACTGATAAACGAAATTGGATACCAATTTGAGATCCAATTATCCAACAATAGATGAAAACAGTGAGAAATTATGCCAAAATGAGATCTATCAATGGTATTTGTTGTGTGACCTCATATGGTAGAGGATGACGCGATGCTGAAAGGAAGATGCCATTAATTATTGAGACCGGTTTGAGGGTTTTTAAGATTGCATGGGCTTAATGTTGATGGTATTCTGTTGAATGAGAAATCTTTGGCCCACAATTGATGTGAGGAAACCTGATGAGGGCACATGTGAGAGTATGTATGTAGGGAGAGCTTACGGAGGCTGATGTGCTTGTGGTCTTCACAGATCACTTCATCAGCTGATGATCATGAGCTTGCAAGCCTACAGCATTGAGAAACAAACTTTGGTGGATGATGGCGGTGGTTGTGGAAGTAAACGAAGGTTTCGGAAGAATTCTCTCTCTCCCCCCTCTTCTCTTTCTTTGGAGATAACTAGGATTTAAGGATTCTCACTCACAACCTCAACTCTTCTCTTCACCAAAATATCGATCCCATTATGGAATTCCCGTTTGCACTCAATTTTAATTTCAATTTCAATTACTAACTATAAATAAAGGGACTATTCCCACCCATAGTAAAACCGAAATTACTAATGTTGGACTAAACATACTATTAACGAAAAGACAATTTCAATAAATAATAGACTTGACTAAGTCATCTCAACAAACATGATAACTAACAAACAAAACCAGTCTTCATTGATCCATCAAAGGTGTTATGACATGATCTGAGCTAGCTATCAATCTTATAGATAAGAGAGGAAGGGGTAGAGCAAAAAAGACTTGCGGCAAGGTTATAAATAATGACCTTTAATTACTTGCGTTCTGTTAGAGCATTGCTTCACATTGAGTTGAATGTGAGAAAATTTTGTTAGCTGTTCCCAGGTACTTTTGGATAAGGCTATGTTTCTGTAGCTTTGTTCTGTCTCGGCAATTAATCTTCAACTTGACAGAATACCGTGTCTGCATTTGCTTGAACATTTTAATTAAAACCTTTGCGGATCATCATGTTGGTTTGCTGTGGTTCAAAATAACAGCATATTGTCGATATTCAAAAAAAATGACAGCATGGGCTTATAGTCATATGGGTGAATATGGCTCTTTGTTTCTTTTGGGGGATGGATTAAAATTTCAGGAAGTTCGAAGTTAGATAAAGCTTCTAAGTAATTTATATCTTCTTAATAGGTTGTATATTGGTAGGTGCCTTTTGCCTCTCACTGATCATCATAACATTCTATCAAATGAGAGGAAAGTTAAACAAAATGTAAATTTTGCCAAAGAAAAAACTTCAAAGAAACAAGTGGCATAATTAAGTTTTTAGTTTTGAAAACAACAATGTTGAAGTAAAAGTTATAGAATGTTAAGATATACTGACAGTGAAACTTCTGCTAAGCAATAGGCCTAAATATTCAGGCTTACCGGCTATGACTAAGAATAATTTTATAATTTTTAGGCACGCTCATAGTATGCACAAGTTTGGCTTGGAATGTAAAATCAATGAAGCATAATGTCTTCTTTTTTCCCTTTTTATTTAATCTTGTGTTAGAAATATACGGGGGACACTAGGCTTGAAATCTACTCTGTGGCAAATTTGATCGTATTTGTTAAGTGTGTTAGATGTGAAATAAACTTGAATTTATGTTAAAATTTGTGTGATACATAATAAAGTTGATAGTTGTATTAAAGTGTATAGGATATAAGAATAAATTATTTTTTTATGTTGGAGTTTGTGTTGTGAAAGAAAATAACTTTTTATTGTTTAGAAAATTGTTTTGGACATGACAAATTATGGCTAAAACGCCATGCCTTTTTTTTTTGTTGGCTGCCAAGGGGCTTGAATTCTACAACCCTGACTCCTCTTTCAACAGATCCAAAACTTAAACTTGTTTGTGGAAATATCATACATTGATAATGGTGGCAATGAAGGTGTAATGTTTTAAATATGATATACACTGGTTTGTATGCAATCTTTGTTCTCATCAGTTCTTGCATGCAGTTGCTTGAGAACCAGAACTTCATTGAGGGGGTATTGTCTCGAACACCATTAAACCGTGTTGGAGAGCCAGAGGAAGTTTCTTCTCTTGTGGCATTTCTGTGCTTGCCTTCTGCATCATATATCACTGCACAGATCATCTCGGTCGACGGTGGCATGACAGTGAACGGATTCTATCCATACCCAGCGTTGAATTAATCAGTGAAGGACAATTGTATTTTATTCAAATACCCAAATAAGAATCCGTGAACGAACGAATTATTGCAGAGTTTGCTCTTCGTATGGTCACGCCGCAGCCGTGGATTTTAGTTCCCTGTAAGTATAAACACAACTTTCAATGGTGCTTTTATGTCAAAATCCATGATTACAACAAAAGTATGGTAGGAATCAAAGACAGTTGTAGTAGTTGAGGCTTAACTCTATATACTCGATTCGATTCATTTTTGTTTTTGTTCTGTTAGAGCTATAAATTCAGCGCGCATACATCTTAATAGCCGTAGCATTTGAATTAGTTGCAACTAAATCCCGTTGGCAATGAGATGTAACTAGTTCCATTCATTATAAATTTGCTTGCACCCCTATCGTAGATGTTCCTTAAGAAAGAAGGATGAAGATCATGATGGAGTTTATGTGTGAGGACAACTAGGGATATGGTTGAGATTGAGAAAATTGTTGAGGTATTGTTGAGATCGAGAAACATCCAAAAAGATCGAGCAACTCAACATTCTTGTCCTCGCGGGATTGGGCCTCCATCTTGATCCTTCAGAGCCCTCTCCGCTTCTCGAACTCGCCTAACCTCAGGTTTCAGGACCATAATCGAGCTTATGTTGTCGAGGTTCTTAAGTGTGAAGTCGGATCTTTTTACTCATTTTGGTTCCTTTGAATATTCATAAAGTTTCCAAAGATGGGAGAAGGCAAGGGGCCTTACTCTTTTATTGTCACACCGGCTCTTTATAAAGAGATTGAATTTTTTTTTATTAGATTATTATTTTATGAATTATATAATATAACATTAAAATAATGTTGAATTAAATATTCTCTTAGCCTCGTGATTTAATTCCTACATGAATTTTTTAAGAGAGTATTTAGATTATTGTTATTTTAGTATTATGTTATATAATATAGATATTATTTCATGTAAATATTATTTTTTTATTAATAATTTTATAATTTTTTAAAATTTTTCTATATATGTTATTAAATTAAATAATTATTATTTTTAAATAATGTAATAGTTAACCAAGATAACACTGTAATAAATGCCTCCTTATTTCTTACTTATTATTATGGAGAGTTTTTTTTTTCCGACTTCAATTAAATATATGTTAGAATAAAAAAATAATTTTATTTTTTTTTCAAGAATTAAATCTATTTCAATGGTCCTTTTATTGTATAGAATTGTAGGTTATCATATATATATATATATATGTATATATGTGTGCGCGTGCGCATTGCCATGATTGTGATTAGAGCAATTTTTTTCAAAAAAAAAGTTAAAATTTAAGTATAGCTTGATTTTATTCGGGAATAATATAATTTATAATTTTTTATAAATAAAATACTATACATATATTTGTTCTATATTATAATCAAAATTTACATTTTTAACCGGTAAAGTATAATTTTATGTAATAATTAAACTATTTTTTTGCATTTTGCTTAATTCAAAATCAGATCAAAATTCTTCTAACTATAAGTTAATTTGTTAAAAAAAAAATTAATTTAACAACTTGATATAAATATAATTGAGAGAATAAAAAACATAGAATTGGAAAATTTTATATGTAAATATGTTTTATATTTACATATAAGATGTGATTAAAAGTTTTCGTATAATATCAAACAAAATTTGTATAGAATTTAAAAGTAAATTTATAATATTATAGTTTGATATATTTTATATGTTTAATTGAAATTTTTATAAAACATGTGGCTCAATTTAATTTAAAATTTAAGTTAGAAAATTTTAATAAGTCAGATTGAAGTCAATTAGAAAAAAAAAAATTAAAATTAACCCAGCACAAAATCAAATTAATTCGAAGCAAATTTTATCCGCTAGCCATTAATTTTTCTTCTCCTATTATTGTGTATGTGAATCGCTCGTCAATCATGTGATGTCATGCAAAGTAAATAGTTCTATAAAATATTAGGGGTAATTCTACTTAGGCCTTTAAGATTTGTCTACTTGCCGTCCAGGTTCACAAACGTTAAAACATATCGTCCAGATATACAATAATTACTATATAGTTCATCAGGGCTCTAGTTATTTTTAAAAAGCTCCAATCAGGTCCAACATAATATTTTTCCGTTTAAAATACTGTTATTCATCAAAAAAATTAAAATTAAATTAAATATTTCTTTAATTACGATTTTACCCTTGCGCGCAGTGCGCTCGCTGACAGGCTGCCTGCGCGCCTCCTCGAGCGCCGGTGGCTAGCAGCGTGCGGTCGTCGGTGTCTGCGAGCACAGAAGGCGGCGTGCGGATGCCCATGCGCAGATCGCCGCAGCGTGCAACCCCGCTCACTGGCGCCCTGTACGCCGGCATCCGTGTGTGGCCCCTCACATCGACGTCCGCCGCCAACGCCCTGAGCGCTGATATATAAAAAATAGACATCCCTGTAGTTTATTTAGTTGCTAAAAAATAAAATATATAAAAAATAAATATAATTTAATATCAAGGTTTAATTAAAAAAAAATATATAATATTTATTATTATGAAATTATATTTATTTTTTTAAACATATATGTATTTTTTAGTGGCCGAATAGACATCCCCATTGATTGATCAGACGGTCCATCATGCGAGTTAATGCTATTAGTGATGCTCTGCACTGGGCCTGCTCAATCCGCGTGGTGTTGTGTGATTGGCAGGCGAAACACCGACGTGGATGGCTCGCCAGAGGCAAAATGTTTTGCTTGAAGTGCCGTCAGTCTTCGGCTCGTCCCCTTTGGTTTCCCTCCAGGGATGGTTGGATCATGAGCGTCGAAGAATCGACGCCTCATCGTAGATGGCAGAAAAAGGGAAGTAGAAGGGGAGTTTTCAGATTCAAGAATTTTATGCGTGGTAAGTTCTTCAAATCTCGAAGAGTAGATCCTTCTCTGCCGATTGCTCTTCTCCATTGCAGCTCGCGCTTGGTAAAGGGTAGATTCCGGAGTTATCGCGGGTAGTTTTTCAAGGTTTTTGAGCGTCTTTTCTGATTCTATTTTGTTCATTTGTAGTCATAATGAGTCGTAGAATGCACTATTAGGTTTCCGTCAGCTTGATCCGTGACAGTGATCTTCGTATGCGTTTCTGAAGGTATTGTGAATCTTTGATTACGCTTGTAAGAGGGCTAAAATAGTTTGATATTCGGAGGTTATTAATTGTATTATACTTATAATTTTATTTTCTTCTGGTAGCGATTCATGTTGTAGCCTGGTTTTTGAAGTGGTTCACTCGATGGCCTACCACCAGCCATCACATCCTCATGCTGATCTGGAGTTCTGTGTCAAGGACATCCTTTCTTTGATTAATCCCACAGAAGAAGATGCGATGAGGCGGCAGAATGCTATCAATGAGCTTGCAACTTTGGTCCGATCTGAGAAGAGCTTGAATGGTACTTGTTATCGTTTTTCTAGCATCTTGTTCCATATCGAACATACACTGTACCAGATCAAGCAAAATGTTATTGCATAGTAGTTTTCTCAGTTAACCCAATAACTTCTTTTTGTCTGTTTGTAGAAAGAGCTGCTTATTTTGCAGAATCATATCCCAATTTTGATCGTCACCATCCTTTTTTGCACATTATGTATCTTGTTTTATAGCGCGATTCTATAATTGCTTATAGAAGGCTCCTGTATCATTTTAATTTGAATATTGCTTTTGCGTATTATTTATATCTGTTCTGCTACTGGAAATCAACTTTGTACGGTTCACTTGGCAGTTGATCTGCAGTTTCAGTTCTATCAAAAAAAACGAAAAGATCTGCAGCTTCAGAGCTGTTTTTTAGCTTATTTAAATAATTTCTAGGATCGAAACCAATATTGGGCTTAGTTTTTCCTAGAAATTCAAATGGAACATAACGGAGCAGTAAGGAAACATGTTTTGGTTGTCTTTTATTAACTGTATCATTGAAGTCGTGGAGTTCTTTTGCTCATTACATCAGTAATGTTTGGTGAATCCTTGACAGATTGATTGATTAATTCTTCATCTCCGCACTTTTGTCAAAATTTCGTGATGTCTGTAGTTTTAAGTTATTTGAATAGGGCCTTTTTTTGCAGGTGTTTTGATCAAGCCTTTTGGATCTTTTGTTTCTAACCTTTACACAAGATGGGGAGATTTGGACATTTTTATTGACTTGACCCACTCTACGGCTCATGCTGCTTCTAGAAAGGGAATGCTGAATGTTCTTCGAAAACTATTTAGTGCTTTGAGAAGGACTGGTATTCTTTCCTATCATGATATTGTTCCATAAAAAACAACAATTTTACATGACAAGTTATTTATAATTTTTCATCTAAGTAAAAGAGAAATTATTTAAAACTTTACAGTTTGAGAACTTTAGTTGATGCTTCATGAGGGGAAGCAAACAGCCATAAGCATGTAACTAACAGGATTGGAACTATACCTTTCTGGAAAAGGATTGGAACTATTAATGTATGGCACCTCTATTTCCAATTTTAGGAACCTGTATTCTCATTTGTTCGGTGTCATAGGAATTACCCCGTGGCAACTTGCCATTCCCTCCAAAGCCATCTTTCAGTCTGAATAATCAATCACAAGTTTGCACGCTGCTTAATATATTTCTATATGAAGTGGTGTCACACAAACCTGACTTTGCTTTTAAAGTTACTTGGAGTATGCTCTTGAACTGCTAATGCTTGTGTAGTACAATTAGTGAGAAAAGTGATCCTCTAAGATATAAGGTTCTGATTCTGAAAATTCATTCCATGTACTACATTTCAATTTTTTTTTGCTTTACATATCATAATCCATCTTGTTACTTCATTCTGATACCTTTCTATGACTTTCTTTCAGCTGTTGCTTATAATGTTCAATTCATCCCAAATGCAAGAGTTCCGCTTGTCGCATATCGAAGCAATCTCCACAATATCTCATGTGATATCTCAATTGATAACCATGTTGGTCATATCAAGTCTATTATCCTCAAATGTCTTAGCAGTATAGATGCACGATTTCGAGAATTTATTTTGCTGGTATCTGTCAAATTCCCTTTACATCAGTTTCCTTATTTATTGGTTTGTTTGTGTTTTCTGATTTGTAAATTTCCATTCTTTACATAGATAAAAGAATGGGCCAAAGCACATAATGTCAAAGATCCAAAAGCAGGAACTTTAAATTCATATTCACTCTGTCTGCTGGTTATTTTCCACTTCCAGGTATTTCTTCAGACCTTTTGTGCATTCACGTTTAGTAGTAGCTGTCCAGTTTTCCATTTGAATTTGAACATCTATTTCTTACATATCAGACATGCAAGCCTGCAATTTTACCACCTCTTAAGGACTTATATCATGGAAACATTGATGATGATATTAAAGGTATCATATTGTGGTTACTGTTTGTTTTCTTCTCTGATAAATATTGTAGTTCCACTTGACAAATTTTTCTTGCTTCTTGGAGCCTTTTTAAGCCATTTTTTGTTTGTGTATGTATTTTTTTGATAATTTGCAAAAAGGAATATCCATGGCCATCTTTAATCAATATAACAAGCAAGCAATTACAGATATGTGGGGTTCATTTTTGGTTCTTGCTTATTGTTTTACATTTTTTTTGTTTGATCAAGGACGTGTTACTGAGAGCTGCATAAAGGAAGTATTTGCTGCAAATCTGTCGAGATATAGGAGCCAGCTTTCCAACCAGAGAAATCAAAGCTCTTTTTCTCATCTTCTAGTTTCTTTCTTTGACAAGGTATTTCATTTGCCTCTACTAAGTGCATTAATTGTTTTGAGGGCATCATGCTCAATATCTCTCCAGAAAAAGTATAGTGTTCTGACTCGGAATACTTGGATCTGAAAGTGCTTGAAAAGCAATGTTGAAATATTTTGTTGATGTAGACACAAAACAATGGATTATTTTTCGATCATCATCAAGTAGAAAAGGTTCATTTTTCTTCCAAATTATTTTGTTAATAGATTGTAAATATTTTGTAAACGCAGCAATTTCATGCCATAAAATAGCAACATATTTGTCATATGCTCAACTACTGCATTTGTTTGTTTATCAATTGTTTAGAGAAAATCTAAAGGACAAAATAGACTGGTAGATTGGCTAATTCTTTTTTCTAGTTCTTTTTTTGTAGGAAGTTATAATTTCATAAGAATCTGCTGCTTGTTAACCTTTGTTTTTCAAGTTCTAAGTTCTTATCAGTGGGTATTCATGGCATATTACCAGAGATCGTTCTGTGTTTTGTTAGTTGTTATAGTTCAGTAGAATCATCTCAGATAATAATGAACTTATTGTCGTCCATCACTTCTCATCACTTTGCAGTAGCATTATTTCCTCACCCCATCGCAGTGCATCTTTAACTCTTCTTTCTCCTTCTATCAAAAAAAAAAACTCTTCTTTCTACAACCCTACCAACCTTTTTCTGTATTAGTTTCTTTCATTATTCCTGTTATCTCCCTAGCATAGTAAAGTAGGCACCACGCCATATTTATGTAAATAGATTTAAGTGATGGGATGAATGTAGCTTTCGATTGTTGCAGTCTTATTGTCTTATTATGATCTCCTTGATCTGAATACGGGAAATTGCATGGATGGAGTTCGGTCAGGACCTGAACTAGCGCCAGAGTAGAGCAAATCTTTTTTTAGATTAGATTTGAGATAGTTTTAAAGTGACCACATTTCCCTATTTTTAACATGCAGTTTTCTAGAATTGGTGCTCTGGCCTCTGATTATGTCATCTGCACTTTTTCCGGACAGTGGGAAAAAATCAGCAGCAAAAATATATGGGTGGAAAAAAAGCACCACCTTCTTGTAGGTCAAGAAGCACATACTTCCTACTAGCCTTTATATTACATCTTTCAGTTCTGGTGTTTATATTCTTTTAACTATTATAGATTGAAGATCCTTTTGATCAATCTGAAAATGCTGCTAGAGCTGTTGGCTCAAGAGGGCTAAGTGAGATATCACAGGCATTCATGGATACATACAGGAAGCTTTCTTCTCGGTCCATTCTGATGGACCGAACCGCATTGTATAACGCTCTAGTTGGACCTGATTTCAGATCAAAAACCGACGGAATCGAAAGGTCTGACCGGGCTCGCAGTCGATTTCTGAATGTTGCAAGCCAGGATGTGCACCATAAATCTCCATCTACTTCCATGCTTGTGGGAAGGCAAGTAGGAATGCAGAAGCAAATGCAGCAACAGTGGATGCAAAGAAATCCTGGAAGATAGCTGCTCAGGATTTTCCTTCCCTTCTCCGTTTGATGGACTCCTAAGAATTGGGATATATAACGATGATGTTGATGGTAGTTTTTGTTACAGGATGAGTCAATCTGGTTTTGTTTTGGGGTAAATTTCACAAATCCCTGTAGCTTGAGGTACGCTCTAAACTAAATATTTAAGTTTCGTCAAAGAAAATTTTCATTAAACAATTTATATTTATTGCATTTTCTATGTGGATCATTAAATCATTTAATTATTTTCCTATAATAACCCCATGTATTGTAATTAGAATATTAGATCTATTTAAATTTTCTTCGTTAAAATCACTATTGATGTGATTAGGAAGTCACAATATGCTTAGAATAGGATTTTTTTGTTTGTACAGTTATTTTTAATTGGAGTTGAAATGAATATTTGATGTATTTCCTTTTTTGTGATTCTTGAAAATTTTTAAAATAAAATTAATTTTAGGGCAAATTACGCCCAGTTCCTTGAGTTTAACGCTTAAAATTATGCAGGTCTACGTTTTTAAAATTATAACATCGGGGTCCCTGAGTTTTAATAAATTATTAAATGGGTTTTTTTTTTATTTTTTTTATAATAAAGTTTTTTAAAATTATCATTTTACTTCTGCTCTTCTCTCTCTCCTTCTGATTCGATGCACGCGAGCGTGCTGCAGTCGCCGGCGGCCGCGTGGCCTGCCCGTGTGCGCGGGATCAGGAGGAGAGAGATTCCGCCTCTCTGTCTGTCCTCCTGATCCCTCGCACGCGCGCAGGCTGTCAGGGTCGCGTGGCCGCCAGTCGGTCGCCCGTGCGTCGGATCGGGAGGAGAGAGAATGGCAGGGGTAAAATAGTAATTTAAAAAAAATTTAATAATAAAAAAAATAAAAAAATTCATTTAATAATTTATTAAAATTTAGGGACTCTGATGTTATAATTTAAAAAACGTAGACCTGTATGATATTAAACATTAAACTCAGGGACTTGGGCGTAATTGCCCTTAATTTTATTTAAAATTTGAAATAAAATTAATTTTTAAATTTGAAATTTTGTTTTAATTCAAATTAAAATTAATTTAAACAAACCGATAGCTTATTTTTATGTTTGTGCGCATGAGTGACGTTTTGATAAGGATTTAATTTTTTTCTTATTTTAAATAAATAAATATTTATTTATTATTATTTATATAAATTTAATATAAAAAATAAATTCTACGTCAGATATGATATTCTTTTTTAATGAAAATTTAAATACAATAAAGATATCAAAGACTAAATAAGACCCTGATCTTACTCTCTATTACAAAAGGCAATTTCTTTCCTGATAATCTCTTGGATAAAGTTTGGCACTTGCCTCTCTCAAATTTTCTAAGTTAATCTATGAAGAATGAACCATGCTAAAATGTGCGCTACTCTGTTTCCCTTTCGTCTGACATGGGTAATGCTGCTACTGCTAAAAGACTTCAGCATCTTCTTGGTTTCCTTCAGTCTGGGCTCGAGGATGGATAAGTTCTCTTCCTCATTCTGAATATGTTTGATGGCTTCCAAAGAGTTGCCTTTTATCCATATATGTTCAACATTTAACTTTTTTGCAAGCCATATTACTCGCTCAGTCTCTAGACATTCTGCAATCATGGGATGGTAGGATCCAAGAACTTTGTCTGTAAAGCATACTATGACTTCTTCGGAAGAGTTTCTTGCAACCACACTAATTCCCATCTTGTGTTTCTCATCATGCAGTGCCACACCAAAATTCAATTTTAGAACAGGTTGTTAGGGGTGGGGGGAATCCAAACATTTTGAAGTTTTGTAAGGGGGAGTAATTTTGCCTTCCGAGTAGTTTTAAACTCTTCAAGATAGCTTGTGGCAAAGAAACTTATGTTTTCCGATCGCCTACTTTTCTGGCTCCTAATTCTATTATTTCGCTCCATCCATATGGCCCATAATGTAATCACTATCAATTCAGTCGTTGGCCTCTTAGCCTTTTCTTATTCGAAAATTGTAGTGCCCATAGTTGTTTCTAGCTTTCTCCTTTCCATTTGCTAGGTCCAGCCTCTTGTTGGTTCCCATGGCTGATTTCGACAAGGTGCTAATTTGTCTTTGAGTGAGGGTCATGTATAAAGCTGTACCCACTATTCATTGAACACCTTCCAGATTGGTGGAGCGCCCATATCCTATAGTCTTGAGAGTGATTGCTTCCCAATGGAATGCTTTGGATGACATCAATGTCATCTTGGAGAAAAATGATATTTAATAGCTCATAATTCCAGCTCCTATTAGCTTGATTGATCAGCTTATCTACTATGTCATCGGCTGCAATGGTGTTGATGGGGTAATTGGTTTGAAAAGCCATTATTTGGGAATCCATTTATCTTCTCAAATCTTAATCTTTTTCCCATCTCCAACGCACCAAATAATGCCTTTATCAATAATCTGCTTTGCTTCCCTAATGCTTCTCCAAATAAAAAATGGATTGTGACTTAGTTGCGCATCTTCTAAGTTGCCAGAGGGGTAATACTTACCTTTGAGTACTCTGTAGGTTAAGGAGTTGTTGTCATTTAAAAGCCGCCACTATTGTTTGCCAAGTAGAGCAAGGTTGAAAAGAGATAAGCTCTTGAAGCCCATGCCTCCTTTTGCTTTCGGTTTGCAAAGCTCACTCCATCGACACCAATGAATTCCCCTTGAGGTTGAAGAGTTTCGCCATCATTACTGAGCAATGATGTTTTCAATTTCCGAAGATATGATAGAGGGGATCTTGAAGATACTCATGGCGTAGGTAGGGATAGCTTGAGCTATTGCTTTGATCATGATTTCTTTCCCTCCAACCGAGAGGAGTCATTCTTTCCATCCTTCAATTTTTTGAAGGATTCTTTCCCAAATATTTTTCAATGTTGTTCTTCTTTTTCACCTTCAGTAGATTCTTTAAGGTGTGTTTCTTGTCCTCAGTGGTGCTTTTACTAAAGAAGATGCCTGATTTATCAAGGTTAATTTTTTGCCCTAAAGCCCTCTCATAACTCTCTAGAATAGCCTGGATCCGTTGTGCTTCCTCAATCTGAGTTTTGAAAAATAGTAAGCTATCGACAGCAAAAAATAAATGAGTGATGTAAGGGCTACCTCTACTTGCACGAATCCTATGGATACGCTTTTGTTGATCCTCAACATTGATAAGAGATGAAAAGCCTTCAGCACAAATAAGAAATAAATAGGGGGAGAGAGGGTCTCCTTGTCATAAGCCCTGTTGAGATATGATTTTAATGTTATATTATATTATTTAGGTCACATTTAGTTTAAGGTTATTTTGATCATAGTCTTTAACTATTTTATTAAAAAAAATATTTTATTTTTTATTCTCAATGTATAAACTTTAATATAAAAATTCACATTATTTGTATTTTATAAAATTTTTAACACATTGTACTTAATTTTTGGGTTATTTACATACAGAACACTGAATTCATCACAAATTACGCATTTCACCATCTTTTAGTAAATATTACACATATCATACTTTTTTTACATTTCTATTGTTATAATAGAAATATAAAACCTATAAGCAGAGTGTGATATGTGTAATATTTACTAAAAGATGGTGAAATGCGTAATTTGTGATGAATTCAGTGTTCTGTATGTAAATCCCTCTTAATTTTTTTATTATTTTTTTAAAAATAGTTGGAGGCTTTTTTGATTTTGGCGTGGCTTCTAATTAAATAGGTCCTTAAAAAAGTTAATTATTTGATTTGATTATATCTCTAAATAATATTCTAATTTTTTTTATCATAAAATTTTATCAAAAAATGATATTTAGATGCTATGATATTTAGATAACAAGACATAATATCAATGTAACATCAAACCAAAGACCCCTTTAGTAAATCTTATCAAATTTTAATATTTCAAAAATTATAATAAATGGATTGGTGGGTTGAGTTTGGTCAGGTAAGTCATTTATTAAACAAATTGAGTATGGGTCTTGTTGTTTAACTCGTTCAATAAGTAAGTCAGAATTAAGTCAAGCTTAATAGGATCGAGTCAAGAATAGGTCCCTAATCTAACTCGCTAATCGGAATTGATAACTCTAATAAAAAAAGATGCCTTCCTCAAAGTTAAAGCAGAGCAGCAATGATAGAGAGATAGAGAGATTAGGCACGATTAGGGCCTCTTGAAGGGTTAGGTTCAGATCGAAGTTGGTCCTGAATTTGAATTCATATATATCAAATTGGGTTATGGTTTATCCAAATTCTCTCAGTGGGAAAATTGAATCTGGTTGGAACTCAGATATTTTTATTTGATTTATTTATAATAAGAGTTGTTGATTGAAGTATTTTTTATAATCAGATCTAAAATAGTATTAAATTTATTGAAAGTAAAATTAAAAAATATCATATTTTTATAAATTTGAGTATTTCAATATAAATATAAGTATTACTATTAAAAAAAATTGTAAGTTTTATACATATATTGTAAAATATAAATTTATAAAAATAAACTATGAAAAAAAAGTATTATATGAAGTGGCTTATTCATATAATTTATAAGAAATTTTTATTAATTAATTATAGTAATGTTCTCTATTTAAGCCTCCCTACAAAAAAAATTATTAGTCATAATGTATATTTATATAAATTATAAATTAGATTATATAATTAGATTGAGTCAATAGTAATCTAGATTTGATTCATTTATTTGTAAATAAATCAAGTCAATAAATAGGTTAGGTTGATAGGTCAAAAAAGAATCTATTTGAGTGTTTAATCGGATCAAAACTCAAATCAAATTGGGTCATAACTCACTATTAACAGGCCTAGGCATGGTCTGTGGATTAATGTGATCACGAGTCAGCACAAAAAATCTTAAAATCTTACGGATGTAAGAACTCGATTCAAAGTCTGTGGACCTGAATATTATCAAAAAAAAAAAAAGGTCTGTGGGCCTTGAGATAAAAAAAAAAGTGTGTGCACTTGGTTATAAAAAAAAAAGTCTGTGGACTTGT
The DNA here is from genome assembly GCA_019297695.1 of Apostasia ramifera. NCBI lineage: Eukaryota > Viridiplantae > Streptophyta > Magnoliopsida > Asparagales > Orchidaceae > Apostasia > Apostasia ramifera. The sequence goes on along the minus strand of JAEMOT010004209.1, from coordinate 187,301 downwards.
ATGCAGAACGTCAAAATCTCAGAGATGAATATGCAATTTATTCTTATAAAAGAAGTCATTGTCGGGATTTCCATCAGGTATTCGCCGAGTATTTTCTCTGCGAAGCTCCCACGCGCGGTTTTTCGTGTTCCCCCCTTTGTATACTCTTCGTCCCCAACCCCCCGATCTCCCTCCCTCCCTCCCTCGCGAAATCCCTATAATGGCGGAGAATTCCGCATCCTCCTCGCCCCCAAAACCACTCCAGCCGACAGGTGGCGGTGCTGATCAAATTCCCGCTCCCAACCTTCAAAACCCTAGCCTGTCGTCTCCCCCGATTCCGCCTTCCCCTTCATCCGTCGATCTGCCCCAGATCGCGTCTCCCCAGCTGGCCCAATCGCAGCAACAAATCACGTCTACCGGAATAGATTTCTCGCCGAAGCCGCCGGCAACGCCTCAGCAGCAACAGGTTCAACAGCAGCAGAGCAACATGATGTCGTCAACCTCCAACTTCCAGATGCAACCCGGACTCCAAAGGTCGGGTTCCGTGCAGCGGATGAACCAGATACAGCAGCAGTTTGGTGCTGGCGCTACTACCTCTGGTTCCATGAGGCCGGGTATGTACGGTGGGCAGATGAGCTTTAGTGCGCAGCAGCAGCAACAACAGCAGCAGCAGCAGCCGCAACAGAAACAACAGCAGTTGGGCGGCCCAATGGCGAGGCCGGGGATGATGGGACAGGCTGGGCCGCTCCCCATGCTTCCCAGCCAGGCAGCAGCACATTTCAATATACAATCGCAGATGCTGGGTCAGGTAAATTGACTGCTATAGCATTGCACTTATTCTACGTCTTGTTGTATTCAGAAAGGGGTTTAGTGATGTGTTTTTTTTTATGTCATTACTGGAAAAAAAAAAAATTTGTCTTCAGATTTGAGGAGCTGGCTTTCTGATAAGATATTGATCATTTAGTTCTTTATTTTTTCCATTATCTTTTCCTGTGGCTGAACAAAATCTGGAATGTGTCTAATTTACTGGGGAACGATGAATTTATCTTGTTTATCCTTGAATTTGGACTTTTCTTGCCTGTTAGTGAGTACTTCTTTTGTTTTTGGTAGAGATACCAGGAAATAATAATTGGGGCCATTGGATACATATCACTAAAAAATGACCCGTTTAAGATGCTTTATGATATTCCGTCTCTGGTTATATATTATTTTTCTTGTTATGGCCAATTTGCTTGTCAGTCTCACGCAAATTTCTTGTGAATCCATGCATGTTCTTTAATCTTCTAGCATATTTAGTGCTTTACACGAGAAATTGAGCTCAACACAAAATAGATTTGGGTTGTTAAAAGTGGCATTTTATATGCGTTAGTTAAATTTTGATCATTATATGTAAATTGATTTGGGCATTTAATATCTAACATTTTTCATATTTTTCTATGTAACTACCTCTCAATAAAATTATGGTAACAGAGAATTGAAGTGTTTGGTGCATTCTTCCAGTATTAGTTTTGTATCTCTGTCGAAATGAGTTGTTGTGAGTCTGAAAAATATCCTCCTTTTTTTCTTAGATGTTTATTAGTTTAAATACTTTTACTTCATCCTTGTAGCCAAGGCAAAAGGCAGGTTTGATGCAAGGTGGCCAATTCCATACTGCAAATTCATCAGGACAGTCACTGCAAGGAATGCAAGCTATGGGGTTGATGGGTCCGCTTGGTTTAAATTCACAGCTTAGAGCAAATGGGCCTCTTTCATATGGGCAACAACGTTTGACTCCTGGTCAGATTAGGCAGCAGCTAACACAACAGGCAGCTCTCAGCTCTCCTCAGGTGTGCTTTTTAAGTTCGTTGAAAAAGTGCCAAGAAGGCAGGGTTATTTTGCATCTAGTTAGTGTTTTCACATCATTATCTTTCGAGAAAGTTATGTATTCCACAGTTTGTGTATTTGCAGAAAAATTGTGACATTGGACCCCCTCACATGTAGACACCAGAACATCTGTTAGATGCATTGTATCTCTTCTTATGAGATAGTAATTTCATTAGCTTAGATTCAGCAAAATCTAAAACTCACACTGAGAAGCAAATAGGGTTGAACCAAATCTCTTAGGAATTGTTTGATACTGTAGCTGATATGATAACAAATGTTCACAACCTTGTTTTTCCTTTTTTTTAATCACTATTTTGCCTTTTTTTGTCAGTCTTTAGTGGTAGGCTTGTTCTATTTACATCTTTTTCTGTGTCTATTTAATCTCCATAGATGATATGAGCTTTAGCCATCATTTATCAGCAGAATTAGAATATCCTGATGCTAGGTTATGTTCTGCTACAGTTGTTCCCTTCCTGGTTTTATGTCACTAACCGGCAGATTTTATCTAGTAGTCATGCTTTATTTTAACCTTGATGGGCCAGCTTTTTGGTTGCACAAGCATTGTGTTTGAGAGGGTTAACCTTGCATCCCTTGGACAGAAGCTTTCAAGTCAAAGCTTACAAAGGGCATCATCTCTTGCAGCAGTGAACCCTCAACTATCTGGCTTACCTCAGAATGGGCCGTCAGCATTGGTACAAGGCACTATTTCAACACAGCAATGGCTAAAACAAATGCAATCAGGGATGCCCTCACCAGTATCCCCTTCATATCATATTCAACCCCAGCAGCAAAGGCAATTGTCTCAGCAGCTCTCCTCCCAACTTCATCAGAAGTCTTTAGGTCTGAGTCAGCAGCAGATATCGCAATTAGTACAACATCAAGCTCAGCTTGGCTCTCCACATCAACATCAGGCACAATTGCTTCAACAACAACAGCAGCTACAACAATTGCAACAGCTTCAGCAGCAGCAGCAGCAGCAGCAGCAGCAGCAATCTCCAAGAGTTACTGGTCCTGCAATTTCAAAATCGTTGACTGGATCACAACCAGATACAACAGGATCTGGTACCAATATCACTGGTGGAAGTTCAAGTCAAGGTACTGAAGCCAGCAATCAACTCCTTGGGAAGAGAAAAATACAAGATTTGGTTTCTCAGGTATCACTCCATGTTCTGATGGAGAAACTGTGTGCATTTGTGTCAGAAAGCATAGGAGATTTATCATGCTTCACTGTGAGTTTTTGTTTTTCACTGTTATTGGGGAATCAGATCGACCATAATGGTTACTGAAGGAGTAACTTTGTTGCATTGAGTAACCATATCTGAAAAGTTTTAATTTTAGATTTATGGTATATTCAAACTAAAAATGGCGATGTAATCATGCCATAGAAGGTAATAGTTAATAGATAACTTTCAGTTTTCTGCTTTGGTTTTATTATCACTTGTTCTCCTTTCTTCTACTGAAAAAGGTGCTTTTTGTATTATCTTAGCTTTAGTCTGTCATCACTAGTGTGGGAGCTCGGTCATCACTAGTGAGGGAGCTCAATTGAAAAATGATGCATGTTACGCATCATGTTTCCAGTGATATTTACAATGAGCAATAATTCATTCATTGTTTAGTATAAATGTTGTAACCCAAAGCAATTGCTGTTTGGGCTGCAAAAGCAATGTTGTAATCAAATGGCTGGTAACATTGTTAAATTCTTCCTATGCCTGTCCATTCTTCACAAACAGTGCAAGCTTCTTGTTTCTCAGGAAAAAAAGATTATGGAAACTTTCCATAGCGATAAATCTTTTCCCTGCTGCAGGTTGATGCATTTGGTAAAATTGATCCTGAAGTTGAAGATCTTCTTTTGGAGTTAGCTGATGACTTCATTGAATCGGTATTCCATCCTTGTCGTCTTTCTTTCTGCTTCAGTTAATCTTATTGTGTTATTTTATGTAAATCTCCATTTTTATCATTGGAGTACCTATACATTTGCTTAATAATTTTGTGTGCTATATTTCTATGCTACTCCATTTGAATACAGCCCTGTTTGGCAACAACATTATACTCAAACTTGTTTGATTTTAAACTATTTAATTCAAACCTGCATGCCCCAATATAACAACTTTGTATTAGGTTGCTCACAAATGTCAATATAAAAAATAAATTTTATTTCACATCGTATATATATGCCTTGATGAAAACTAACTTTACTGCTCATCCTATGTAAATCTTAAGATGAAGACTAACTTTATTTCATACTATACTCAAATCCCAAGATAATAATTTTATCATTGAATTAGGTTTCAAAAAATTTAACTCAAACAAGTTATCAAACATGCCTTACTAATGGCCTGCTTTGTTTGTTGTTGTAGCATGTTACATGTGTTCTTGAAAAGGTAAGCAGTTAGCTATACCTAGGTCCTGAAATGAAACAAAGAGAGGATGTATATCGGTTTTGATCATCTTTCTTTCATATCTTTGGCAGGACACTTGATGTAGTGTGAAAACCCTTATATGACCTAAAATATGATGCTTTATGAAATTAAAATACCTAACTCATATGAACACGAACAATACAATATTATGCTACTTGACTGAGGAGAGTAAACTAGTTTTTTTTTAAAATATGTTAATTTGCATATCCACATAAATTTAGTGAAGGATTTTAAGAAGATTGGCGATGCTCGCTAAAAGTTCAGTTAACTTGCGCAATAAAATAATTAAACTATCGAACTAATAGGTAAGATTAACTAATATGCATGGAACAAGAAATGCCCTTCACATGGAGCATATTTATGGAAATTTGATGAAAGAACAGTGAATTTCTCCTTCACATTAAATTAAGATCAACACAATAAAGGCAAGAGAAAAGCACTGTTGTCAATTTAGTTAGAAACACCCAAGATAAAATAAAATGATTAAACTGCCCTTGCATCAGAAGGAACATAGGCATTTTAAATCCCATTCAACCTGAAGAAATCAATATAGAAGGAAAGATTTAAAATTACTAAATTTATAGATTGAATACTAGTAACTAGGAGGAATGAACATATGAACCAAATTTAAATGGTGAAATTAATTAAGCTAAAAATGTTCGAGAAAAAACTAAGAAATCAAAAGGGAAGAAGTTCTGACACTATGATGAGCCTTAAGCTCCTATGGGAAACTTGCAGCCTCTCTGCGTTCCCAGTTGATCCAAACACCCTCTGTCGTGAACTGACGTCGAATTCGTGGCCACCTTCCTATAATTATTAAGTTAGAAGAGATACCCTTTTCCTTTTCTCAACTAAGAAAATCACAACTCATATCATCATCATCTTTTGGCTGCTTTTTTATAGGAGAGAGGAAGCTAGGGCAAAACCAACCTCAGAGGGATTGTGCACTGAATCGGTGGAGGAAGAAGGCATTGACCTAGATATAGGGCAGCCCGATGATGGTTTAGTTTCAATTAATTGGAAAATTTCCAATTTGGTCTTCTGCTTTTTAATTTCTTTGCATATGGATGGATCTGTTTCAGCTCCATTTGATTTACTTTGACTCCTAACTCGACCCAAATCAACTCCATCAAGAACCAATTGATCACAATTAAACTCAATTTGAAATAATTGAGTTCAGTTGAATCAATCTCGACCCAATTTGCTTAGTTTAGGTTCAATTTGTCTCAAATTGAATGTAAATGATTTTATTTGAATCCAATTGGCCCAAATTAACCAAAACAAAAATAAAGAAAATATAAGACAAAAACATAATGCTTGACTTATAACTGACTCAAAAATAAAATACATATGCTCGACTCAAATAAATAAAATAATAATCCAATAATATTCTGATTTTGCTCGAATGCAAAAATCGTGTCAACACGTCTAGGAGTGACTCAAATGCCCTTGCATCAATGTCTCCGGCTTTGAATAATTCAACTCAGTCGAAGATTATTGCAAGTATGCTCCTGAAGTAGCCTAAATCAAGCAACCAAAGTTCTACCAAATCAAATGTTTAAAAATATGTAGCCAACTCGTCCACTTGAAGAAATCTTGTGTATCACTCCATCATAAGTGAGTACATAAATATAGTAAAATCATCTGGCACACGGTGAGATGGCCATATGGGAAGCTCAGGAGGAAGAGCAGTTGCCACCTGGAGGCTATCATTGGTTCATCCAGTATAAGAGCATCAAATAGGGAGCTATGGATAGTATTTGTTGTAAAGTAGAAGAGTGGAGTGGAATAGAACCAGTAGAGAATGGCTAGGATCAAGATATGACTCAGTCAGTGGAATGAGACAGATAATCAAAGGTTGAACTGATCCCATGTTTCAGGTAATTCAAGTTCATATGCATTTAAGTTAATCTTCCTAAGAAGTTGATAAATCCTATCTTACTTGCACTAAGTTTGATTGGATTTACACAAATCATCACATAATCTCCCAGAATACTCTATTACTCTCCATGTGAATTTGCAATATCAGGATAATTAAAGTTAAATTAGCTTAATCTCCTTATGCAAATTTGCTAATAATAAGCTAAATGTGATGCAAACTCACTTACTCCTGCCAATAGCTAATATGACCGATGCAGTCGACAAACTTGACTGACTAAAATACTATCAAATAATGACCAACTGTAACAAGACACAATACAACTATGACACGACTAAACTGACACTACTAAATTTCTAGAGACTACTTTAGAAGCACAACTGACTTAACACAAATGTCGAAAATGACCCGTTATTGGATTTACGAACTATACTCACAACTTCTAGAGAATTTATCGTGAAGTGAGGATGCCAGCAATAGTATTCACCTTTTTTTAAAGAAGGCAGAATAGACTCAAACATTGCAAAGAAGATCTCCAGCACATGGGACAAGGAAAATATGCCCATAGCGCGCTTGAAATAGTTCACATGTTTCCACAAGCTTGATGACAGCAAATAGAGACTTTACTCTTGCTCTCTGGAATGATGAAGTCCAAAGGCTTCAAATCAACAGCCATAAGTGGTTGGGTAAAATTTAAATTATATTAGAAGTTTGATCTCCATAATTATTCTCTGTATCACTGCTAAATGAGGAGTGCGTATAGCAAGTGAACTTAGAGATAGACACAATAAAAGTGGGGAGAACAATAACTTCTTGATCATTAGAACCCGCAATACCATGAGGTGTTCCTACAAGCTTAATACTAGCATTGACTCTATGATCACCTAGGAAGAGCTCTGAAGATGATAACATAACATGCTCGAAAGAGACATGGCTTGCCTCGAGCTTGAGAAGAGTCCCCTCAAGCACCTTAGGGTCAATAGCTGACTTTATCACAGGTGAGTACCCCAACGACTTCAGTAACAATAGAGTTAGAAGTGTCCAGACTAAATAATGGATTTGTATGGCACGTATAACCTAATGTGGAGATGTGTGAAGAAGTGGCTAAAGTAATCTCATTGAGAATTAGCCAAGTGTCATTACTGGATGCCTTTACTGACTCAATAGAACTCGTATCTTGGGGCTTAGATGGAAGACCATCACCGATATCTAATGAGGCTACTAAACTAGAGGTGGTATTCTTGCAAACTTTTAATGCTGCTACTTGACAATTGGACTTGCTCACAAAGATGAGCCAATATATCATGAGTGACATCCTTTATCTCGAAGTCCTTAATACCGGGTAGGAATCACGGTAGTCATATTCATCATAGTAGTCATAGTAATTGGAGGGTTTGTATTCATCAGACGGGTTAAATTCATCATAATACTTATATCCATGACTACGTGAGGCCTTTACTACATGCCTTCTAGTGGCACGATAGTAATCGAGCTCATAACGATTTGAGGGTAGAATGCTGTAATGAGATCATCGTGCCTATTCAGATATTTTGAGTCTCTCTTTCACGTCTCTCTAATTTGCTATCATAATCATAAATTGAATGCTGAGATTGATACTGCTCATCTAGTTCCTCCCTTGATGGATAATTACTCCTATATGAATTCCTAGACATATATGTCATGCTTCTAAAATGAAATGCGGAATGACACTATAAGAATCGGGTACTACTAAGAAGCAATACGCAAAATTTATTTTGATACCAAGTTGATGCAGTGCGAAAACAAAAGACCTTATATGGCCTAAAATATGGTGCTTTATGAAATTAAAATATCTAAGTCATTTGAACATGAACAATGTAATATTATACTACTTGACTGAGGAGAGTAAACTAGGGTTTTTTTTAAATGTTCTAATTTGCATATCCACATAAATTTAATGAAGGATTTTAAGAATATTGGCAATGCTCGCTGAAAATTCATTTAACTACGCGATAAGATAATTAAACTATCGAGCTAGTAGGCAAGATTAACTAATACACATGGAACAAGTAACGGCCTACACATGGAGCATCTTTGTAGAAATTTGATGAAGGAATAGTAAATTTCTCCTTCACATTAAATTAAGATCAACACAATAAAGGCAAGAGAAAAGCACTATAGTCAATTTAGTTAGAAACACACAAGATAAAATCAAAAGATTGAACTGAAACCCTTACATCAGAAGGAACACAGGCATTTCAAAGCCCATTCGACAAGAAGAAATTAATATAAAAGGAAAGGTCCAAAACTACTAAACTTATAGATTAAACACTAGTAACTAGGAGGAACGAATATATGACCCAAACATATACAACGAAATTAATTAAGCTTAAAATGTTCAAGGCAAAACTAAGAAATCAAATGAAGCAGAATTAAATTATTGTGAAAGAAGAAATAGATAAAATAATTTGTTTAAAAGGCACCAACTGAAGTTAACTCCAAATGTAACACAAACATTTTTTTTGGTGTAAAAGGATTCACGAAGTCATTCTTAAAGGCTAAAATTGTTGGGATAAATCGACAGAGTCGAGTTCGACAAATTCTTTCTCAAGTAGAAATTGTAATTTTAATTTAAGATGGAGTTGTAATTGAGTTGATTGATTCATGTTGAATTTTTAGTTGCTTGGAACAAATTAAATATGCATCATCCATGTTTGGGCTTCATGTGCAAGAGGAAATGTTATGTGCCACTAACAGGAAAGGACGCTCGATGATAGAGAGAACCTAGGGGGGGGGTGAAGGTGATGACATCAACAATCTAATCCACTAAACATGGTTGTTCTTGACATGATATTGGAATGTAGTAGAACAGACTTGATTGGTTGAAATCGGGTAAAAATGTCTTGCCGACACAACACATTGTAGGAATCATTTGTGTGCACAAGATTGAATTGAAAGTTTTCGATTTTATCTCTATCCGATCCAAAATATAAATGACAAATTCGATCTGATTTTGATCCAAGCTAGGCCTAGCTCGTTTATTATCAATTCGAGCTCAACCGTGCCAAAATCAATCCAATTTTTGATTGTTTTTCGATCTTTCAGTCAAAAATAATCGGTATTATTATATAAATGTATTTGTTCATTCAATGACTGGCTTAAGTCATGACTATCTATTTTGGTATAATGGTAAAAAATTATCAAAAAAATAACTTTAAAGTTTACATGCTTTGAATAAAGTCTTGAAGAAAATTCTAATATAGTTATCTATTAGGTCATTACAAAAAACAAATATATTTAAGCCTGTTAAAGTATAAATATATGAATAATATCTTTTATTTTTTTAATCGAGTTGTTTTGAGTAGGCTTGATCCGATCCTATGCCAGCATAATGTTGAATCGATAAAAATCCCGAGCTATAAAAATGGCTCGTTAATCGGCTCGTTTGAATCTAGTGGAGCTCAATTCGATCCAAAACTCGATACAACTTTTAATCGATTTTTGATCTTCTAGGAAAATTGACAGCCTTATGCGCAATAGTGCTCTTGGCGTTTGCATGGATGACCATGATGAGGGATTGTGTTGGTAGATTCTGGAAATATACTGTCTGTTGAGGCATCGGGATACAATTTTGTAGTGAAGACCAGTATTTAGGGATAATTATGGTCTAGGGATACTCTTTCAATGGTCCTAATCCTTCTCTATCCATTCAACTCCAGATAGTGTTATTTGTTGAAGTCTTTTTCAGTACAATAGTAGGAAGGCCTTTATTTCTACCTCATTAATTGTATTGGAAATTGGAAGCTAGAAATAAAAAATGGAAATGTTTCAAAAATAAGTGCCAACTTAACAAATCAAATACAAAATAAAATTGGTCCAAACTATGGTGGGTATTCAGTCAGCCCCAGTTAGATATTTTCAAAATTTAAAAATCAATCTTCAATGGTAGAACTTACCCAGACTGAATTGTCTGTTCGCCACTAATATATTTGTAAGCAACAAGAATGCATGTGAGTTTATTCACTCTTCGCTCATTCCACATTATCGCAGCCATGAAGTACATATTGAATGTTCATGTTTTTACGGGTAACTGCATGTACCATATCTATGCATATTTAATATACCACTGTAAATTCAGATTGAGTTAATTTAATATCAAGAAAATTGCCTGAGCCTGTTTGGAAATTTGTTATATTTTTGAGTTTCAAACGTGATTGCTAGTCATACCACTGATATGATAATGGCTTCTTTTTACAGGTTACAGCGTTTGCTTGTAGACTAGCAAAGCATCGAAAGTCATCAACGTTAGAGTCAAAGGATATATTACTTCATTTAGGTTTGTCAACCACTAAGTCTATCTAAGACAGTCGCTTCATTAATGATAAATTTTGCCTAGGCAAAGCTTTATTACTTATATATGCATTTTTTGTGTGGATAATTTGCTATCTAAGCCAATATTTTTTTTCTTTTTCCTGTTTTCCTGCTGAATATACATAATACTTCTATAAACCAACTATGAATCATTGTTTGGTTTTTATTTTCTCTTTTTCCTTTTTTGAATGCATGATTGTTAAGATTGATGGCCTTCTTGACGTCTTATTGCATTCTTCAAAAAGTTAAACCCCAACTGTATTCGTTCATGTACAAAGACTTTGTGATCAGTTATAGAAAGCACACTGGTTACCTTTACTATATGTGAATCTAAAAGGAAAAATCTTTTGCAGAGAAAGACTGGCACTTGACTATTCCAGGATTTACAAGAGAGGAGCAAAAATCCCAAAAACATTCGGTTAGTTATTTTCTTAGAATTGTGAGATTTTGTTGCTTCTTTTGCTTTCTATTTTAATATATGGATTAGCTAGACTAGCATGACATGCACAATTGGCCTAGTCATGGTGCGCCAAAAAGAAATTTATGGATCCTAATTACTTAGGAAGATGATGATATCATCTTCTAATCCAGCTTAGCTGGATGAATAAAAATTAAAACGTGCTTGCCTTCTGGTTTATGTGCTAGTAACAAGTCATCCTGTGTATTCAAGTAGTGCATCATGGGGATAAGGTCAATTATGCTATGCATCTAAGTTGTAGACGTAAAATACATGTCCCTGCTGAGATTCTTTAATGGTTGTTATAGATACATCAGGCCTAAGTTGGACTATTGCATTGCGTGAAAAGCCTTTGTCCTCCTTAGGCCTAATCTTCTCCCGAGAAATTGCTTCTATTCAGCACATCAATTCAGCCTCTACACTAGCTGTTTATTCAAGCACTTGTTCTATTTATTTTCTCTGCTAAAGGATCGTTTGGCATGATTATTAAGTTTGATATTTTACTACTTAAGGATTATCCTGGTGAAAGGTTATTTAGGACATAGTTCTTGTTGAAACAATTTTGATGGTTTTTGATGAAAGAAATAGGTAAAAGTTAGTTGTTTGCTTGGCCTACTAAAAAGCTGTATGATCTTTCCTAATTTCTAGTTTATGCTCAACGTAAGTCCAAGTCATCATGGAAGTTGATCTTATACATGTATATAGTTCATTTAGGTTTTTATTCTATACTAATTACATGAGATTTAGACCTAAAATTATATTTGTGACTTAAAAGTATATTTGGGTTGTGAACAACTATTCTTCTCCTATTTTATATATAGTGTAAATTCGTATGTATGTAGGTACCTAGGGATGCTTAGCGGGCCAAATTAGGCTCATCAGCTACTCTCAAATCGGTTAGAAAGAAACCAAGTTAGTCAAGTCCCAACTGACCAGATCCAATCCTATATCGATGATGTTTTCTGAGATGCCAAATTTTAATCTATGATGTTTCCTGCTTTTTTTCTCAACTTTGTGGAGTCGGGGTTAGGCTTAACAGCATTTCTAGCTCTTCCAAATCTCGTGGAGCACAGGGTTAGGCCCTGTGAGGTTTCTTCATTCAATATACTCATGGATTTTTGTCGTTGCTAATGCATGTCATCATTTATCATTCGGTCATGAATGGGTGAAAGGTACTAAGGATTTTTTTAACGAAAATTTACGTCACCCCCAAAGAAGTTTTTTTTAATAGGTGACACCCCTTAAGTGAAATATTTTAAAGCAGCACTTCTTAAGTCAAATATTTACAAGCGGCATCCCCTATTTTGAATATAAATTTATAGGTAGCACCCCAACACTAATTTTCGTTTAGTATTTCTTTAACGAAAATAGGGTTAGTGCATGTAACTAAGATTACATCTATCTCGTTTCAAGAAGATTCACAATAATTAAGTTATGAAAAAAATAGAGATCTTAAAAATGTATAAAATATTAAAATAAAAAAGATTTAGAAAAAACAGAGATAAAGAACATAGATGGTGGATTTTATTTAAGGGCTATATTATTTAGCCTTTAAATGAAAGGTTAGATATAATTTTAGTTACATGTGTTAACTCTAGTTGGGTTAAAATAATAGATAACAACTGAAAGTTAGTATGAGAGTGTTGCCTTTAAATTTACATTCAAAATAGAGGTGATACTCGTAAATGTTTGACTTATAGATGCTGCCTATTAAAAAGTCTTCTTTTTGGGTGACAAATGCAAATTTCTCTCTTTTATATAGACTAAGGCAAATCAATTAGGTAAGCAACGAAAGTGCTAGTGGCTTTCAACCTGCTCGCAAGAATGTGCGGGGTCGAGAAACTAATTAAGGGTTAACACCCCTTATAAAAAGTTTTAAAATATCCACTTGATTCAAGCTCCTTTGTAGATACAGAGCTGGATTGAAGCAATGAAGAAGATAAACTCTCAACTAAGCTTGTCATTCCACACCTAGGTATCGAATCCGAAGAATGCAGTAAGCTACCTCTCACTCCTCATCGGATATTGAAGCTTCAAGGCATCGATTGCATCGACTAATCCATTTCTAGTGCCTGGTGGGCTCTAATAGTAGGTGCATTAATGCCAAGGAATTCTCTTCCATTTCAATCATCTCATTGATTCACCATGCCCTCTGATATAGTAATGCTAAAAAAAATGTTTCACACAATACTAGTTTCAGCAAACAAAATTCGATCGCCTTAGGAAATATAGGTTCAGGAAAGTGAGAAATGGGATTTCGATCCCCTCTCCATCATAAATTGCGAAATGAACATTAGCGTTCTAAAAGAAAACTTGGACTCATACTTTTTTTCATAAGAATGGAGAAGCCGTCTTTTAGTATTTTCTAATAAGCGCAATAAAGAATAACAAAGGCTGTCCAAGGACGTGCCAAAGAAGCTGAAGGTATTGCAAAGGACTGAAAATGTGTGATGGATATATACTCATTGATCCAATAGATCTGTTTCTTGCTGCAATCAGTAATCCTTCATAGTCAAAAAGATATATTTTTATTGAAAGTTGTGAATGATGTGAAATAAAGTTAATTATTATGTTGGGATATGTGAAGGATGTGATATAAAATTAGTTATTATGTTAGGATATGTGAGGGATGTGATATAAGTTAGTTATTATTTTGGTAATATGTGTAACATATGAAATATATTAAATTTTATGTGTGATTTGATATGCCTGTTTAAAATTAAATTAGGTTAATTTTGAACTGCCAAACAAACAAGGCTTAGTGTTTTATTAAGAGCTAACCATGCAAAAGCTTAAGCTTGACGTGTAAATCCTCTCCGGTAATTATGATGCTCTTGTAGTGTATTTTGATTTTTTATTTTTTAAAAAAATGAACGCTAGTTTTCTACTATCATGGTAAAATAAATATTATTTTTGACCTGATTATTCTTCAAGCTGATAAGGTTGTTTTCAACGTGCAGGTCCCAATTGAGGTGCACAATAAACGCCTGGAAATGGTAATTGTGGATTTTTTGTTATGACTATTTCTTTATTACTATTTTGTTGACTGCCATATAGATTTTTTTTTGCATTTTGAATTGTGACTTCGAAGCTAAACTACTCTGCCCTTTTGGTTCATCTGGCTGGTAAAGAATTTGATGTAATTGGTGTCCACTTTTTTTCATGTTATTAATTTGCTCTTTTAAGTCAGTGAAATTGAAAGGAATAACCCTTTTGACTATAACCATGCTCACTTGCAACTTTTGACGGATGCGATCACTGGTTGTTGACTTGACTGCTCCACTAATGTTTTTTTTTTAAAGCACTTCCCTACTAATGTTGATAGTCATTATTTGGGTAAATTGTACAGAGACAAACCTTGGTGCAATATTGAAGTTTGCTTTTTTGTGAATCTGATTGTCATGGGCTTGAGTCTCGGAAATATCCTTTTTTTAGTCTTTGCTAAAAATAAAGGTTGTGTACAATAGATTACCCTACTCCACCCTCGCCAAATGAGGAGCCTTTGGCATGAGGACAGCCTAGAGGATGCACACAGATTCCATAATGTCGAAACATCTCACCTAAGACCTACAGGCTCACATATACGTAGTAATGGAGACAACATTGGATCAAAAAATGTTGTCTGCTTCTCTCCCCTCTCTAACCAGCGTCTCTATCTGTGGATTTTGATCCAACTCCAAGTAGTTTGTGATTATGGTTGTGGTTGTTTGTAACACTAGCCAATTGTTTCCAATAAACTATGATAACTACCAGGAAATTAAAATGGGAAATTGCTTCAGGTTCGAGGTCTGATGGAGTCCCAGCAAGTACAAAGAGATGCAATAGTTGGAAGAGGCGCATCAAAACAAGCTGCAATTAATAATGCAGCTATGGACAGATCAGTGAAACCACCACCAAGTTCACATCAATTGACCCTTCCTGCAGCTGGCTCTCAAGTTCTTCAGAAAATACCACGTTACTGATTAATTTTTCCTGGCCTTGTTTTTTCTGCACCTCCATGCTGGTTCTTGCCACCTCTGGTAGGTTATCTTTTCATATTTATGCTTTATTATTTTATTAATTTAATTTATTTTTCCATCAACGATAATGACCATGTTGAGAGGGCTAAAATGTAGTGAGATCTGTAGAGATTTGACTTGAACTTAAATTTTATTTTTTCTTTTTTTGATAGAAAGAACTTGAAATTTCGAGTTCTAGACTATTGGATTCGTAGTTGTGTCATTGTTGATGTAGAAATCAGTCAACATTTCAGGGAGTGTTATGATCTCTTGTTGTAGAAATCATCTCATGCAGTAAAAATAAAATAAGACCTGAGTTGTTTGTGGGAAACCTTGTAAATGTAAATAAACCATGAGAACATGAGAAACGACTTCACTACGTGAGGGGTTACATGGTATTTTAAGATTTAACTTTTTCCCTCTTTGTTTACAGAATTCTCTCGTTTGTTTTTCTCATGTCTATTCCATCATTCTAATGTTGTCCATCCTTCAGAATTTCTTAGATCCAATGGCATTTGTAGAAGACTAGGGGTATAAATGCCTTTAGCTGTTGTGTTGGCTCTAGTCATGTCCACGTCCTTGCGGTTAATGCTTGAGCTTGTGGTTGGAGATAGTAAGTGCCATCATTGTTGAGTTAAAGGACTTTGTGCTGTCGAATTGGTTCAAGTTTCCCCTTGTCCTTGCAAGAGGACATGCCTTCTTTGTAGGTACAAATATGAAGTTTCTTTACTTTCATCAACTAGTTTCTTATGAGGAACCTATTTGCACTTCGTTGTATCCAGAGTTGCGAGGGAGTATAATGAGCTTTCTTGTAATGTCGTGCATGACAATAAGGAGCTTCCTCACAGAAAGTATAAAAGGAGTGTCAGTGATGAATTTACTTATTCCTTTCGGACTTAGCTTGGTTGGCGTACAAGTAATTTGGGTTAAGTATCCATGTGTACTGTTCTAATCACAAGTTAGTTTTTGGGTCAGCATAAGCACACGATTGGATTGTTAAGATCATTTATTTGAATCCGTGCAATCAATTTATCAATTGTGAAGAGACACATGCTTAGTTTGTTAGGAGGGGCTAGGAGAGGACACAACCATTTTGTATTCCTTCTTATTTTAGTTTCTTGGTAGAGGTTAAGGTTTTCACTTCAAGATTCTGCATTGGTGACCAATTGATGAGCAAAGTTGGTTGACGACAAAAAAGTGGAAGACGATAATGATGCAATGAAATCTTTCGGCCATGTAGAAGCTCATCTATTCTTCAAAGTTGTAATATTATGAAGGATTCACGTGATGGTCATCATGGCCAACACTTTGATTGCGGGCTTAGTTGGAGCAAGAGAATGGTCGCGTGACGGGCAAGGTTGAAATCCCCTGAGGCGAGTTAGATATGGCCTGAGATGATGATAGGCATCACTTTGAAGGTAATGAACCCTTCTACCAATTGAGCCAAGTTCAAGCTCAGGTAGAGTCAAAGGAGTCGAGCTTTGAAACCCAAGTTTAACTGTTAAAATGATGTTCAGTGCGATGGGCTTGTGGGAGAATAGAGATTGAGCTAGTAAAGGTTGAAGCTATGATCAAAGAGTGTGACATGTCTGGGATGGACCTTTCTTGCACGGATTTGACCCTAAGAAGACCAGATACTTTGAAAGTATTTCCCCAGATTTGGGTGTATCAACGATGGTAGTAGTGATGAGATGCTGTTTCAGTGCTTTGAAATGGTTTTCGCATTCTGGAGTCCATTGAAGCTGCTTCTTATCCTATAGGCACTTGAAGAAGGGAAAGCATTTGTCTCTAGATTTTGATATTAGTTGACTTAACCTGGCACCCTTCTTTGTAAGCTTTTTTACTTCATTAATGTTCCTTTGGGTGGCACATCAAGGGTGGCCTTGATCTAGCTTGGATTTGCTTTAATTCTTCTGGAAGAGACCTAAATGACAGCAGTGCTATATAAGACTCTTTTTCTTAAGGAATTTCTAGGGATCAATGCCCTAGCTGGTGTTGAAGGAATAAGAAAAGTATTTTAGAAATTTACCTAAAGATGCGTTGAATGTGCATTTGCTCAGGTTTAACTTCATTTGACAGTGGCAGAGTGTCTCTAATGTCTTCCTTGGATCTTTCAAGTATTGGGGACCTTCACTAGCAAGTCATCTACATAAGCTTTTAAGTTTCTTCCCCACTAGTTCTTGAAGATTTCATCCACCATTTTATGTTACGTCACACAAGTATTGTTCAAATTGGTTGGCACCACTTTATGACAGCAGATCCAAATTGATTATGAAGTATGTTTTTTCTTCGGGGTTGCAAATCCTAAGGTAGAATCGACTAGCTGATCAATACAAGAGGGCAAGATTCATTAGGATAGATCGCGTTCAGACTAGTGAAGTCTACACGTCACTTTTTATTTCAGTTTTTTTGCTAGTACCATATTGGCAAGCCAATTTGGGTACTGTACTTTTCTGGTTCAACTCGAATGACATTTTTACCTTTCGAGACAAAAGGATCTCTTCTTTATTTAATGGGATGAGTGTTTGGTTGGATACTTAATTTAGCAACAAACCATATACATGAAAGTAATTAGAAAGCAAGCTTACAATATTACCCTTTGATTGTCATTGAGATTAGAGGAAAGAGTTAACAAAGTGGAATGACATCTTATTAAGTGTTACATTGATCATTTCTTCATCTGGGGCTTGCAAGTTAGCAACTCAGAGATTTAGCTGGTCTACATGATTTTGCACATAGTTGAAGTGGCAAGCTTGGATTTGCTTTGGCCCTTCTTTGACGGTGGCAACAGTGTGGGGAACTTGAAACACAAATGGGTTGTGGAAGCAACCATTCGGAATAGACTCATGGAAGGTCTTTCTAGAATGGTCTTAATGAGGATCTAGCATTGACCGTAGTGAAGTCCATGTGTGTCATCTGGTTTCTTCATTGCTGAGAGTGATGAAAGAGTTACTGTGCCCACCACCTCTTAGGAGAAACTAGAGGTCATTAAGTTATAGGCCAAGCTTTCACTTGAAGCAACCTTCTGATTAAAGGCAATGAAGAAGGTGGTGTCAATTGAGCTTCTAGTATCATTGATAACCCCTTTCATTCTCACGTTCCCAATCATCGCCGTATGAAAATAGGATTGTCGTAAGCACCATCATCTCTAAGAAGGTCCCTGGGTGAGAAGGTGATAGAAAAAATAGCAACATGTTAGACTTGACCATTTCCTACGAAGAATGAGTTCTCTAGAGAATTTGCAAGACATGGACAAGTTTTAGGATTAACACCAAATCTGGTTTTGATGTTATGCATACAGTCTATACATTGCCTGTGATTTGGCTATGCCCATTGGTTCTAATTTTAGTCTTGATGTTGAGCTTGGGCTGTAGTGGAGGAAGAGACCACATTTTTTATGTTGGGGTTGTTTCCTCTTGTTAGTTTCTGCGGTATTGATCATTTTCTTCTACCGTTGTTTTGTTGGAATTCTTGTAAGTGTTCTTCGTTGATTGCCCTGTCTACGAGCATATTGAATTGATGGCATTGGTGTACTTCATCATCATAGTTGATGTGGAATGGACAATATTATCAAAGGTTTAGGGCCGGAGCATGTAATAGTCCTTGCTAGTGCATGCTGAAAATATTTCATAGAAATGGCTACCAACCTTGTGCCTCATGTTATACTAGTTACAACTTAAAGCGGTTTGGTTTTGGCCTTTTAGGCTTTTTAGTCAAGAGGTTTCCCCTAGCCAGTCATCAAGCTTGGTCACGATAGCTAGGATTTGAGGTCTTGGTGTCGAACAATCTTACTTTCTCCTCTTGGTGGATGGTGTCCCATCATCTTCTACATTGATATAATTTTGGCTCTCTTGAGAGGTTCAAACATGTTTTACGGTATCCGCTATCTTATACAATGCGAGGAATAGTCTTTTGTTAACTCCATGAATCTTCTAAGAGAGAGATCTTGTCATCAACATCCTTGGTTTCAACATTTAGTTCTGTAAATCTGGACATAATTACACAGGAATTCTGTTGATCTTTTGTGGATTTGCCAAAGATTGATAATTATTTGGTGCGTCTTCTTGCAAGACTTTAGCCCAAAAGTCTTGCATNNNTTTAGGGGGGGGGGGGGGGGTGTTGGAAGTTGGCTATAAATCATACCTGAAGATGAGAGACCCACTTCATAGCTGCGCCCTTCAGGATGTGGTGATGAGGCTTACTTGGACTTGTCAGAAAGAGGGTAGAAATGAATGGAACCTTCAAAACTTTGGAAGTGGTCTTCTGAATCTTACCTGCCTTTATGAGGATCAAGTTTAGGTTCTTTGATTCATTGGGATAGGGGACTTGACAAGTGCTATACTGAATGGTGAATTAGCATCTAAGGAGGTGGTGCATGGTTTTGTTCTGATGGGTGTAGTCATGGCAATGATGGGTGGCAGCAGAGCTGAATTCCCTGGGTTTATACTGAACTAAAGATCTTGCGTGAATTGAAACAGTTGCATCCTCCACTTATTATATTTGGTGAGCAAGGCTAGCCACAAAAGCTTGGGTAGGGATTTCCTCGAAAGGTGGTGGAGTTGGCCTCCTTTGTCGTGATTGAGTTTCTTGACATGATTCTGGCATGAGAGAAATGTTTCTCATGAAGGAAATTTGTTGTCATGTCTGAGTTAATAACTGGGGTTACTCTTGAAGCAGTTTCAGCTGGCGGAACATTTGGTCGTGGTCCTTTGGGAATCTACTGTGTGATCGACATAAGAATAGTTGTGAATATCACTAGAGTAAAGGCAGCAAAGGGTGCTTTTGACATAGATGACATCAATAGTGCGTCTGGTGGTACAACCTATCCATTTTTTGAGGCTACTATATTCTTTAACAGGTGCTTAATTATTGCTTGGAGCTATGTGACTTGTCCCTCAATTTTGAGGGGTGTATGAATCTCTCTAGATTATGTGGAAAGAATTTGATGGAAGTTGAGGTTTTTTTTGTGAATGTGTGTAGCCGTTTGTGTAGCTGCTTGCGACTGAGTTTTGACATTGTTAGGAGGGTATTTTTCAGCCACAATGAGGGAGAATTATGATTTCACGTCTCTACGAGGAACCAAAGATGTTGAGATCAGTCAACACCTCATGGAGAGTTATGATCTCTCATTGCAGGGATCATCCTTTGCAGTAGATGAAACCAGGGACAAGCAAATCAACTAAGACCAAAGAATAAGGGAGATTAGGATTTTACATTGATAACACTTTAAATAGGGAAAAATCATGGGAGCAGGAGAAATGATTTCAGTGTAAGAGGTAGTCAGGGGTATTATAAGATAGAACTCTCTCTCTCTCTCTCTCTCTCTCTCTCTCTCTCTCCTTCTCCCCTTGTTTATAGAATTTTCTTCTCTCTTGTGTCTTAAGTTCTTGGTATCCTTCCAATTCTCCTAGATGCAGTACTCGCTTCCTTTATTATAGTAGTATTAGTAGAAGACGAGAGGGCAGTTGTGTTGACTCCGATTGTGGCCACGTCCTTGCGGTTGTTGAGGTGGTCGTTGGAGGTACTGTAGTTATTTGTTGACTTCATGGGCTTTGTGGTGCTCAAGTGATCCGGGTTTCCCCAGTGTCGTGGCCAAGGGAATTTATGCTTTCTTCGTAGAGAGATGATTATCAACAAGGTTCTTCAGTGCTGTTTACTAGGTCCTTACGACAAGCTATTTACTCTTCGTTGTATCCAAAGTTACAAGGGAGCATAATTAGATTCCCACGATCTTGTTGTCGTTCTTGCAGTAAGTCTCACAACAGCTAGCAACAAAATTACTCGGACTTGGCTGTGTCTTAAAAACCGTCAGGTTGGGTACGAAGATTTTCAGGAAACTTTTGTTCTGTTTACATGCTGTGATGGTGTCTCGTGCCGGGTCAGCTTCTGTTCGGAACATGAATCTGTTTTATTTTATTGCACCAATTTAAGCACTTCAAACTATTTTTGATGTTATCCTGAGTCCACTGATTCCTCTTCTCATGTTTCTCAGTGCGAAAGAGAGAACAATTCCTGCCGTTTGCAGTGGTACAGCATGACGATATTCAACTGAATCTTAAATTTGTATATAGACGTTAGCCTTTTCAATTTTTTTCATGCACGTTTTACGCCAGACCAAACTGCTTTCTTCTTATTATTGTTATTATTTTCTTAATTGAAGGATCGTGATAGTTTCTTGAATAAGTTGTTCATTTTCTGTAAACAGGTTTCAATTTTTTGTTGCCTATTTTGTGTCCGGCAGATTTAGCGTTGTTTTACTCTCAAATCAAATGTCCCTGAGGGAGCTTTTGGTTCGTTGTTATTTTGGTGTTATGTTATGTAATCTCGATGTCATAACATTTAGATATCATCTTTTGATTAATGTTTTTATAATCTAATAGAAGTTTATTTATAGATGTTATTAAATTAAATAATTATTTTATCTAAGATAACATTGAATCAAATGCTCTTTTAATTTCTTCTTTAGAAAAGAGTTTACTATTAAATAAGTTTAGATGTAATGAGTTTCAATAAATTTGTAGTGTGTAGTTAAAGGTTTTAAAATTCGGCTAAAACAGTTTATCTTTAGTGGTTTTGGATTATTTCAATGGAAATCGATCTAATTTAGTAGTAGTTTCAGCCAAAATTGCCGTATCTTTGTTGTAATTTGGTCTAAATTGTTGAAATTTAGCTAAAATTGTTAGCTGAAATTTATCTCTTTAAAAAAAAAATATTTAATAATTACTTGTAATAAATTTAATTTTGAATTTTAAAATTTAAATAATTTATGAGAAAAGCTTGGAACGACTGAAATTACAAAATAAAATTAATTTGGTTTATTAAAATTTATTTTAAATGTAAAATAAATAATAAAAATTGTTAGAGAACTCATTTTGAACATAACAATGAATCTGGGCCCGAGATAGCTTGAGAATCACAGTGTTACAAAACTGGCCCAACATGATTATGTCTTTTTTTCTACTAGATTCAAGATTCAAATATAAAATGTTAAGAAAATATTTTTTTAGATTCGACATCTTGGCTCGTTGATTTAGTTTAGAGTTATTGAATCGTGTTTTGGATGTACTTTGATTCGATTCAAAATTGAAATAATCATTAGTGGTGTTAAATCTTAAGAATAATTTTTTGTAATGTGAGTAATTCTTTGAAATCCTAGAGACTAAACATCATATTCAATTCGACAATCTCTGGCTCGCAATATCACTTTCTTTGTTCCTCGTCCTGTCATAGGGGTGTTAAAAATATCCGAAATTTGAAACTCGTTCTATTTTTGAGTCGACTCGAAATCAGTTCAAAAGTTTTGAATCGAAGCATGAGCTAAGGATTTTAGCTCAAAGTTCATTTCGAGTCAATTTCGAGTTTGCCCTAGCTCGCTCGAAATATGATTTGATTTGGCTTGAAATTATATGTAGAGTATAACTAATATTGATAATATATATATATATATATATATATATAAAATATTATTATATATAATTTAGTTAGGTTTAGTGGTAGAGTGGAGGAGATTATGGTTTATTTTCCTTAAGGTCTAGGGATAAAATCCTCTTGAACACATAATGTTTCTGCATTTTTTATACAATTACGAGCCGATTCGAATCAAGATTCGAGCCAGCTCGAAATCGAGTCATTTTGAGCAGAGCCGGCTTGAATCATATCCCATGTCGATTTTGGACCGATTTCAAGCCGAGCCGAACTCAAAATTTTCAATTTTGGGTTGACTTCGACTCGCTCGAAATCGATCCGATAATAGCTCTACCTTCCCATCATCAACTTTGACCTCCCTCTCGTTGTTCTGTTGATGACTTTGCAAGTAGAATGCACTGATACCATCTCTCCACTATCAACTCGAGAAAGAGGATGATAGAAGCCTATGGCTTTGAGATGCTCCAACGTGTTTTTTTTTTTTTTTTTGGATAGCAATCCAATGCCACATTAGATTGGCATTTATGAGCATCTATTTGATATGGCCCACAGCTTAAATAATATTTTATAATATCAAGTAAATGAAAAATGAATTATCTCACATTAACTAGTTTCTTAATTCAAATACAAGTAGTCAAATTTCAAAATTTAAATTGATGAGTTATCTCACTCTAAATCAAATATATGTAAAAAGAAAATAATTTAAAATTCAAAATTTGATTTGATGTGTTAATTTCATATCTCTACGCTACTCCGAATATATTTAAAAATATAAATTTTTTGGGTTATATATTATTCGTATGATATATTGATTTTATTTTCCGTGAATTAACTATGAATTACAAGAATATTCAATTGAATTCAAATAAATTACACTATGATTCCTATGAAACGATTGACTTGAAAAATATCTTTAATACATTAATATTATTTGCTTTATACTGTATATGACGCCCGTGGCCGAAGAGGGCGGGGAGTGATCGCCGGGTGAACTCCTAAGAGAAAGGAATCACTGAGGTAAAGTACGGCTCCTGACAGGCTTCTAGGCCGAATAATAAATGGTGAGAGGGGCACAGGAATGAATCGTCCCACATCGAAAAAGGAGGGAGATCCTGAGCTGTATAAGTAGATAATGTAATCTCAAACAATAGAGACATTTTTGGGGGCAAAATCGTGAGGCTAGTGATGAAAAACTCCGTAGTTAAGTGTGTTTGGGCTGGAGTAGCACTAGAATGGGTGACCTCCTAGGAAACACTAAAGTCATGCAGTTTTTCTAAAGCCATAAGATAACGGAAAGCACTCAAGTCACGTAGTTTTTTTAAAGTCAAAGCAGACAATACCTCTTTATTGAAATCACGGGATGTTACACTGTAGTTTTTATTCGCCGCTTGCCATTTGATCCAATCTAATTTATTGATCGATTTGAGCTCAGGTTGTAGTTCAAGCTTTTCGAGTTCAAGATGGCTTAACTTGAATATAATATTTCCCACTTAATTATCTTAACTAGGCGAGCAAGGACTTCTTTATGAAAGTTCTAGTTGAGGTTCTTTGGGCTAAAGGAGTAATGAGGTATTTTGATTTTTTATGTGCCAAGGCATTTAGGTTTGTCAATAGATCAAATCATTAACCAATGGTGATGATTTAATCTAATTAAACTCTAAATAGATACTTTTTGACCAATCAACTGTTCTCATTTATTGATTCGATCTATTTATAAATAAACGAATAATATACAAATTACTATTGCCTCGATTCATTTAAAATTTGACTCATTTATATAATTTAATTCATAATTCATATAGATATATGATATAACTAATAATTTTTTTTATTAAAAAATTTAAAATAAGAGCATCATTATATTAATTAATGAAAAAATCTCACAGATTTTACCAAACTACAGTGCGTCCATTTTTATGATTTACTCTTATAATTTTATATTTCGTAATTTATATATATATATATATATATACATGCATATACGTGTATAAATATATATATATATATATATATTTATTTTACAATATATATTATAAATATTGATATTTATATTAAAATACTTAAATTAATAAAGATATAATATTTTTTAATTTATCTTTAATAAATTTAATATTATATTAAATTTGACTATGAGCAATAGTTCAAATAATAACTTTATTTGTAAATGGATCTAGCCCAAAAATTTGAGTTTCGATTGAGAGGATTTGAATCGACCACGACCCAATCTGATGTATACCTTGATCTGATATTTGTGAATTCGGATCTACTCCGGCTCAAAATCGGCTCGAAATTATTACCGTGCCGAACTTTCGGCTCGTTAATTAGCTCATTTAAATCGACTCGATTTCGATTCGATCTAAAATTGATTCAATTTTCTATCTTCGATCCATATTAACGCTCTTAGGTAGAATGGCCATATTTTATGATATTTTTGGTAGAAAAAGCAAATCGATCAGGAGTTTAAATAATCCCAGAAACTCAAATACGATAATTACAAAAATGTAAACTCACGTGATATTATACCATAATTTCAATGATACTTTTAACTATTACAAGTATATTTTTCGAGCAAAATCAAATCCACCATTGAACACCTTAAAACTCAAAACTGACTGAAAATATTATAAAAAGCAATAATATAAAGGGACATTTACATGTATAACACTTTATATCATCATATTTATATATTAAATATTTTTTTTTAAAAATTACAAGCCACAAACTTAAAAATTATACTCCACATACTTTTTCTAAAACGACAGTGTAATTTTTTAAAAATAAATGTGATAAACGTAATTATGATAATATGAAGTGTTATGTATGTAATTATTCGTAATATAAATTATCATGACCTCAGTAATAAAAAAGTAATATTGCAAATTTCTTACATCAATGTATATATATATATATATATTATAAATTTGTGTCAATTATATATTTTGATTCCTCATTTTTTATTGTGAATAAAGCTTGATTGAGAACCAAAAGATATTAAATTCGAACTACACAATCATTATAATTTTTAAGTAGACTTAGTGGGGGGGAGAAAAATTTTGATATCAACGAGTGAAATTAATATATATATATATAAGTTAATTACTAAAATATCCTATAGTTAACATATAGTTATTGTTTAATGTATAAATTTCAAAAACTTATTAAAATGCCGCTATTTTGAAATTTTTATAACACTAAATATTCTTGTATATTATGATTATTACATAATATGTTTAATTTGATGATTTTTATTAGCATATAGGAAATATTTTATTTTAAAATTTTTAAAATACCAGTTTTACCTCAGTTCTCTCTCCTCCTCTATGTACATACACTTTTTTTCTTTCTCTCTCTTTTCCGTGCAAGCCTGTGCATGAAAGGTGATGGGCCATTGGCACCCGCCCCTTCCACACACACAAACTCTCTCCCCCCACCTCGCCGCAGCGAAAAGGATGGCAAGCCATTGGTGGAGGTCTCTCATTCCTCACACATACACACTCTCTCTTTCTCTTTCCTGCACAAGCGTGCAGGTCTCTCTCTCTTTCCTATATTGGCATGCGAACGGAGGGTGGTAGGTCGCGGCGTGCTCCCACTCCACACACACACACTCTCTCCTACGCAAGCGAGACGATGACTGCTAGTCGGCAGTGTCGATGAGGAAGCTAACAATAGAGAACTTGAAATTACATAAATTTAAAAATTTAAAAAATATTAAGAATAAAATTAAAAATATGTTAAAATTAATGACAGTAGAGACCTTCTTTATAATATTTGATAAATTTTAAACACCTTTTAATAAATTTTTAAAAATTATAAACTAAATAATAAATATGAATTAATTATAAGAACTGTTTAATAATTACCCCATATATTTTATGTATATAGCAAATTTCTAGCCTCAATAACGATCAATGATTCTCCTCAATAATAATAAATGAGTGTCTTTTCTGGAACGTCCGCTCCATGCTTTCATGAAAAAATTTTTGTGTGCACAATGTGCGTCATATCATCCGTCCGCACATAAATAAAATTAAGTCACGTGGCACGACGGGCTACTTTAGATATTATATAACACTAATTTCTTGCTACGTAGCACTGATTTTTTGCTACGTAGCACTGATTTTTTACTATGTAGAACTACATAATATTGACGTCTTGTTATTTGGAGCTACGTAGCACTAATTTCTTGCTACATAGTACTGATTTTTGCTACTGATTTTTTGCTACGTAGGATTACATAATATAACGTCTTGTTATCTGAAGCTACGTAGTACTAATTTCTTGCTACATAGTACTGTCTTTTGCTACGTAGCACTGATTTGTTACTATATAGGACTACATAATATTAATGTCTTATTGTTTGAAGCTACGTAGTACTAATTTCTTATTATATAGTACTGACTTCTTACTACATAGAGCTATATAATATTATGTAGTCGTACATAGCAAAAATATTTCTATATAGAAAAAGTCAGTACTGCGTAGCAAAAAATTAGTGCTAAGTAGCTCCAAATAATAAGACATTAATATTATATAGTCTTACGTAATAAAAAATTAATGCTATGTAGCAAAAAATTTGCCCTATATAATATTTGAAGTAGCCTGTTGTGTTAAGTGGGTTAAATTTATTTATGTAATTTAAATTTATTTGTGTGGTTTAAACTTACTTGTGTGCGGACGGATGAGGCGGGACATATTGTTCACACAAAATATTCTCGCCTCCGTGAGGGTCCGCCCTTTGATCTTCTCTCGATTCGCTTCTCCATCCATCAGGCCCCGCCCCGCTCTTTTGACTTGTTTTCGCTCTGTCTTCTTCTTGCTGCCCGGCGACGCCGCGGCGGCTAAATATTGGCATCAAATAACCCTTGATTTTCAAAATCATCATCCAATATTTGTCGAAGAAGGAAATCTTGGTAATGGCTAGGTTTTTCACGCTCAACACGGGGGCCAAAATGCCCTCTCTGGGGCTGGGGACATGGCAGTCTCAGCCGGGTGTGGTAGGAGAAGCCGTTGTCTGCGCAGTTAAGGTACGCATGGATTTCTGTGTTTCTCTCTTCATCTGAGGATTTTGATTTCTTTTTTGTTTGTGTTTTTTGCGCTATTTAGAAACCTAGATCCTTCGCAGTTTCTGCATTATTGATATTTGGCTGTTCTTTCTCTTATTTAAAAAAATTTGCCAAATTCATTGTTTTGTGTTTTATTCTCACTCCTGATACTTGTTTTCTTGTGAAACTTGTGCGCATGAATGAGCTGTGAGAGAATAAAGAATAGCTTCCCGGTGGGCTATTAAACGTGATTTGTTTGGGATTTATTTCTGTAATTGGTTGACCTTAATTATCAATGCTTGGGCAATTTCTTTTATCCTATTTGGAAATTGCTTCAGGCTGTACTCGTCTTGATATGATTATCTTGTTAAATCACACGGAAGGCACATGTAAGGCCAGAGCTCCCACAGTGTGTGGCTCCCATGGGAAGTACATCGAACTAAATACTGCACATAACTCTAGCGCATAATCTGATAAATAGAGTTACTGGAGTCTAGTATAGCCTTATAGCTAGGAGGTTTCAGCGGTTGCATGAGATGGTGATTCTAGAAGAGTTTGATGCATGAAATCTATGTTGACTCTGTTTAGAGAGTGTTCTTCCCTTGGATGAATGACCAGAAGCCTTGTGCACTTGCAATTTATGCTGTTTCTGTAATTGATGTTATAAGATTGGAAAATCAACTTTGCTGTCATATTCTTCTGTCATGTTCAGCTTGAGATCAGAGCAAATGGGGTAAGTCAAGTTGTGTATTTTTGCTATAAATCTACATGGAGATCGTACAAAATGACAGGATATCTCTTGTAGTTTGTATGGCAAGAACCCTTTATCAAAGTTATGATGATCGAATCCCCTTATTACGGTCTTGTTTCATCTTCATTTGTTAGTCATTTTTTAATATGTTTGATAGTCGACTGTCTTGTCAGGGATTTGATCCCTAAAGGCAATCTCTATTAAAAACAAAGGGAAGGCTGTATAAAATGGACTATGCTCCTATCCTCGCAAAGCAGGGATCCTTTGGCATGAGGACACTCACACACATATGACTGAAAATGTATGGTCTTCAGAGAATCATATTAAAATTGAACAAACTCACTCCATTCTAGGTTGATGTGAGATAACGTAGACCCATATACTTCAACTGTAGCTAGAATGGTCACTGCCAATTTATCTAAGCCTGACCTGGTTGGCTCATGCATTGAGAAGCAAAGCTTTGCCTTGTTTGGCGCGAGGACCAAAATGGTACTAGTTTAAAAAACAATAATAATAATAAATAATTTTTTTTTAATCATTCTACACAAATTCTAATATAAAAAAAAAATATTATTTTACTTCACATACTCAATAATTTTTAATAAAAATATCAACTTTATTTCATATTCCAGACTAAAATACTCGGTTTAATATCAACTTTATTTTACATTCCAGACCAAAATACTCGAAATAGGGCCATGATTGTCAGCTCTGTTCTTTTTTTGTAACATTTAGCAATCCCCTATCTATTCGTTGTTACATAAGTTGCTGAAGTTTATCAAATAGCTTTCTGTTTCAATAGTCATGTTCATTTTGTTTTCTTTTATTTTGTTTTAGTTTTATTTTTTATTATACAGAGCTCTCGTGTTACTTTTTTCTAGTGCCTTTGAAGGATAATACTTTTATATAGTAAGTGCTTTTTATATGATCTTTGGTTATTTGCAGGCTGGCTATAGGCATATTGACTGTGCTCCAGTTTATGGCAATGAGAAAGAGGTATTTCTTTACATACTGATTCCTTTCTTTCACACTCACACCTAAGTTCTAAATTGTGTCTGAGAATTCCTGTCTTACTTTCTATAAAATCTGATGCATTATAGACGCAAATGTGAAATGCAGGTATAGAGATCAATGAATTAAATAACATATTAGTGATGTCAGATTGGAGTGTTAGCTCCAAGATCCCATGTGGCTCAATTATATGGTGACATCTTATATTATATTTTGGTTGAGTCAAATGTTGAATTAGATTCAATTACCAAAAATTAATATGAAGAAAGCTTTGGAGATAAGTGCAATTTGGATGAAGACATATGGAGATCGCTCTAAGGATGAGCTCAAGTGAAGACTCAAGCTGACGTTTGCCTAAGTTTGCTTTTAATTTACCTTGGACATTATTTATCAGTTTGTTGGACTCCGAGTGTATGCTATTTAGTCATGATTAATTTAAAGCATAAAACTTCTGGGGTGAGCATGGCGAGTAGGCGAGTAGTGGCCAAGCCACT
This sequence comes from Apostasia ramifera, assembly GCA_019297695.1. Classification (NCBI taxonomy): domain Eukaryota; kingdom Viridiplantae; phylum Streptophyta; class Magnoliopsida; order Asparagales; family Orchidaceae; genus Apostasia; species Apostasia ramifera. Next base: position 157,632 of record JAEMOT010004209.1, on the reverse strand, counting down.
GGCTCGCGGCCAGTGTCCTGCCCAACAAATAATGTGTGACTGTCAAATGATTGTAAGATTCAACCTGTGGGAGATGTTGGTTGCTCAGTATAATAAGAGAATTGACAGCCTCCTTTCCATTAGCTTAAGCTTAGCTTAAACTTTTACGATAGTTGGTAGTGCTAAAGATCATAAAAAGTGGTATCAGAGTAGGCAACGCACTTTGGGAAGGGGGGAATGTTGGGCCGAGCGTTGCGGGTAGGCCAGATAGTTCCCTAGTCATGGGCTTGCGGCCGGCATCCTGCCTGACAAGTAATGTGTAGCTGTTAAAAGACCGTTGGGTTCAATTCACGAGCATTGTTGGGTGCTCAGTATAATAAAAGAATTGATAGTGCCCTTCCTATCAGCTTAAGTTTGGCTGGCTGCAAGACTGTGACTCGGTCACTACTTGGCCTACCCGCCATGCTGGTCTAAAAGGGGGATGATAGATCTTAATTAAAATTTAATTTATTTTAATTACAATACAATTAGCTCAAAAATAAATTAACAATAATATGAATAAAAAACATAAGTGGAAGCAATAATTAAGATGCACGGGTAATAAGAAATCACAACAAAAAAAACACAAAGATTTCATGAAGTTTGATACTGTTCGGTATCTACGTCCTCGGCCCAAAGGCAAACTATCTATTAGTTCCTCCCTTGTTATGGTGTTTTGATGTTTAGCAACTATTTTAAGTTAGCTCATAACTAATGATTCTTATTTAAGTTTTATTAATCTCAGGAAATATTAATCATTATCAAATTGAAATAGTTTTCGTCTTAAGCATAGAGCAAACTGTGAATGTCAAGAAATTGGAACTTGAAGACTTTATTTATTTCTTATTGTTACTCATTTTCCTGTAATTTATTAATTTTATATATCTTTAATTGTGTTAAAGTTGGTTATATAGAAGTTTGAGGACACAATTCTATAAAATTGAAATTCCACTGTCTTTGATCAACCTATTAATCGATCAAAGTCAGTGAACTATCGCTGCTTGATCGATTACATCCAACAGCTTTAGAAAGAGAACTTAGATTGATTGATCAGTTGATCGATCAAACGAGGATTGATCGATTAAAGACAATGGACCCTTAAGCTTAATTGATTAGAAGCATGTTGTTAGCTGAGATCTCTACATGTGTTAATCGATCAACTGATCTATCAAAGTAGTTTGATCGATCAGCCAGAAACTAACCGTTAGACTCCAACGGCTAGCAACTTAATCGATCAAGCGATTAATCAAAGTCTGTCAATCTAGAGCTTACTAGCCATCGAAGCCTCCTTTATTTAAGGGGGTTGGCTGTCTTCTTGCCTTATTCTTAGCATTTTTTACATTTAAGAGCTTTCAAATAACTCACTCACCTCTCACAATTCTCAATGTGATCAAGTGCATTTAAAAGGTATTCAAGCAAGGAACTAAAGCCTTCATGCTCAAGCTCTCTTTTTTTCCCTTCCTTTCACATTCTTGCTCAATCATTGAAGGGAAGAGTGAGCTGATTCTTTGTCTTACTGTTTAGCTATTTCTTATTAAATTCTATTCTTCTTTGTATACATCATTGTGGCAAGAGCGGGTTGATGCAAAGGGAGGCGGACGGAAGTCAATATGTCAAGCAATAGTTGGAGATGCGATTCCTATCGCATGGGAGATGACAACTTGCAGGCAAGTCTTGCTGGCCGGGTCGTCGTGACATGCTTGATTGTGGTGATGGTTGGGGTGGCTTTAGCCAAAAGCAAAAACCCACAACGTTTGGGCTTAGGGGGTACTAGAACTCCTTTCTTGCTTCCACAAAATCATGTTATGGTATTGAGACAAAGTTCGATTGTTTCTGGCCTATTATCCCAGTAGATTTTGCACTGCTCATACTATCCAATCATCCGATTGAAACATCTAATCGACTTCCAATTCTCTGTTTAGATGGGGCAGTTTGGATCATCCCGACTAATTAGGAAATAAACTGATAGGTTACGAACATTGGACCATCTGATGTTAAGAATGGGATATTCACTCAATGGTTCAATCAACTTATAATCATAGGACAATAAATAGAACAAACCTTTCATTTTAATGAGCACACTGCACGATTACTAAAGCAAGGCTAAGTATTTTCTAAGCTAACTAAACATAAAGTTAATAAAGCAATTAAGATGAAAAAAATGTGATAAGCAACAAGTATGAAAAGTCCAATCATGCAAAAACTATTAAGGTTTCATGTGACATTTCTAGTTATCTATCTGGTACTTCAGACTAGTTCCAATGGAACCCTTATTTTTGTGTAGAAGTTACAATTCATTTTCCTTCAACATTTGATTTTCCACCACTTGATCAATGAGTATGCAACATGTTGCTCGACCATTCTCTAGTGTTCATCGTCTAAATTCTACTTGCCTCTATGGGTCAAGTAGCAGGCATCTCTCACCTATTCTTCAAGGCTGTTAATTTTAGATACAAAGGTTTGGTCCCTTAATGTTGCATGAAAAGTGCATGTGGGTGTCATGCTTCTTGGTATCCATGTATATGTTGACATATAATTCTTAATGGATTTTCCAGTTAGGTACACATGGGAAACATGTCCATTTTTATTACATCAAAAACAAGTAATACTGTGCATGATATGTAAAAATGTTCCATCCTGTTGTCTAACATATGAATGAAAATAATGAGCTCTCCTATGCATGATATTATGATGTCCTTTTTGATTTTATTAATTTGATTTTTTAAGAGAATATTTTCTTTAATTAGCATGCATACTTTAACATTTTTTTAGATTTTTCATTGAGACCTCATTCAATCCAAGGCCTTTAGTTATTTAAGATTTCTTACAATATTTCATTTTATTTTGTCTTTAAATCTAATATTTTATCGATTCTCTCATGCATATTCATCTTTAAACACTATAATTTTCTTTTAACTTTTAAATTCACTATGCAAATTAAACAAAGCTTATTTTGTCATGCCCCATTTTGCCATTTTTAATTTAATAACGTAGTGGAAGCATCATGACGAGATGGGAGTGACAATATTTCACATAATTACGCATTCAATAAATTTATATAAATTATCATAAAATATAAGATGCCCCACTTTATAAATAAATTCTCAAAAGAAGAGTCCAATAAATCATATGATTACAGTTCATTTAATAAAAGTTCAATCCATCTAATACAAATTTAAAAGAGAACAGTCTATAAACTAAAAAATAACTTAGATCTTCTTTGGCTTTGACTCTTTGGCTTGTTTCTAATCTAAAAAATAATAATAGGGTGAGCATAACAACTTAGTGGATAGCTCATCAATATGAAAGACTAATCAAACATACACTAGATAATAAAAAATCTAAATGATTAGTGTATGATGATCAAGGAAATAAGCTTATCAAAATAAGAACACAATATAATGTAGGTCAAGGCAAATATACGTATGCAAAGTTATGCTTTTCAAACATAGAAGAAATAATGAAATTTGAATAGGTCACAAACAAAAGCATCAAATAGTGTGTGATTATTGCATTAACTGAAAACTGAACAAATAGAATGTATTAGATGATTATAGATGATCATATTTATGCAATTATGCAATATCATGTCTATAGTTATTGAAGCATACAAGGGTACTAGCCCGAAGCCAAACAAAATGGGACTATCATCTCGTAATGAACCTGTTGGTTCCAAAGGGATTCGTCAACCCTGCTCATAAGCTACAATCAATCAAAATTTTTAACAGTGCTAAACGATCTATCATACTATACATGCATATAAGGTAATGTGCTCAAAATATAGTCATGTGAATAATATGTGTACATAGCAATTGGGCACATCAAAGGTATGAAAGAAAAGAATTTGCAATAGTGATAATAAGGTTCATGAAGCAAATGTAAGGTATATGCAGCAAATGTATTTCTATTGCGTTGCTTTTGACAATTTCATACAAATATCATATGGAACATATACACCGGGAGGGTGTATTAATAGGAAAGTTATGTAAATAAGTAATAACTACCCACCTCAAACAGCAGTAGAAGTGATTTGATGCTTGCTTTGTAACTTCAGTCTCCTTGCTCGTACTGCACGTACTGCAATGTTTCACCTAGCGTGACGTTTCTCTCTAACCTGATTTCATACTAGCTTTTTCTTCAAGTTCATCAAAAAAAATATAAAAAAAAATGGTTAGGCTCTTAAAACTTCAAGATTTTTATGATGCAGGTAGGTTTGGCTCTTGAAAAGCTGTTTGAAGATGGAGTGGTTAAGCGTGAAGATTTGTTTATCACATCCAAGCTCTGGTTTATTTCTTTCAACTTCTTGAGTATTAATTTACACGTAGTTGTAAAGTGATGTTCAATTTCTGTGTTTTGGCATTGAACATTTCCTGATGTTCATTAAACACATGATATAATTGATAATTTTATAGAAGATGCATCTGAAAGGTCTTCTAGTAGTCTTTTTCTTTTGTCATCGCTTAAGAATGAGCTTTGCAGGTGTGATTCCCATGCTGCAGAAGATGTAGCAAAAGCTATAGATTCCACCTTGAGAGATCTACAGCTTGAATATGTGGATCTGTATCTTGTAAGTCAGACAGTTGCCTTTGTGTTTTTTCTTTTAAAATTATTTCTTTTGAAAGGTTTAAAATTATGTTTTTAACTATCATAATTTCACATCAAAGCTTCTGATAATCTTTCTTCATCTTCTATGTTTCAGATTTTTATGTAATTGCTTACTCAATATAATTTTCTATGGTCTTAATCTGCAAGCTTGAACTTTTAGGTTTTTGTATTACTAGGTTTTAATATAATATAAGGGTATATTTCGCAAATTGAGCCATGATTTTCCTAATTTGTTTCGTTTTTCATATTGCTTTCTTGAACCATCTTAGCTGTCAAGGCTTAACCAACCTATATCAAGGTATTGTCCATTTGACCAAGCCATACTATGGACCTCTTGTTATTGTCCTCAATAGATGTCTTAATAAGGTATCACGAGGACTTCTATCCTTTTCAATATACCCCCTTCACCATCCTAACAACCTTTTAGGAGCCCACATCTCATCCAAGCTTCTTGTCCTATTGATCCCTATATCCCACCCCCATTGGACTGAGTTTTTATAGCGCTAGTATCTTTACTTGGTTCTTCCTTAAAACACATTATACTAGAGGAGTTTAGCTCAAATCATTTGACATGTTTCAGCCCAACATTACGTAGGCACTGTCTACAACTGCTTTGGCCTTAACTTTCTCTCCTTTTTTGTTGCTAGACAACACGTACCTCCCCTTATGCCATTCTAGAAGCCTACTAGTAGTCACACCTCGTTTAGGTTTATGACCAACTCCGACATGGTTCTTCCTCAAAACACGTCATACTCTTTCAAAATAAGACACTACTCACTTTTTAAAAAAAAACACATCATACTATGGGGTTTGGTTTTTGTTTCATGTCATAGTGCAACCCAGCATTGTGAGATTTTGTCTGCTTAGGCCTAGCTCATATTGGGCTTCATGTTTTGTACTCAGAAGGAGCCCCTAAACGTTAGCATTGGATGTTACTTATATTCTTACATGACCCAATAACGTTCCTACCTTTCTAATGTGGGGCACTCCATTATTATTATTATTATTTTGATGGAGAGGCACTTCATTTTTGCTCCTTTATCCATTTTAAAGGGATGCAACATTGTCTGACCCTAGCCCCAACCATCACCTCGCGATCTGGTCATTGTAATAGTATCACTTTAAGGCTTCATATCAACTTTTGCAACGTCCACTTTATTGAGATTTTTTTTAATAGTTTGCTTTCATTGGAGTATAATATTATTTTAGGCATTGATCTACAAGCTTACACTTGTAGCTTGGTTTGGATTACTAGGCTCTACCTGATGTCAAAGTGAGATTAGGCAAACATCCATGATGTCCCTATTTGAATCTGGCAGAATATTAATAAATGAATAGAAGACTTGGGCAACATTCGCCTAGTCATAGATAAGTGAATGAGCATAACGGTGTTTTTTTGTATAATGGTTCTGTTTATTACATAACCTATGCTTTTATGTTGATTGATTATAATCTATTAGGAAGGCTGTAATTTCTTAACAATTGCAGTTTCTATCTTTGACTACTGTGCTAGTGCCAATATTTATAGGAGATTTCACCATGAAAAGGGTGAAACCTTTGTGGGGGTGAATTCGCCTTCATATTGAATGCCTTTTATTTTTAAATTAATACGCAAAAAAGGTGGATTGAAGGTTTTTAGGGACTATTAACAGCATTGCAGAGCTTGTAGTTTTCATTCCTGATGGTTATTGTGAAATCTGCATGTGCTATTTTTTTTCCTAAAGACTAATAATATGACCTTTTTTCTGAAGATCCATTGGCCATTTCGCATCAAGAAAGGAACAAGCTTTAGTGCAGAAAATTTCATTCAACCAGATATACCAGGTACATGGAGTGCAATGGAGAAGTTGTATGATTCTGGCAAGGCTCGTGCCATAGGTGTAAGCAATTTCTCCTCCAAGAAGTTGGATGATTTGTTGTCTATTGCACGTATTCCTCCTGCAGTAAATCAGGTGGAATGCAACCCAATTTGGCAACAGACCAAGCTTCGTTATTTCTGTCAATCTAAGGGGGTTCATCTCTCTGTAAGTTGGCTACCACTCATTCTTGGTTTTGGCTATTGTGCTGCTCAGTTGCTCAGTTGCTTTGTTTTCTTCATATCATCACGAGAGATCAATACTGTAACATCCCGTATTTTGAGTATAAAATATGAGTTTGTTTAAACTTTGAGTAAAAAAAATTAAAATTAAAATTTATAAGTTAAATAATAAAATCATTAAATTAAATACAGATTTTGTTTCTAAAAAATTATTTAAATTCAATTACAAATAAAATTATAATTTTATTAAGGATACTCCTCATTTTCCCTTTTATTAAGCATAAAGAAAGTTATGGGAAATTAAAAGGTTATATTTATTACTAGTATTTAATATAATTAAGAGCTAGGAGTTGAAAGATTGAAATTTATTACTAAAATTTATTTAAATTTAATAATACTAATTTGTTATAATTATGTTTTTGTAACCTTTAATCTTTCATACTCATAGTATTTAAGAGAAAGAAAGAGAAGCAGATGAGACTGATGAGAGTAGAGATGAGAGGAGAGTGGAAAAAAAGAATTGAGAGAGCCATAGTGGGTCTTGGCCAGAGAGAGAGAGAGAGAGAGAGAGAGAGAGAGAGAAATTACATTTGGGTCCTGAATTTAAAAAAAGATATTATTTTGAGTTCGATACTTATTCTTGGTGAATGGAAATTGAATCGTCTGGTGATTATCAAGGTAGGTGATTTAACTTAGCTTGCATATAAATTAAATTTAAAGATAATTATTTATTAAGTTGCTTTGTAATGGTGATTGTTTACATGATTATGTAATTATATTAAAGCAAATTCTTATAATTTTGTTGTTATATTTATTCATATTAACACAAGTGATATAATATATGTTTACTTGATTATTTAAACACATGAATGATGTGATTGAAAAGAGAATTGAAAACTAACCTCTAAGAATAAAGCGTAGTTCGAGTTGAATGATGGCTCATGTCCGATGAAGGCGGGAAGTGATCGCCGGTTGATGTTCTAAGATAAAGGAATCACTGAGACAATGTGTGATTCCTGACAAAGGCTTCTAGGCATGGGAAAAGAGCACAAGACTCGCTCTATATAAGAATATAGAGGAGTTAGTGAAAACGTGATTGAGATATATGATTTATAAATTAAAATAAGATTAAAAAGATAAAAATTAGATTAGATGTTTGTGTATGCAAGTTATTTTATTTAGCTTGTTGAGTTGAATTCATCTACTGAGTCCTATGGTTGTACTGAAGCCATTTTTATAGCACTAAAATTTCAAGTTTGCACGTACAATACAATCACAAGCTCAGGGGAAAGGAAGAAAGGCAATTAGTGAAATTTATTTTATTATATTTAATTATGAAGAACATTATTTTTGTACTGAATAAAGAAGTATAGTTAACCTAATGCTCGATTTCCACCGACCATATCTTGATTTTCATGTTATCAGGTTAGTAGCGGCCAGGATGTCACAAGTGGTATTAGAGCAGTTTAGATCTCTGAGGGATAGGGTAGACAACCATAGATGAGATTACACATCAATCACACTTTTCTTTTCATAAATATGTGTTTTATGTATATGTGCATATGTTGAATTCTTTATTGGATATTCAAGTGTTTGTGTTTATGTTGTGCTCCTAAAGAATAATATAGTCAGTTACGAGTTAGAGAATTAATAAACTGAGTAGCATATCAAAGTGCGTACCAGAAGAGTTACTGCATCTACTTAGAAAATTTTAAGGACGAAATTTCTTAAGGTCGGGAGATTAGAGCTTCTCGTATTTTAGGTATAAAATATGCGTTTATTTGAACTTTGAGTTAAAAAAATAAAATTATAATTTATATGTTAAATAATAAAATAATTAAATTAGATTTTGTTTCTAAAAATTTATTTAAATTTAGTTATAAATAAAATTATAATTTTAATGAGGATAACTCCTCATCTTTCCTTTTATTAAGAATAAAGTAAGTTATGGGAAGTTGAAAGGCTATATTTATTACTAGTATTTTGTATAATTAAGCGTTAGGAGTTGAAAGGTTGGAATTTATTATGAAACTTTATTTAAATTTAATAATACTAATTTATTATAATTATATTTTTGTAACTTTTTAATCTTCCATACTCATAGTCTTTAAGAGAGAGAAAGGGATAGATGAGACTCATGAGAAGAGAGTGAGCTTGTGGGCTTCACAGAGAAAGCCAAAGAGAGAGAGAGCATGCGCTAATGTCTGAGAGTTGAGAAAATTCCTTCAAGGTCCTTGAATTTTCCAAAAGCTTATATTTTGAGAGAAATTTCATGAAGTTCAAGGAAGTTAAATTATCGTGTGATTCTTCGAGGTGAGTGATTTAACTTAGCTTACATATAATTTAAATTTAAAGATAATTATTTGCTATATTGCTTTGTAATGGTGATTGTTTACATGTTTATGTGATTATATTACAGTGAATTCTCATAATTTTGTTGTTATATTTATTCATATTTACACAAGTAATGTGATATATGTTTACTTGATTATTTAAACACATGAATGATGTGATATTGAAAAAAGAATTGAGAACTGACCTCTAAGAATAAATTGTGGTTTGAGTTGGACCTGTGATGACTCATGGCCGATGAGGGCGGGGAGTGATCGTCGAGTGATGTTCTAAAAGAAAGGAATCAATGAGATAAGGTGCGGCTTCTGACGAAGACCTCTTGGCATGAGAAAAGAGCACGAGACTCATTTCACATATGAAAATGGAGGAGTTCGTGAAAACGTGATTGAGATATATGATTTATGAATTAAAATAAGATTAAAAAGACAAATTAAATTAGATGTTTGTGTATACAAGTTATTTTATTTAGCTTGTTGAGTTGAATTCATCTACTGAGTTCTATGGTTAGACTGACGCCATTTTTATGGCACCAAAATTTTAGGTTTGTAGGTACAACACAATCACGGGCCCAGGGGAAATGAAGAAAGATAATTAGTGAAATTTATTTTATTATATTTAATTGTGAAGAATATTATTTTTGTAATGAATAAAGAAGTATAGTTAACCAAACACTCGATTTCCACCAACTTGATCTTGATTTTCGTATTATCGGGTTAGTGGGATGAGACTAATCACTTATATTGAGTATTGCACATGGCACTATTTTTAGTTTATAAGTTATGAAAATTATTTCTAATCATAGCTAATCATGACACCCATTTTCTTGTTATATGCTATGACATCTAGGGTTGACAATTATGTCCAAAAGTCGAAACCTGATTGATAATCGCTGACATTTTAGTTGATTTGAGATTGACTTGATTTTCTTATGACTTGCAGTGAACTAATCAATTAATTTAACAGTTGCATAAGCAAAGCACTATACTATACCATGTGGGCACACACATCTGTGTTAATAAAATGAAGATGCAGATGAGAACATTGTTAACAGAATAAGGCCGTAAGGCCCAAGTAAAATTTTTTCTACTGAAGTTGTGTGTGATAAAGGAATATCCTGAAGATATGAAAAAGGAGAACTACAAAAAACAATAATCTCATCTCTGTACTGCTGGTCTAAGTGTTGTGTAGAAAGAAAAAGTGATAATGCGTTGCCGCTATAAGCAAGTAGAGATCAGTTTAAGACATGACCTGTTGATACAATAAGGAAATAACTTTAATGATACTTTTTTTCTTTTCTAGGCATATTCTCCGCTAGGCTCTCCCGGGACAGTGGGGATTGAAGGTAGTGTCCTGAAGAACCCAATAGTTTCGGAGGTTGCAGAGAAACTGGGTAAGACTCCAGCGCAAGTAGCTCTTCGTTGGGGACTCCAAATGGGCAACAGCGTACTACCAAAGAGCACTAAAGAATTAAGAATAAAGGAGAACTTTGATGTGTTTGGCTGGGATATACCTGATGAACTGTTTGCAAAATTCTCCACTATTAAACAGGTAAATTGACTTATCTGCTTTGGCTTTTTTTTTATACTCTAATAGCTACAGTCTGAGTTTAGGTGTCTATTATGATCTCTCTGTGCATTTAATTGAATGAGGCTTAACTCAATTTGGGTTCCTAGTAAGGTTCGGGAGGGATGCAAACCTGACCAGAAATGTTTTGGTCTAAACCAAACCTAATACGATAGGAACTCTAGCTTTACCTGAATTTTTTTAACCCTAACCCAAAATTAAACTGATCAACCCAACCTGAAAAATGTGGGGGCCAGCATTGGTTGTTTGAGCCTAGTAGAAACTTGAACCTAAAAATGTCTAACGTAGCTCAACCCAATTGCTATATGGATTGGGCATATGTTTTTTTTTTGACATCGGATTGGGCATATGCTGGTTAATTGATCTAGTTTGAATTGGGGCTTAACTATACTTGACCCAATTAAATGTTTAAGGGGATATTTTGCTTTAAACAGAAAAGTTCAGGTTGACCCAATTGCAAATTTGGTTTGACTTAGTTCTTGCTTTCTTTTTTTGTTTTTAATAGAGATTCTTGCTTTATTGCTCCTTTATTAAACAATTTGAGTAGAGGCATGAGAAACTGAATAGTATTAGATTCAAGTTGAACCTAAACCATTCTATTGACCTGTTTTCACCGTTGGTGGTTCCTACTTTTGATTCCTTAAGATAAAGTAATTGTACTTTTATCATGCATTATTGATGATTACAAGCTATCAAAATCTAATAAATTTGGTTTAATTATTATTTCTAGTGTTGTTTGAACTATCTTTGGTTATACTCCGTTTTCCAAAGCTCAGTAGTAACAGAGATCTCATGTCAACCTTGGTTCAGTGATGATAGGTAAGACTCCATTTATCAATCATTTCTGGGCCTTTTCTGACAAGGTGGCCATTAGGATTATTAACCTTTTTATTTTACAAGGACCTTGACAATATTTGGTATAAAGCTTAGGTCCCTAAAGCTTACACTTGTTTCTTGTAGGTTCACAAATCTGAATAATTATTTGTTTGATCCACTCTCATTCATTAAATTTATCAATTTGGTTCTTAAGATGTACATTTTTTACTCATCTTTTCAAACGGTTTGTCATTTTTCTATCATCATGAGATCAAAACGTGGGTTTTATGTTTTCTTTATCGTGTTCATTATTAAAATATTCTTTCTTTCTCTCTCTCTCTCAGAGACTACAGTTTCACCGCCTCTAGCCAATGCCAATGGTAGTAGCATCCACCTTTCTTTTCTTTCTCTCTCTTTCTTTGTTGAGTTCATCCACGTTTGAGCATTGGAGGCCTGCTATGCCACTGCCATTGTATCGTTTAGCCCACTGGACTGCCCAGAACCTCCATCCCCATTGTTGGCTGAGAGAGAGAGAGAGAGAGGGAGAGAGAGAGAGAGAAGGAGACTCCGTGGAACTTCATTGCGCTCATAAGAGGAAATGAGGAGGAAGGATTGGTGATTGATAAATTGGAATTAGAAATTATGCTCGTACAAATGTGGAGAAGCCATAGGTGGAGAACTAGTGGGCAGAGCAGTGGTCAAGGTGGGGTTTGTCCTACTGGAGAGACGGGAGATGGATTGAAGCCCCATGAGGACACTGGTCCCATTTGTCATTCTCTCTATCTTTGTATTACAGCCTATCTCTTCCCCTTTCTCCCTCTCTCTCTAGTGGTTCCCCATGCAGATCTAAGTCATGTTGTGCGCCATCTCGTCAGAGGCCGACTAGGATGGTGATGAAATTATGAGGATGATTTTGAGTTCCGGACCATTGTGTGGGATTCGGAAACGGAGCCGATGAGATCTTCTCCAACAGGCAAGCCCACCCAATCTGCCTTTGCCTCAGCAGCGGCCTCCTCTTTGGCAAAATCGCCGGCAACATAGCACGGATAAGGAACATTGGAAGCCCACTCGTCATCTTATGTTTGAGAACATCCTGGTGTGGTTCCTAACGGTTGTCAGCGACTGACAGATGGCTGCCACTGCAATGGCAGCAAGGGAGAGGAGGAAAAAGTTTGTCAACTGCCTTTGCTGGGCATGGCAGGAGAGAGAGGAAACAGGCAAAAGGGTTTATTATCATCATTTCACAACTATATAGATAGTTGTTCAAATTTGACGAATTGTCTGACTTGAGGATCTAATTTCATGAATCCGAGTGATATGTAACATTGCTTATCACTATAGCTGGTTGTTGACATCGTGTGATCTGGATGCAGGTGAGGCTGATCCGTGGCTCCTTCCTTATCAGCCCACATGGGTTATACAAAAGCTTGGAGGAGATTTGGGATGGAGAGATATGATCTTCGCACCCATTTTTACCATTTCCACAGCTATATATTTTCATGGTGCCTTGTCACAGTTTTTTATCTGAGTCTGCTTTTCAGTAATCACTCAAACTCAAGACTTCTTGTATCAATAAATATGTGATTGGTATCACATAAACCTCACAAGAAATCAGAGAGGCTGCTTTCCCTTTTTTTTTTTTGTCATCTTACTAAGGTTGATGCTAAGTTTATCTTGACTCAACTTTGGGAATGAAAATATTTCATTTCTAATAAGGCTCTGTTTTCCATTTTTCCCCCCATTTTCCTTACAATGTCTTCCCACATGAAACCTTACAAAACTTAGTTTTCATCCTCCACAATTTTTTTTTCTTTTTTTGGATTATATCCTCCACAAAGTTTAATATATGTATATATAATTATTTTACATCTTATACAAATTATATATTGTTGTTTTTAAGACTTTTGTTAAGATTTGCTTTACTATTGCTCAAGAGGTAATGTAGAGTAGCTGTAATACTAATGTAATAATACAGTTTGCCTAGTTATTGTTTGCTTTGAGCTATTAAGCCATGCGATTTTAAAACAAGTTTGTGGGAGTTAGAGTGTGGCCTTATATATACTGAATATCTCTTTCGTATTTTGTAGATGTAGAATTTGCTTAAGAGTACTACATGCTTTCTAGGTATCATGCTCAAAGCAAGTTTTTGTTATTTCGGCTCTTAGGAAAATGCTTTTTAAGGAAAAAATTGAACCATCCCAAACTTATAATCCTACAATTCTGTAATAGCTGAACTAAAAACTGTAGGTTCGTTTGTTTACCAAAAAATTTGGTTTGAGATGTTTAGTTTGAAGTCAATTTTGTGTGTTTCTCAATCACCTCCTGGAAATTTTCATTTGTTGCCCATTAGGGAAATCCAAAATTAGCAAAAACCCAAAACTAAATGAAAGCAAAACATCCATGCTACTTGTTCACTTTGAATTAGAATTTGAAACATCTAGTGAAGATTTTTTCTCTTTTATTATTAGCACATCTAGTAAAGATTAATTGCAAGATAGTGTCTCCCTCGTTGCACATTTCCACCTTCTGATAATATTCGAGGCATCTTTCATTTGCGGGAAGAATTACTTTGATTAATCATTAGTAACGCTATTGATTCTATTGAGCATCTCATCATAATACTTTTGTGGACTGGGGTGTCGAGTTTAGAGCCATGCATTATATGCATTGAGATGAAGTTTGTAAATTGAAGAGTAAGAGACTTAATAAAATGTGGGCGATGTTTTCTTGTGGCTAAGCATGATATTCATGAATGATGTTATGGCATATGGCAGGACCTCTAAAGACTAAATATAGCTTATGGAGTAATCCATTTGAAACAAAAAGGGATGACTCATGGGCTTGAAAATTGATCTCCTTTGGGAGAAGTATTTATGATGATATTATATGTGTTAATGCAAAAAATGCACCACCACAGAGAGAAATGAGACGGCAATTTTTATGTGGAAATCGGAGTGTCCGGGGGAAAAACCACGACGCCGTCCAGGCGATTTGAATCCACTAATCCCATCTCCTCTTACAAAGCTTGGGGGTCTCTAATGGGAGATCAAATGAGTACAAAAGAGAGAGAGGGTAGAGAAAGAGTGGTCACTTGGGAGAGAGCCTGAGTCCCCTTTTTATAGCCTGGGGAGGAGACCCTACAATAGGTAGTCTGTCACATCTGACATCTATTCCTACAAAGGACGATTAGGGAGTGGACTCCAATACTGTCTTAAATGCTGAGTTGACATAGTGGTACAGAGAGTATGATCTGGTGTGCTCTTTGAGCTGCTCTTCGACGTGGGGCTGTTGAGCTGCTCTTCGATGTGGGGCTGTTGAGCTGCACTTCAACGTGGGGCTGTTGAGCTGCTCTTCGACGTGGGGCTGCTGTTGAGCAGCTGTTTGGCAATGAGTTGCTGTTGAGCTGCTCTTCGACTTGGGGCTGTTGTTGAGCTGCTCTTCGATGCGGGGCTGTTGTTGAGCAGTTGTTTGGCAAGGAGTTGCTGTTGAGCGCTCCTTGTTTGACAAGGAGCTGCTGTTGAGCTGCTCTTCGACTTGGGGCTGTTGAGTTGCTCTTCGACTTGGGAAGGAATGTTTAGAGAAGGTTCTAACAATATGGTTAGTGCAAGATAGAATATCTATTTCATTAACAAAATACCCACAGCTATCTGCCATCCATTTTATTTGATTGGCTAACTTATCTCAACATTCATATGATTGAGTTTTCTTTTTTCTTTGTTGAGATTATTGGTGATTTGGAGTGGGATATGGATAGAAGTTAGAAGCTAGCTAGTTGGTGATAAACTGAATTATAAAATATTATCCATTCACATGCTAAATAATCAAAAGAAAGACGTGTATTTGGGCCAAATCAAGGTCAATAAAAATCCTAATCGCTACTTCTTACGCAAAACAATTTTGTGAGGAGAGGCTAATACTCGATGCATGATGCTAGAAAGTCTCGATATCGTCTATGATACAGTCGTTCTTGTGGAGGGTTTGTAAAGATGTCTTCCCAACAATACCTAAATATAATCTTATAGGAGAATGCTAGCTACATAAATGAGTTTGTACGGTTAATTTTACTACATTGTACTAGAATTTGGATTCTGCAAGAATGCATAGCTGCACGATATTTTGGCATGTTGCAAAATAAATTATGAAATTCATATTATAAGAATAATACGTAGCTAATGCATGAGTTATTGAAAAAATATTTTATAACTAAAAACGTGATATTTTCATTGACTTTAATATAAATGTATATATATATATGTATATATTCTAAAATTCAATCAATCAATCATTTAATCATGATACATTTGATTAAAATTAGATACGATCAAAATTCAAAATCAATGTGTTTTGTAGCTTCAATAAGGATCAATAAACTCTTGTTTGATATGAAACTCAAATGGACTCAAATAAATTTTTAATTTTTTTAAGAAATAATTTATTTCAAATTTAACATATTTTTAATAGAAAAACCATTTTACTTACATTAAAATAAAATTTTGTCATCAAATTTATATAATATATATTTTTCTTTTTGATTTAAAAACAACTCTACAGCCAAGTAGTGTACTATTTATATGTGCCACAGCGGATAAGGACTTGAAGACAATGGCGACGATTGCACTTTCCGTTGCTTCGACCTCCTCCGCCCAAAAACCCTTCTCCCGCTCCTCTGCTAGCCTTCGTCGGAGCTGGAGATCGTACCTGTTCTGCTTTTCTTCCTCTAGTTTCCGTCCAGTCTTGGGGAACTTCTCGTCACCGGTTCCCAGCATTGTCCTGCCGCCGGCGGTCGGACAAAGCTTTGTCCGGGCGGGAGCTCTTGCTGTGCTCACTGCTTCGCTTTGCCTGGTCGATCCAGCCCTGGCCTTCAAGGTGCGCCGATAAACCCTAGGTTTCGTTATTGTTCTATTCTCCGATAGCTTTTTGATTTGTTTTGAGCAATGGAATATGTGCTGGCAAAGGGGGGAGGACCGTACGGAGCGGAGGTGACGAGGGGACAGGACCTCACTGGCAAGGATTTCAGCAGCAAGAGTCTCGTAAAGCAAGACTTCAAAACCGTAGGATTCTTTAATCTCGGTTGAAATTATTTTAATGCTTTAACTTCTCTTGAATTGTTCTTGAACTATGATTTGTTTTGGGCAGTCGATCTTAAGGCAGGCCAATTTCAGAGGAGCAAAGTTAGTGGGTGCAAGCTTCTTTGATGCTGATTTAACAGGTCAGATTTCTTCCGCATTTGAAAGAAAGGGAGAAGTCTTTGGGCTTGAACGTGATGGGCCATAGCTAACATGTAGATGTGCAGTTTGAGGAACAGATCTGTCAGGTCCAGTATAGCTTGAGCCAAAGAGGACAATAACTTTACATGATTAACTAAGTTGTTACCTTTCTCCCTCTATCTTATTTTATTAACCATCCCTACCTTAGCCTTTCCTCTCCCTCTAAAGGAACAGAAGGGAGAGGAGAGAGATGATGGTGATGCAGTGGAAACCTCAAAAAGACAAAACATTGAATGTATTCTTTTCGAAGCACGCTTGTTGAAGAACAAAGTTTGAATTTTTTTTTATCTCATTAAATGTCGATGAAATTCCTTCAACTAGGGTCTTGTATAACTCAGAAAAAAATTACAGTGGACTACATCTTACAGAATATTAATGTGAGCATACTCTCACAGTTTCCACACACTAGATAATAGTTGAGTATAAAACGTGGGTTAGTTTCTCACCTAGAATCAAAAGATTCAAGATGATTGGAACAGAATTGGCCTTTCTTGTTTTCCTTTTTGGCCAATATGAAGACTGCAGAAGAATAAGCTCCTTTTGGATGATCAGTTGTTTGCACCACCTAACTTCTTTGTCTCCGGAGATGGATCACTTAAAGTGTTCTCTTTGTGAGCTCCTTATAGTAGCTTTATTCCTTACAGGAAAAAAGTCTCTCAATTGCAAGAGTAATAGCAATAACATACACCTTTCTCTCTTTGTGGCTTTTTATAGCAGGAAGATGGGGTAACTGCCTTTTATCGAAATTCTAAGGGTGCCCTTAATGTCATTTTTATACTTGTCCATTAGATCTCTTTAAGATGATTTAATG
The DNA here is from genome assembly GCA_019297695.1 of Apostasia ramifera. Taxonomy (NCBI): domain Eukaryota; kingdom Viridiplantae; phylum Streptophyta; class Magnoliopsida; order Asparagales; family Orchidaceae; genus Apostasia; species Apostasia ramifera. Next base: position 140,141 of record JAEMOT010004209.1, on the reverse strand, counting down.
GCGAAGATTATGAGAAAGTTGAGATCTAGAGGGTTATTTGGCTTTTACTCCAAATAGGTCAAATAACTTTCTAAAATACCAAAAATATTATTTTTTTCTCCCAAAGATGAAGTTCAAGATATCTCCAAATAAAAGCCAAAATACATGATATGTCTCTTGCCCATCTCTCTTCCTACTAAGATACATAATATGCTAAATAAAATGAAAAAATGAAATAAAAAAATATATCATAAATAAGGTGGATGCTGGGGGATGTCAGTGAAATCCTCGCTGGTCCGCAAATATGACTTGGGGAGATCTTCATTTAGGATCTGATGATTAGGATGGATGAAGATCGTTAGTGGTGGAGTGGATGATAATGTTGGTGTATCCAATTGATGCAGGACTAGTGGATAATAATGCAAATTCAGAAATCAGCAATTTTGTATAGCAACTTAATCGCAAATTAATGTAGAAATTTAGAATTAAATTTTGTGAAAAATAAGAAATTAATTAAACCCACAAAAATTATTTTTTTTTAATTTTAAATAAATTAGATTGAAGATAATTGAAAAATTACTAACTCAGATTAAGGTTCAATTTAGTTTTCAATAAGTAAGAATAGAGTAACTAGATTATAAGTTTTCATAATATTTAACCAACAGTAATTAAATTATACTCAATAATTATAGGTTGCACAAGTGAAACGAATTTGAGCAAATCTGAAGCTAACAGAAAAATCTAGAGTATTCGATTTAACTAGATTAAGGGCTCATTTGGTTCGGGTTTTTTTTCCAACCCAGCACAAATATCAATTATAAAAATCTAATTTATTTCAAATCCAATACAAATACGAATATTAGAATTAACTTTATTTCACATTTTACACACTTCTTAATATTAAACTAAATTTCTTTCCCATTAAATTTATAAGATAAAATATTTTTTCTCTTGTCTAAAATTTAATCCTCGAACCAAACGAAAGCTTGTACCTAAGCTAAACAATTAAGAACCGCTATGTAATTTCTCCAAATTAGGGCTGAAACAGGTGATCGGCCACTCGGATGGCACGAGCTAATGCAGAATGGCGTGCCAGTAGATGGAATCATTCTTGTTAGTAGTTTTAGGTAATCTTAGAACACAATTTATACTAAGATATTGTTAAGGACGATCCAGCACAGGTAAAAGTATATAGAGTCCGGTATTCTGCTTTTGTTGTTTCGAAACAACACATGTTCGACACTAGTCAACTATGCATGCGACATCTTTCTTGTGGCTTGGCCAATAAAATTGGCTTTCTACAGCCTTAATCTTTTTATTTCGGTCAAAGTGGTCGGCTAATTCACCCACATGTAATTCCCAAATGAAGAAGTGTTTTAATGGATGTTTGCAGTAGGCATAATCTATGATCACCGAAAAAATAGTCATCTTGATTTAAGAAGTCAGCGAACTCCCTAAATTGATCATCTTTTATAATAGTGTAGATCAAAGTTAGGGCAATCCTCATAAGATTCAATGAGTTTATCAAATCTCATGATCTCGACACTTATAGCAGATAAGAGTGAGACTCGACAGCTCAAAGTGTTCGCGACTTTGTTTTCATGTCCTGCCTTATGTTTAAGTACAGAAGTGTACTTTTGCAGGAATTTGATCCATTTTGCATGTCTTGAATTCAACTTCTCTAAATTTGTCTTGATATGAATTGAATTGAATCTAGACCTGGCATCGTTGTGTTACCTTTAAGGAAGAGGTATTAATCCAGGACACCTTGTATTAATTGGGATGACTCTTCGGAGTTAGACTAACATTAGCAGTAGTAGTTGTAGCGATCACATTCACACAACTCTTACTATCAATCATAATCTTACACATATTTTCGTTAATTTTTATGTAGGTATAAAAGATGAAAGTTCTGTGCTAATCACCACTCTCTTTGGGCTAAGTCACGGGGCACCTAACAACCCCAATTCTAGAATTATTACGAGACTTGAGCTGATAAGTAAATCCAGCGTTCCCTAAAGTCTTATCTCCGAGATCTTTAAATTTGTCAGTAAGCGTTACATTGACCACATAAGTGGGTGGGTCATTGTTATAGGCTGGAGAATTATTTTGCTCTATGATTATGGTCCTTGTAGGACATTCAGATGCTATGTGACCAATTTCTTAACACCTGAAACAACGTATGGAATAATTACCACCACTACGAGTAAAACTCCCACTATCAGCTGGTGGCTGGTGAGCCATCAGCTGGCTTTGTTCCAGTAGGTGTGGATTTTGTAGGAGTTGTAGTTGAACACGGATCAACTTTACAAAGTACTATCAATGTTTAATATTTCTCGAGATCTTAGGTAACTTGATAAGCTTACTCAAGGGTTGAGATTTGTCTTACAATAATTTCGCACTGTATATCTTCCCCAAGTCCGAATCAAACTCTAGAAATGTGATTTGATTCCTTGTGAACATCACATCGCATAAGAAATTCATCAAATTTCGTTATGTATCAGTGACAGCCTCATTTCTTTAAGTCAATCTCTGTCATTAAATGAGGATACACTTCTCTTTAAGTCTCGCTTTAAGCTCATTCCACAATCTAATAGGTTCTTGTCAACCGTGTTGTAAAATTTGCTCAATATTATTTATGTAGAGCTTAGCTTGCATAGTGAGCTTCATCTTTGCAAATCTACCTTTCAATTTTCTGACATGTATCATTCATAATAATGGTCCATATCAGCTTTCTAGTCTAAATAAACGTTTGGTTCCAGTCAATCGTCAAAAGTGGGAGATTTTATTTTCATGTCACGCTAATTATTTTCTTTTGGCTCATGTATTTTTCGAGCTTGATAACTCATAGGGTTATGCTCAATTCTCTTAGGTTCATAATTTTGCCTAGGTTGATTTTGATCCTCAAGTTGAACTATCCTATCATCCATACGGTCCCTAGCCATAATTTCAGCTGACTATCGTTGGAACTTGGGATCCATACTACCAGTTTGTTTGGAGTCAGAAATAAAATATTCAAAATTAGAATGGGTACACATACAATAAAATAAATAAATATGATCTAATTAATGTATATGCAAATATTGCCTAACCGATTTAAAGCTTTGATACCAAATTTAATGCAAGACTAGTGGATAATAATGCAAATTCAAAGATCAACAATTTTTTATAGCAGATTAATCACAAATTAATGTAGAAAGCTTAGAATTAAATTTTGTGAAAAATAAGAAATTAATTAAACTCTCAAAAATTTTTTTTTTTTTAATTTTAAAATAAATTGGATCGAAGATAATTGAAAAATTACCAACTCAGATTAGGCTTAATTTGGTTTTCGATACATCAGAAACATGGTAATATGGTTACAAGTTCTCATAATATTTAATCAACAGTAATTAAATTACATTCAATAATGACTGGTCGTACGGTTGGAACAAATTCGAGCAAATCTTAAGCTAGCAGAAAAATCTAGAGTATTCAATTTAACTAGATTAGAGATTTGTTGAAATTGATACTTGAGTCAAGAAAATTAAGAACCATAATGCAATTTCTCCAAATTAGGGGCTATTGGCCACTCGGATGGCACGGGCTTACGCAGAATGGTTTGTCGACGTAGTGCGCGGGGCTCGGGCAGATGCAGGCTATGGATCGGCAACGATGCGACGCACGATCGGCTCAGTGCTGTGTTGTGTGGCTCAAGTCAGTGATGTAGGTAAGAGCGAGTATTGTTGGGGAGTGGCATGGGGTGCAACTGGTGCGGGCACCGTGACGCATAGGTAATGCTTTGCCTGACTCGAGTAGGTGTCAGCCATTCGGGTCATTGCTATTAGTCAGAAGCTCTCGATGTCACATGGTTAGCAAGGAAAAGAGGACTCAGGCGTGAGATGCGAGACTGTCGACTGACTCTGAATGGAGCTTACAGATGAAGTAACAGAGAAGCATGGTTCCAAGGAGCAGACGTAGACAAATGGAATGAATGTGAGGGGGAATCGTAAAGGAGTGAACAGAATCGACTCGATGGAGATGAGCTTGAGGAAGAGGTGAAATTTAGAGATTTTCACCCAAAGCCCAAGCCCTTCTCCATTTGGGATATCAATTTATTTCAAAATTAAATAATCCCAAGGGAGAAGACAAATACAGTTCACTCAACATTGAGAAAATAAAGATAACAATGAGGCATTTATATAAATTTTCATATAAATTAATTCAATAAAAAATACATAATGCAATAATTTTCTCACACAAATGGAGAAATAGTAGACACTATGCCTAAACTAACAATTACAAAAATAAAAAAAACTAATACAGAATAAGTGTATGAAATAAAATTATCTTAAAATAGAATCTCTCATCAATCAGAATAAATGTAGAGATTTTTAATTCACCAAGTCAGTATTCTGCAGCGTCTATCTTTCTAAATCTGTCCGGCCATCAGTCAGTCTAGATTGAAGCAATATGGCTAGATCTCGGCTGTCGATGATAAACCCTGTCAGGAATAAATCGATGGTCAATCGTGGTGTCCCCAGCACCAATGGCTATGAATTACTGATTGGTGCTATACTGATGAGAAGTAAGGCAGAATTGGATTTATTGAAGTTTGTGGTGCTTTAGTTGGGTTGAGCGAGGTGATGTGGAGGGACAATGAGACTTTACATCAAAAGAAATAAATATAACAAAGTAACGTAATTGCCTAATAATAATATTCTAAATAGAATAGTCTATAATAGAATTAGAAAAGCATGAATCCTCTATCATTTCAAATTTGAATTATTTATACCCATCGTTCTGCTCATAAAATAATTAAATTTGAATAGGTGGGGATGAATGGGCGAATCTCTATAATTGAATAGGAAGGGTGAAATGGGAGTAGAGAAGATGAGGGACAAGGGGAGGGGAGGGAGGGGAGGGAGGTAGGGAAAAATCAAACAAAATGGAAAAGGGAGGGAGAAAGGGGGAAGAGAATCTCTCATCAATCAGAATAAATGTGGAGATTTTCAATTCACCAAGTCAGTATTCTGCAGCGTCTATCTTTCTAAATCTGTCCGGCCATCAGTCAGTCTAGATTGAAGCAATATGGCTAGATCTCGGTTGTCGATGATAAACCCTGTCAGGAATAAATCGATGGTCGATCGTGGTGTCCCCAGCACCAATGGCTATGAATTACTGATTGGTGCTATACTGATGAGAAGTAAGGCAGAGTTGGATTTATTGAAGTTTGTGGTGCTTTAGTTGGGTTGAGCGAGGTGATGTGGAGGGACAATGAGACTTTACATCAAAAGAAATAAATATAACAAAGTAACGTAATTGCCTAATAATAATATTCTAAATAGAATAGTCTATAATAGAATTAGAAAAGCATGAATCCTCTATCATTTCAAATTTGAATTATTTATACCCATCGTTCTGCTCATAAAATAATTAAATTTGAATAGGTGGGGATGAATGGGCGAATCTCTATAATTGAATAGGAAGGGTGAAATGGGAGTAGAGAAGATGAGGGACAAGGTGGGGGGGAGGGAGGTAGGGAAAAATCAAACAAAATGGAAAAGGGAGGGAGAAAGGGGGAAGAGAATCTCTCATCAATCAGAATAAATGTGGAGATTTTCAATTCACTAAGTCAGTATTCTGCAGCGTCTATCTTTCTAAATCTGTCCGGTCATCAGTCAGTCTAGATTGAAGCAATATGGCTAGATCTCGGCTGTCGATGATAAACCCTGTCAGGAATAAATCGATGGTCGATCGTGGTGTCCCCAGCACCAATGGCTATGAATTACTGATTGGTGCTATACTGATGAGAAGTAAGGCAGAGTTGGATTTATTGAAGTTTGTGGTGCTTTAGTTGGGTTGAGCGAGGTGATGTGGAGGGACAATGAGACTTTACATCAAAAGAAATAAATATAACAAAGTAACGTAATTGCCTAATAATAATATTCTAAATAGAATAGTCTATAATAGAATTAGAAAAGCATGAATCCTCTATCATTTTAAATTTGAATTATTTATACTCATCGTTCTGCTCATAAAATAATTAAATTTGAATAGGTGGGGATGAATGGGCGAATCTCTATAATTGAATAGGAAGGGTGAAATGGGAGTAGAGAAGATGAGGGACAAGGGGAGGGAAGGGAGGTAGGGAAAAATCAAACAAAATGGAAAAGGGAGGGAGAAAGGGGGAAGAGAAGGGGGAGAGAAATGGAGAAAGAGTGGAGGGAGGGAATAGAGCTACTAATGTATCGTTTTTAGCCCATACATCAAATGAAACTTACAAATAGAATAACTTGCGTGCTTAAACAATAAAACATAAAATAGGAATTTGTTAACGCAGAAATAAAAGATGAATAAATCTTGTCACGTTCCAAATTTAATTCATATTGCTCCTAAAATATGTAACTAAGAAAACATGAGGACTAACATATGGATCTCCATTATCTATTTTCCTCTTGTTTTTGAACTCTAATGGCTTTTATCTATTGTTAGTTAATTTTGAAAAGTTGGGCATGCTTATTTGTTGGTCAGAGCTATCAGTAATTTTGCTATTAAATATATGAAGGTGCTGATCCCATAGTATTAATTTTAGAAATGGGGCAATTTTGGTGATTTTATTTTTTCTAGCTTTAAATGAATATCACATTTTGATTTATGATATTTTCTAACTAAACTATTGAACTATTTCATTTTTTGATATTCCTATATTAGGTGCTGACCTCTCCGATGCAGATCTCCGAGGTGCAGATTTATCATTGGCAAATATTGCAAAAGTAATTCTGTATCAGTTATTTTTGTCAATATATTTACTCCCTTCCCATATTTTCTCTACGGTATTTTTATAATGTACATACAATTATTTTCCGTCTTGTTAATATAAGGCCATCGAAACAATAAGGAACACCAAATGCTTTACAACCTATATAAAAAGTGTTTATGTTTTGGTCAATTTATACTATTTAAGTTTATGTGCAAATCCATTCAAAAAAGATTAAGTAAAATTTTCTCAAAAACATACAGAATGGCACATGTTCAACTGAAACTTGTGTAATCTATATAACAAATCTTCTATGTTTTGAGTGTAATAGAAAAAATTGACTTCTTGTAATAAAAAGATATGTCCTCATGTAGGCAAATCTTAGTAATGCAAATTTGGAAGGTGCCCTTACTACTGGTAATACATCGTTTAGGGGATCAATCATCAAAGGAGCAGGTATGCTGAGGATTCATATTTTTTACTATGTTTTTCTTTTGAATACAACTATGATTTTGATTATTATAACCATATGAATCTTTCTAAAGAAAAATGTCACATGTTTTTCCGGGTACTAAATATATAAATATTCAATGAAATTTCACATGTCACGGAGGTGGCTCAATCAGTCCATATAGATCCTTATGTTAAATTTTAAATTTACCATTTAAGTTTCTCATTTTCTTCTCTCCCCTTCCTATTTCTCATTAATCCCTCTTTGGGAGATTGTCTCCTGTAAGAGTAATCGTTCTAATACGGGAAAAGAAGGGCTTTGAGTCATGACAAATAGGAAGAGAAAATCACAAAACCTTGAGGCTAGAAGTTCTTTTCACTATCCCTTTTACAATATAACAAGAAATACGCACATGATTCCGCTTAAATCAGTCCAAGCTTGAGTACAATTAAAGAGAGGGTTTCTCGAGGTCCAACTTAGATCGGTCTCAACTTTAAGTGAATGTAGAGAGAGAGAGAGAGAGAGAGAAAGAGTTTAATGGGCTTCTTGCAATCACTCGGGTTCTATCCCTTTTTCTTTTGTGCAAAAGGTTATTAGCCTCTTGTCAAAATCGTTGGTTAATCAAATTGAAACAATTACTAGGAAAATGTAATTTCTTTTGTTTAATGATCCGAGATCACTAACGTAAACACGATTGAGTGCAAGTAAGATTTAACTACATTTTTTGAAAGTTAGATTTAAGTATGTTTGATTATAAAAACTGGAAAATGACGTGTACGTTCTTTAAAATTCATTTTACAAATTAGGTAAATTCATTCTATTTGGATTATGACATGTAAAAGATCACTCGAACTTCAAAAACATTTATAGTGTTTAATGTATGATTTTGGCATTTGTTATTTCATTATATATATATATATATATATGTATTAATTTCCTCACAACACTACAATTTTGAAGATGACTTTTTACTTGTTGCTTAGAAACACAATCAGAATGTGCGTGCTGTTACAGATATTTCTGTTTTGGGATCTGTTTTCGGCAGAACTCCCACCATCCTATTGTCTATAATACAGAATTATGTTGTTCTTAGTATGTTTTCTAAGCACATATACTTATTGGTTGAATTCAATGAAATAGTAGGGGAAGATGACGGAGAACTCACGCTAGATCTTTTTAAAATGCTATTAGAAGTGTCTATAGAACCACTTGTACAAGAGCCTGGACTGGAGAGTGAAAAAAGAACCATAGGAAGATCTGAAAGGTAGACCAAAGAAAATATTCTTTTACATGTACAAGAAGAAGCTGAAGCTGGTGGAGGATAACTTAGTGGACTCTGATTCCTCTGTTGATGGTGAAGATTGTGTTATGGAAAGTGATCCAAAAGAATTAGATGAGGGTTATACTAATTCTGAAGGCTAGTACTCTGTTCCTGAATTGGATGAAATGCTAGTGTGACTTCAGATATTGTTTTGGGCATGAGCTATTGGACATGGATTCAGTCATTTCCAAACAAAAAAGTGACATAATTTTAGAGAATCCACTGGGTAGTTTATTGTGGATTTCCTATGAGGTTGACCCTTGTTATGAATTGAGAAGGTTTGACAAATTCTTTTACTCTTTTGATTGGATAGGGTGTGGTTTTTTGCATGGCTGTAAACCTTCGATAAGTCTATATGGCTGTCACCTTAAAGGACCCATGGTGGCACTTTTGTAGCAGCAGTTGGTATAGATGCAAACAGCAATTTTTTTGTATGGCATTAGCTGCTGCTGGTGTAGAGAATGGACCAATTTGTGGTGGCTCCTAGAAATACTTAAAGGCAGCTTTTTACAGTTGCAACGAATCAATCATATTCATGCATGACAAGCGTAAGGTATGAATCTCATTTTGATTTTCTTACTTAGAGGAGGTATTTATGAGAAGTTCCCTGGTTCATATTTAAGGTACTGTTGTATGCAGTTATTTGGTATTTTCACAAAAGCCTTTACCGGCCTAGAGTTGTTGAAGTACTTCTGAGGCTTTCCGAAGGCTTATACAGAGGTAAATTTCTTAAGGCACTGAATCTTTTGAAGTATGCAAGACCTCATGCACATGAGTGGCTTATGCATCCCATTTGAAACAAAAGATTTTAGGCTGGGTATTGTTTTGACACTGATGTGAAGTTTGGCTCTCACTATGATCTGGCGGAGTCATTCAATAGCTGGATTTTAGGTGAATTGCATGCCAATATTGGCATTGCTAGTAAACTTGAGACTTAAGTTGATTGCCTGCTTTAGTAATATGAGGGACCTACCTGGACCAACAGTAAAATGGTTACTCCTGTAACTATGAAAAGGATGTTAGAAACCACAAGGCAAGTCAGTGGACGTGTGTGATCCCAGCTTACAATGATGAATATCAGGTTGTTGACCAAGGAATTACTTTCAGTGTGATACTTAAACGTGAAAGCAGGGCTGTGAATGAAGCTTTTGGTATGTAAGTGGGATTCCATGTAGAAATGCTTTGATATGCATTTCACATGCCAGAGAGGATCCAGGGTCCTGTTTTTATTTTTGATTGCAGCATGTAGAGCAACTTATGTAGGTAGGATCCAATTGTTACTGGGTATCAGGAATGTGCCAGACTCTATTGACAGTAGTGTTCAGTATCCAGTTTTGAAATGTAGGGTATGAAAACCTAAAAGGCCGAGAAGAAGGGAGTTTCATCAGAATCCAATGGGTAAAGGAAGGACTAGAAGGTCAAACACCGTTATCTGCAGCACGTTTGGAAGGATTGGTCATGACAAGAGGGCATGTCAGGGAGGACCTGTTGGGAGCAACAACAAGCCTGACAAGTCAGTACGCTTTATTTGCTTCACTGCCCTATGTAAGAAGTCTTAAGCTGTAGATATCTTGCACTAACTTTTGTTTGTAGAAAATGCTAAGGAAAATTACATCAAGGAGCAGTCCAATCTCAATCATGGCCCATCAGGGAATATCCAGTAGTAATCAAGGAAGATGTCACTACCAGCAAAAATCTCATCCAGAGAGCATACTACAGCATCCAGTATCAAGAAATATTTTGCAAACATTCACCCAATACAATGAAGCAAACAAATCAAGATTGGCTCTGCAACACGATAGAGCTGTGATCTATTACTTTAGCTGATTGTGCTAACTGCATTATTTCTTGTTTTAGTTAGATTCTATATTTATCACTTTTTTGGATAGATATACTCTAGTAATCACTAGGGTAACAACAACCAACGGTAGTGTTTGTTGTGGTCTGTTGCTTTTTTTGATTTAATAATAAAGTTTTGTTTATAAAGTTCACTTGATAGTTTTTAGTCCACTTGATAGTCAGTTCAGTCTACTTTATACTTAGTGCTTCAATTGGTAAATTTTGTAATTCCTAGTGCTTCAGTTTATAATTTTGGTTGCTATGAGTTTGGTATGGTCTGTTGAATTGATTTTAGTCTGCTTTATAGTTAATTATTTTGTTAATCTTCTTTAGTTGAATTTAGAGTTAGTGCATATATTATGCTTTATAGTTTGCTTGAATTTATTTGAGTGATGTTGATTTTAGTCTGCTGTACAGAATTCGTATAGGTTGCATCGCCTGATTATATTCAAGCGTATGTTTATAGTGCATTCAAGCATCTTTTGAGTGACGTTTCAGTACTTTCAAGCATCCATTCTATAGTTATTGCATCATTCATTCATCTTACGTTAGTGTAGGGATTTCAGTATGCTTCATTTTATTCATTGGTCTGATTTCATTTATCCAGCATCTGATCTTCTCTTTATTTCATTTTATTCAGGATTGATTTCAGTTTTATGGTAATTGAATTTATTTTGCATCTGATTTACCATTCTGTAGCCATTCTGTTCAGCATCTTTATATTCAATTTCATTCTGTATTCAAGTATCCGAATTGAATTAGATGTTAATTGATTCATTTTATTTTGCATGCCTTTGTACTCAAATTTTTCATTTGATCTACTTTCATACTAAAAAAAAGTCTTATGAATATAGTAGTTCATTTGAATATACTAACAATGAGTGATCCAATTGATTGATGCTAGAGAAGATACATAATGGATTTAATGCCTTTGTTCACATTTCAATCAAGAGAAGATACATAATTTTTTCTTGCATTGTTGAATATCAAGATGTATTATTTCGATTTTTTTTGAAATGCTGTCCTAGATATGTGGATTTTTGATAATTTTGATATCAGATTGATCAATCACCCTTGAATTTGGCCCACCATTGAAAGAAGTTGTGTGTCTTAGTTGCACAAATGTAGAATGACCTGTAAGGAATTTTTTTCGTTTGTGAATTCACCTAATGGGATAAAGGCTTGGTTGTTATTGTGAATCCTTCAAAACACTTTTCTTTCAACATTCACACATTTTATCCTTAAACTTCAGTGGTTTTGTAATGGTTCCACATTCTTCAGTAGAGTGTTGAAGCTAGAACTCATTTTGGTTTTATGAACTCAACATTGACAATAATATAGAGTTTCGCAAATGAAAATGTCGGCAAAAAGTTAGATTCCATAGAGATAAGGCTTCAAGAATAACCAGAGAAGTTCATGTGTGATATACTCCAGTGAGGTTGACAATTATATACTTTGGCAAGGTTGTCTGCAGTGTACTCCCGGAGGGTGGCAATGTAAGGTGGCAAGGGGTGCATGGGGTGTGCATGAATTGTGAGGGTGACAGTTGTACAAAAGGGCAAGAGTATTAGGTATCAAAATTAGCCAATGATCACCTTTTCAAACTTTTGATGTGCCAAGCAGTCAAAAATGAAACAAAAAATGTCAGATGGACCTCAAATGTTAAACGGTGAAAATTATTGAACGAGTGTTAAAACAGTGCAAAAAAAAAGTTCCTAAACAAATATTTTTGGGGGAACTATTTCTAATTAGGGTATAACCCTATGGACTTTTTAGTGATTTACCCTATATTAAATAATAGTTGAACAATTACCTTATAGACCATTGTGCAATTTACCCTTAAATTTTTTTATTTTTTGCTTGTAATCTTGATATATATGATGTTTCAATCTTTGAAACAAATCAAACAATACTGCTTATATTTCTAAATATTAATGAGGAAGTGATATCAGATTTCACCTAGAACATTCAAATACTGAAATCATTTAGTTGTATGTCTGCATTATCAGATTTCACTGATGTGCCTCTAAGAGAAGATCAACGAGAATACCTTTGCAAAGTTGCTGATGGGTAAATTTTTTCTTTTTGGTCAAGAGTGTGTCTGTCTTAGCTCTATCTTGAACTGAATCAATGTGATCTCAAATTTTAACAGGGTGAACCCAATGACTGGAAATGCAACGAGAGAGACGCTACTTTGCAACTAATCTCCATGATGCTTCAGATTCTAATTCAACATTGCATTAGTGACCGGTAATGAGCATGAATATTTTGCTTTGATTTTGTTTTGGATTTGATATTGCTTTAATTGGTTTATTGTTATTATGATGTTATATCATGCTATTTAGTAAGTGTTTGGTTCAATTTTATATGATGTTATGTCATATTATTTAGATAATTGATTATTTGATTTGATAATATTGTAAACAAATGATAAGGTTATGCATAATTGTAGGGATATGCAAAAGGGGTAATTGTTTGTGTAGGAATATTTTTGGAAATTTACAGATAGTTCGGTTATAGCTGACACTTAATTGTCTCCCTATAAATGTGATAGTTTAGGGTATTGTTAGTGCTCCCTATAAATCTTGTATTTATTTTTCTCCGCTTGTCTACCTTTTTGTTCTCTAGTTTGTTAGCTTCTTCTGATGTGCACTAGCGGAAAGTCAATAAAAATTTTTATATTGTGGAATATTTGTTAGAGCTTTATGTCCTATTAGATGAATTACATGTTGCATAGTATTATTAAACTTTGAGCAATATATCATGAAAAGATTAATTATGATGGGTTAAATATTGAAAGGTTCGGTTATTACAACAACAACAACAACCAAGCCTTAATCCCACTAGGTGGGGTCGGCTACATGAATCCTTTGTTTCCATTGCGCTCTATCAGTTACCAAATTCTTATCTAAGTTTAAGTAACTAAGATCACTCCTTATAGTTTCTTGCTATGTCTTCTTTGGTCTCCCTCTTCCTCTTTGTACATGGGCAAAATCCAATAACTCAATTTTTCTAACTTGAGCTTCAATCGGCCTACGATTTAGATGTCCAAACCATCTAAGCTGACTTTCTCTAAGTTTATCCTCAATTGGTGTAACACCAATTTTTTTTCGGATATACTCATTTCTCATTCTATCCTTTCGTGTATATCCACACATCCACCTTAACTTCCTCATTTTTGCAATATTTATTTTATTTGTATGTTTCCTCTTTGCAGGCCAGCATTCAGCACCATATATCATCGCTGGTCTTACTACAGTTTTATAAAATTTACCCTTGATTCTGGATGGGATTTTTCTATCGCACAACACACCAAAAGCATTTCTCCATTTTACCCATCCTGCTTAAATTCTGTTAATAACGTCATTATCTATTTCGCCATCATTTTGTATAATTGATCCAAGGTATCTAAAGTATACTCTTCAGTCTTTATGGTATCTAAAGTATCTAAAGTATAATTGATCCCAGACTTCAGCTTTACTAATACGTCGGATGTAAGAGTAATTTTTACTTTCTTTTAGGGTGCTGAATTCTGTAAAATCAATTGAATTTTCACAATCTTCATTGAAAAGCTGTTGAAAGTAACTCATCTATCTATTTTTGATATCTTCTTCCATAAAAAGTACTCTTTGATTTTCATCTTTAATATATTTTACTTCAATTAAATCTTTAGTTTTTCTATCTCTTGCTTTGGCAATCCTATATAATTGTCTTTCTCCTTTTTTAGTGTCTAGCTTCTTATATAAATCCTCAAGAGCCATATTTTTTGCAATGCCTACTGCTTTCTTAGACTCTTGTCGAGCCACTTTATATTTCTCCCACTTATCATTATTTTTGTTTTTAAACCAATCTCTATAACAAATCTTCTTCTCCTTAATTTTTTCTTGTACATCATCTTTCCACCATCAAGTATCTTTATTATTTGGAATCATTCCTTTGGATTCTCCCAACACATCCTTTGAAAGGTTCGGTTATTCAAATCGAAAATTCAGTTAACCGGCTGTCGGATTGTATTCCGGTTCAGGTTTTTATATTGTTGGGTTTGGTTTTGGATTCAAACTTTCAATTTATGACCCTGCAAGTACTCTTGATTATTTGGCCATTACTGAGCTTGATGCTGATTATATTAGGAGAAATAGAGTAAGTATTAAAGATGAGAATTTGACATGTGAATATTATAGTGTAGAAGAGAGAGTAAATTCAAATATCAACTTGAACTTAATTTAGGAATTAAAACTTTAATTGCAAATTTGTGATTATTCATTTAACTTCAGTTCATTCACAGTATACTCTTCAGTCTTCAAGTAGAGGGGTGTTGATTAGTCTTTTCTAACATTACAGCTAAATTTGTATTAAAAAAAAAACATTACCGCTGAAATTTCAATCAAAATTTTAAAAAATTAGGTGTTCAATGAATAATTTTTAATTTTGATATCCCGTATCCATGCAAGTTTTGTAAACCGTAAATATATTAAAAAAGTGCATTGTTACATCGCCTTAAAATTATATTTAATATTTATTTATTAAATTATTTAGTGAATTAAAGATGAAATTAAAGGTCATTTTTGAACTATGTGTTGATATTTCTTCAACAGTTATTGATTTGTTTTTTTAAGCTGAAAAGTTTTTTTTCTTAAGAAAAAGTTTATCTAACCATTTGTTTAACCGGCAAAATTAACTTTTTTGAAATGTCCGCTGAGAGTGGAGAATTTATTGTGTTTGGATGGAATATCATTTGGATGTCAATTAAAGGCCGTCATGTGTGCAATACAATTATATTTGAGTACACGTGGCAGTCTTTGATTGGGCGTTTGGATGGTGCTCCATCCGGACGCAATAATTTCTTCGCTCGTACTAATAGCCAGGAAGTTTAACTTTAACACCATAGTCTGAAAATCAGAAATATAAAAATATATTGGCTCTTATTATTATTATTATTATTCACGTAAGTCTTTTTTAATGTATCCCATTGAGTTGTCATTTAAAAGTATTAAAAATAAAATTAAGTATTTTCAATTGATATTATAATTTAAATTTTTTTTTATATCTTACCATATAATATTATTTTTAATTTAAATAAATATCATTTTAAGTCTTTAAAATTTAAGATAATGTTAAATATAATTTATGATTTTCAAAATTTTTTAATGAGGCTTTTTAGTTAATATTAATATTTCAATTAAGATTTTTTTTTTGATATTTTTTATTTTTTAAATAAAATTTATATTAAAATTAAAAATAACAAAAATATCCTCCTCCCACCTCTCTTCCTGTGCAGGGATAACGTTGAAAAAACTTGTGTGTGAGAGAATCGCATGTTCATTTTTGACTAGTGTGAAATTGAATGTTCATTTTTGATATGTGAAATTAAAAGAGTCTACTTTAAAAAATAAATATGTATACCTGCGTACATTTAATTGATCAAGACCAGAATTTTAATACTGCATTAATTTATGCACCTACTTTTTAATTTGAATAAAAATTGATTTACCTTCGGATAAACTGGAGCTGGCCCATTAATTTATGCACCTACTAAAACAAGATTGCATAGCAAATTAAATTAAATTATCAAAAATAAATATATTTTTATGTAAAAAAAAGAATAAATCTATTTCTACAATTATTTATTATTTATGGTAATAATAAATTAATAAAAATAATAAAATTATTATTATAACCATCTGATGCCATTTTTGTTATTTTCCTGAATTTGTAAAAATAATAATAAATTAATGTTTCAACTATGAACCAGAGTAGGCCAGTATTTTTGGGTGATTAGTTATTTTTCTGAATTTTTAACAATAACAGTGAATTAACAATTTGATGTATTAGAGATGAAAAATTAGAGCGACTCGACCATGAACCACACGAGCAATTCTTAATGCAATTCAATAATTAACTACTGAATTGCCATCCAATGGATGTAAAATAGGAGTGAAGGAAAACTTTTGTAATCTAAAAGAAAAATACCATGGAGCCAAAGAGTCAAGTTTTTCTAAACCCAAGAGAAGTGCCCCATTTCATCTTTTCTTCCTCTCACCACATTCTCCTCCTTTGCTTTATCCTTCTACCTTAGAGGTTTCCAAAAGAAGAAAAAGATCTCAAGTCAACAAAAGATTGGGAATCAGGTGGGATTATTAACATGATTTCTAAAGAGAGAATAGAAAGAGGCTTATCATCTATACTTGATTGAGTTTCATTCGAAAGGACATTATTAACTCCAACGAACTGATTAGTTTCGGATTATTAACGTGAATATGTTAATGCAGATTGCGTTTAGTGTCACAGAGAGTATGTAAAGAGGGAAGGTTAGACAACAATAGGAACCTACTTACTAATTATCAAAATTGGAAAACATAAAATCAATCCTTCTATAGGCGTCTTTGTTTTTTAGAATCTATAGTCTTTTGGGTAACATTATTACCAAAAATAATATAATTTCTCTCACTCTATTCAGTAATTTGCACGTGTTGTAGTTTTGAACCTAAGATCAATTGTACCAGACAAGTTTCTTCCACACTGGCCTAAGAGAAATACCACTCTTTCTATGAACTTCATTGAACAATAAAAAAAAAATTCCTAAGATGAGTTTAATTTAAGACTAGACTAGATGACAATAATAATGGAATGCAATGGCCAACAAAAATATATAGAATTGAATTTTTATCTTATCAAAGATAAGAAATGACAAGTGTAACACTTGCAACCTAGAAAGTGAAATACATTAGAGCTCAATGAAGAAAAAGAGAACATATCCAGTAGAAAAGTAAAAAAAAGCTGCTACAGCATATGAGAAAGACCATAGAAGCTTTGTAAGAAAGAGTGTAGATAAGCACTACAGCTTTACGGTGTTCATAGCTAACCAAAGCATCAATGAAGCATGCACAAAGTAACAAAAGCAAAAAAATTGTACAAAGGACTTAGTCTCATCAGGAAAAATGCCCATAAGAAATTTGAACTCTGAATCCAAATATCATCTTTATGAAGAATTAAACAAGACCTCATATCATTAGAGTAAGGGAGAAAAAGAGAGAAGACAAATTTAGAAGATTAAAACTACACTGCTAAATAATTTGACGATAGTCAATAACATTTAGTTAAAACTAAACTCATCTACAAATTTACAAATACCTTTCCATTTGCTTCAACCAAGTCCCCAGGAAAATGACTAGAGATTTTAACGAAGCACCTTTTGATTGAAGGGATGCAAATATTTCACGCTTTGTAAGAAAAATCAAGCAAAGATGGTAGTAGTATCACGGTTATCTTCCTCTTCTTTTATCTCATCATCCTCCTCTAAGCCTCGGCCAGCACCACGAATCAAATCATCATCAAGCCCTACGGGGTCACACATTCAGGCAAGCCATTTAGTTCTAACGATAAAAGGTTTGCCAACCACATTATAACTCTCAAAAGAACATCCTACCCGCAATGAAGGCTTCAGCATCATCATCAAATGAAAGTTCAGTAGGCACTGGCTGATTGAGTACCAGCCAATTACAGTCGGTATCCGGTGAGAACAGCATGCGGTGCCCCAGAACCCAATCATCAACCACATCTTGGTTATCAACTGATATGGGATCAAAGCACTTGCTCCTTGAAACTTTTCTGTTAATTTTGAGAATCTAATTAGGATGATCTAGACATCATAGAATGCGTCATGAGAAGTTCCAGGGACAATTATTTTTCTTACCTTTGCTGCAATCGAAGATTATAGCGAACATATACAAGGTCAGTGAGTCTTTGCCGCTCTGAAAAATTGATTTTTTCATAATGAAGTTGTTCGAAGGGTACATTATTTCGATCAGGTCCCCTTGAGCTGCAGGTTTGACTAAGAATTCGAATAGCCAAACGAGTCAGGTTCGGGCAACTCCCACCATATGTAGACCACCATTCAGCTGTATTAAAAAATGAATCCAGAAAGCATAGATTTGCCAGAAGTCACAATCAAAAAAAAATTCCAAATATAGATTAAAGCGAAATAAACATTCCGATTTTCTCACCAGGAAGCAAAGTATGTCTAGCCCTGACAGCTATCTTCCTAGAAAAATCCCGATCAGCAATTCTGTATGAGTTGAGCTCTTTCTGGATTTTATCTTGAATTTTTGGCTCAGGCACCAATCTCTCTATACAATCCAGCATTCCTGAAGAAATCTCATTGGAGATTTCTCTGTGTGTAGAGTAAAATAGTTGAGGGTTTAAGAAGAAACCTGCAGCATGAAGCGGACGAGGAAGCTGTCTAGCCCATCTCCAATCAATAACCTCCCAGTACGGCAGGTAATCACTCTTCTTCATGAATTCCCTTTTAATGATTTCCTTGGCCTGATATAAACCCATATAAATATAGCCCATTGCTGGCCTCTTATTGCTCTCAACTAATTTGAGCAATCTCACAAGTGGTTCTGTTATTCGTACAATCACAGCACAAGAATTCCAAAATGGTAAGCTTACAACAAGATTAGCCACCGCAACCCCATCAGGCTTCTTAGAGTATGGTGATTCTATCCACTCTTCAGAAGTGACGAGCGTTCTCAACTCATCTTGCAAACAAGCCAAGCTCTTCAAGGCAACAAAATTCATGGCAGCATGGCTTTGGATAGGAAGCAACAACTCCTTCCCATTGGTGTACTTCTTCAACATATTTAGCACTGGAGCATAGCAATAGATAAATCCACTAATGGATTTTGCACTCTCTATTATGTCAATCATCGAATCCATTTTTGAGAAATCTTCCAGCATATCATCAATGCACTGCGAAGCACATGGGCTCCAGAATAGAGTGGGGAAGGTCTCATTCAATCTTTTCCCAGCCATGGCATGAACGTCAGAGTTGTTGGTAATAACCTGTACCACATTGCTGGGTCCAATCTCTTCCACCTCATGCTTCCAAAGTTCATACAAAGTATCAGAAGAAGTGACTATATCCGTGGCATCTACGCACCTCAAAAACAGAGTCCCTTCAGGGCAATATACCATGATGTTTATGAAAGTCTTCTCCGCCGTTGTCCACTCATCGGCCAAGATCGAGCACCCAGTATGACTCCAAGTCCCTCTGCAGTGCTCAAGGGTGAAGTTGACCTCTTCAACAGACCTCTTCAAGATGCAGCCACGGAAGTCATGATAACAAGGGAGCTCTAGCCCTGGTCCAGCTGCTGCAACCGCCTCCACCATGGGTTGGAAAAAGACAGAATTTGCAGCATCCAGAGGCACACCTGCCTCGTAAAAAAACCGTCCAATTGCCATATAAACTTGCTCCTTATCCACAACATGGGCCGAATTGATCCTATTAACCAAAGACCCATCATTTTCTGAAAAAGGGGGAGAACCCAGTGAATTTTGAAGAGAAACCTTTGTTCGTCGCTTCCTTCCCCTCTCGGTAGTCTTAGATGGAACAGAGGCAGTTGCTGTGGTTGCGTCTTCCTCCTTGGCTTCTATCTGAACGGCGGTGAAATCCAGCATATCGTTCAACGGGATGATCTGAAGTGAAGCACTGCCAGTGGGGTCGATATCACCGGCCGCAGAGACAACTTCAGAAGGGTTCAGTTTGCGAACATCGTCCGTAAGCTTAATCTTGCGCTTTTTCCTAACCGAAGCGCCGTCGAGGCTCTGTTGCATGGCCTGCTGGACCTCCAGCGGGACCTTAGGGCAGCAGGAGGCGTTGCCCTTATGCCGGGCGAGGTGCTCCTTGATCCGGTGGATGCCGCCGCCGAGGAAGAGCTTCATGCAATACATGCATTTCAGTTTCGTCCTCCCGGCGGAGCGGATCATCAGACAGTGCTTCCATGCGGGATCGTGCTTCTGATTACCGATCGGTAAAACAATCTCCGTTGCCGACGCCATAACGGCAGAGTACCAATACAACCAACGGAATTAACTGCAGAAGAGGAAGAAGCCCTATGCCTACGTGGCGATATCGGGGTGGCTCGTGGAGATGTATCCTGTACGAGGAAGCATAGGGTAGAGTAGAGAAGGGAAGGTCAAATCGTGGGATGGAAACTCACCCGGGTTCTCTCTACTCACGAGGCGAGCATGGGCGAGGGCGACCGCTGGCTCTCCTCCGGCCGCTTTCCTCTCGCATCCCCAGATCGGGAGAATTGAGCGGTTCGGTTTGGTATTTATAGAAGAAAGAGAGCTGGGTCTGGCTCACCGACTAAACCGGCAACTCGTTAGGGTTCGGTTTTCTTTTCTGGAAATTGGACCGCTTTGATCGACCCGCAGCAGACCGCGTCGGCTGCTCCACATAATGGTATGAGTCACCGGCGTAAATTGGGTTTTTTCGTCGGACCTCGACCGGTCAGTCTAGGGTTTGGCCCGGTTCAGGAGCCGAAAACCGGATCAGCCGGTTGCCGGGGGGACGGGGGAATCGGCCTGAGGCCGCAAGGGGCGGTCCGGCTCAGATCGGCCGGCGAGTTTCTCCGCTCGATCGCGTTCTTCTTCTTCTCGATTTGTTCTTTTCAGAAGGCTCTGTGGTATACCTTTTTACGCGAGATATTTTTGGTGGTAATTCCCGCGAGAGATCGGACTGATGTCCTGCAAAACAATCTCTTCTCAGAGAGGGCCTTCTTTGAAGGTATGGGGATTTCGGCATTTCGTTTTCAGTTTCTGGCCCATCTAAAGTTCTTGCGTTCTTGTTGCTGAATTCCTCAAATCGCTTAGTTGCTTGCTTTCACGGATCTTACATTGGTTCTGGATTTACAGAACGGGATCTAGATTAGCGGCTGAAGATAGCTTTTTTTTATTATCGGCTAAGGTAGCATTTTGGAACAAATGTTAGCCGCAAAATTTTGATTTTTGTGGTTTGATCGTTGAATTTCGTTGTTTGGAAAATGGAATTTAGACCTTTTTCTCGGTAGAACTGATGGATAGATCTTTTCCAGACGTTTGTTCTGGTGGCAAAGTGATTTATGGAAAGTTCTTGTTGGAAAAACTTGAGCCGAATTCAAAGCTATGGAATCTGAATTTTACAGGGAAACAGATTATCGTTGACTCAGTATGAATAGATAATCAACTGATATTGGGGAAAATTACCTTATCTGCTTTGGGAAGCTATTCACTATTCAGGTAGTATAGGAGTTATTTTTTTTTTAGTGATCGGATTTCCCCATCTCTAATTATCAAGGGAATGCTTGGTATGATGGTTGCTTAGATTGATTTCATTGCAAAATGTAGCTTATCTGCTGCAGAAATCTTGAGAAAGGTCTTTATTTTCTCTACCCTTTGCTTCTATTTTGATCTATGATGCCACTTTCCGTTGCAAAACTTTTTCCATGTGTTGTGACGAGTTTCAGAAATTACAAGCACAGCCAGTCGTTCACTGTCATGTTATCTCCAAAGATATCTATGATCTCCACGAGGTATCGGCATTCAGTGCAGCGACTATGCTTAATGCTCTAAGTATCTGTCGCCCCTCCAGCATTTCATGACTACCTTCCAAGAAAAAAAGCAAGCATTGCATGACTACTACATGTCGTTCTGAAGCATCCATCACTGGACTCCGAGTTATGGAGTTTCCTGTCTCTTATGGCATTTGATGGTCCGGTGTCCGGTTGTCCGAGTCGCATGATACTTCCTCAACATTCTGAGGTGTCCACATATAACTCTTTGAGGTATTTGCTTGTCGTCTTGAGGTGTACATAGAACGCCACGAGATGTCTAGCCTCGTACCATCCCTCTGAGGGTGACCATAACCTGCCGAAGGAAAGGAGAATGGTCGATCTGATTCTCACAGCTCTGCGTCATCGGAAGGCCTTCAAGGATATTGTTATCTTCCCAAATTCGAGAAAAGGCATCGGAAGTATATTGAGCTGGGATCAGCCAACAAATGCAATGACCGAGCAGAGTTTCACATTTGAGAATGTTTATGTTGTGAGACAAAATTTTCATTTCAGAATCATAAAATCTTATGCTCAATTACATCCCAAGGGTCAATCTCTTCAGGGCTGCTGAAGAGACCACTGTTGATTGATAGGATTGTGGAGAACTCGAAGGATAGGATGGTGGATCAAAAGATGATCTCTTCAGATGCTTCGACTGATCGCCTGACGAAGTTCCACCATCCCACCGGCTTCTTGGGAGACTCATTATAAAAACTTGGTGACTTCTTCCTTTCTAGAACCATGATACCGTCTCTAAAACTCAACGCCTACTCGTATCTCTCACTGTCAGACTTCCTGATGATGTTGGCACTTCCTCTAGACTTGGCTTACTCCAACTTCAAACACTTGGGAGCTTCCCGCACTTGGGAGGTCATTCAGAGGCTTCTTCCAACATTACTCGAACATGCTCCAAGATCAATCAATGCATATCGTTGATCACGTTTTCGATATCCTTTTCTAACTCCATTTAATTAGATTTACCTAGCTTGCACTTCTTATTTCTGTTCAATTGCTTCTGAGAAACTTTTTTAAAAAGCTTGTAGGATGTCGAAGAAGTTAAAATTTTTTTCGTCAATGCTTGTTGCTAATTTGACCTTTGTGCTTTTAGCCCGGAGAATTTTATTATTATTTTAAAAAAAAAGTCTTGATATTATCAAAGAATTCAAGTTAACTGAAAAGATTGGATTTATGTTCAGCTCTCCTCAGACCTCATCAATCTATAATTAATATACCCTATGAAGGTGTACATAGAGCTCTCACAATTAGCAATAATAGCAAATTGCTAATGCCCCCCAACAGCACCCCGGGCCCCACCCCCTCCCCTCTAAAATTACAGTTTTGCCCTCATACTTTTTAAGTAATTATTTTTTTATTTAATTTATTTAATATATTTTTC
>JAEMOT010004209.1:95880-116518 GCA_019297695.1 Apostasia ramifera | reverse complement strand
AATTAAATTAAATAAAAAAATAGTAATTAATTAAAATTAGTGGGGGCAAAATGGTAAATTGGGAGGGGGAGGGGTGGGGCAGGAGGGGGGATTAGCTTTTTCATTTAAGTATAATCACATCTAAGTTTGAGATAATTTTTTTGAAACATAAGTTCACAAAATCAAAATTGTGCCATTAAAATCTCTCTAGCTCAAAAGTTGTTTTTTAATAAATTTTGTCAACTTTAATCATCAAAGTAAACATTTAAAAATTATAATCTTTTTAAAAAAATTATTTTAGAAAAAGCTAAATTATAATTTAACATTAAAATTGATAAAATTTATTAGAAAGAAGCTATGAGAAATAAATTATTAGCAGAAAAAAATTTAGATAAAATGCGTTTGATTTTGTAGATCAAAATAAGAGGGCGTCTGGTCTATTGTTATCTTGTTGTTATATTATGTAATTTTTAGATGTTATTTTTTAATCAATAATTATATAATCTCATAAAAAATTATTTATAAATATCATTAAATCAAGCAATTATTTTCTGTAAATAATATATCATAATATTAAAGTAACATTAAATCAAATGCCCTCAAAATAACTATTATGTACTAATTTAAGTTGTAACTGATGTACCTACATTTAAATACCTTATTACTTTAAATATTAAAAAAAGTACTTTAAATTTAGGTTTATTTATGTTCCTATGATTTTCTTTATTTTGATTACTTAAAAAAATCAATTTAAATAATCAAATTAATTGAAATTATATGAAATAATGAGATGCGAGAAGTCATGAGCATTCAAGTTGAAATAATGCTGAAATTCTAAATCAGTCATTTTAAAAGCTTAATTAATGGTATTTTTCTAGTTCAGTGAAAAAAAAATTTTTGGGTATTTTATATTCGAATTATATTATTATCACAATATTCAAGTGAGTTGAGAAAATTATGATATTCAAGTGTAATAATAATGTTATGCATAATAATAATGTAATCTCAACAATATTGTTATGCATAATAATGTTATTAAAATTTCAATATGCACATATAAATAAATAACTTAATTTCTCAAAAACAATATATTTTATGAATTGTTATATTATAATATATATCATATATATTCTTATAATCTAATATTAAAAAATTATAAATTTACTAATACGAAGTCAAATTGATTTGAATCAACAAGATAATTTTGAGTTATAAAAAATTCTAACATAATTAGAATTAAGCTAAAAGCAAATAAATTTTAAATTTCATGCAAACAACATGAGAAATTATTTGGTACAACGAGATAACTATATTAGCTATTTATTCGCTCACGAATATCATGTTGTGTGGTTCTCGTGGACTTAATAGACACCACTTGAAAACAAAGTGGGCCGACCAGTTGGCCTTACCAGCATAATGCAACGCCTTCTGGGATAACTGTATGATCTGTTGTGAGTTTAGATAATCCGATAAAGTAAATTAAATTATCTTTATGTCTTTCACTTCATTTGCTTTGCTATCAAGCAATGTCTATTATAAAATCTGCTGGCACCACACGGCATGACGCTACGCGGAAGCGAATAGCTGATGTGGTTCGCGGGCCGGCCGAATATTTTCTCAACAGCCCATCCTGATCAGGACTCGGAGTCCAGACTCAGAGTTTGACTTCCATTCTTACAGAGAAGAAGACGAGGGACCCGCGGAGCCTTTCTTTCAACCGTTGACCATGGTCAATTCCTCACCAGCTGCCGGCCATCTGTCTGCTAGTGCGCAATCACCGCCGTCCAAATCGCAGCCGGTATAAATTCTTCTAGATCTATTCTCTCTCTCTCTCTCTCTCTCTCTCTCTTCTCTCTCTCTCTCTCTTCTAATTATCGGCAAGTCGAAGAAAGAAGAAAGAAGTTGCATAGGCAGAGATGGCTATGGCGAGCAGCAGCTCGAAGGAGATGAAGACGGACGAAGAGTTGGGGCAGGACCGGGGGTTCGAGTTCGAGACAGACGATGAGGAGATCAACCTGCAGGCAAGGCGGCATGCCGGCTCGGAGGACTCATCCTCGTCTTCTTCTTCTTCTTCTTCTTCTTCTTCTTCTTCTTCCCCCTCCAGCTCTCGCTATAACTCCCCGAGGTCCTCCAACTATGGAGGGCCTCAAGGCTCCTACCAGCCCTCCTGGCCTCAAAGTTACCGGTAACTTCCTCTTCCTCCTCCTCCCCCTCCTCCCTTAATTTCAATATAGAGCTTTAAATAAATAAATAAATAAATATATATATATATATATATTAATAATTACACGTGCTAAAATATAATTTTCTCTTCTCATGTAGAGTTATNTATATATATATTTTTATTTATCTAAATTATTACTTGATTTATATATATATATATGTACTGCAAATTTTATCACTTCATTAACTTTAATTGTCATTACTTTTTAATTAGGGTAAATTACATTTAAATTCTTGAATTTAAACCTTAATAATACATAGGTTCATATTTTTAAAATTATAATATCAAGGTCCCTGAGTTTTAATAAATTATCAAATAGGTCTTTTTTTATTTTTTTATTATTAAATTTTTCTAAAATTGCCAGAGGAGTATAATGGTAATTTTAAAAAAAAATTAATAATAAAAAAATAAAAAAAGACTTATTTGATAATTTATTAAAACTCAGAAACTCCGATATTATAATGTGGACCTGTGCGTTAATTATTAAGCCTTAAACTAAGGGACCTGATCAGTATAATTTACCCTTTTAACTATTATGGTGATTCAACGTAAAAAAAAACATTCCTCGTTTGCTTCGGATGATAACATTTGACAGACCAATTTGATCTAGAATTAATCGTATATAACGTTTAGAAAAACTGTTTCTACTAATTAATTTTATTTGACACTGGGATGGTCAAAAATCATGCTAAATCATACATAGCGGCTACAATTCAAATATGCATACATGCATTTAAATACTTTAAATAATAAATATTCACTTAATATTCTACGAGAAGGTAGGTGGCTTCCATCTGTTATAATGATGAGAAATTATTGGATGCGAATAGCATATCGTTTAGCATCTAATTGGCGCGCGTCACAAGTGCAATAGGTTATATCTAACGTAGCGCGGCACCAAAGAATGCGCAAATAATTTTTCTATAATGATAGCTAATAGGTCCTACCTATATAAGTTGTACAAATTTATTATAATCTCCTTGTCATATTTACTTTAATTAGTTTTAAAAGATAAAAAAAATAAAAACTTAAAAGAAATAACATAATTTAAATATTATTTTAAATGGGGATTAATTTGGGTAGAGTTATGTGCGTTGTAGCCGCATAGAATGCCCAACAACAATTATTGAATTCATATTTAAAACATGATGTAGCCCAACATTATCATGGCACATAAAAAAAAATTCATTAAGAAACAGATAATCTATGAAATTTTTTTTTAGATACTAAATTAAAATTTCATGAAAAATATCTTAAATAGGAAAAATTATGTATTTTATTATCAAAAATAAAAATATTTTTATATATTACACTGAAATTAATCTTACAAAATTATAAATTTAAAAATATTTTTTTTATAAAATCACATTATACTTTAAATTTTGAGCCCTAAAATTATAAATTAAGTACATTAAGCTCTAATATTATACTCCAAATGCTAAATTAATTACATATAAAATTCACTTTAAACACAATATAATAAAATAAAAATTTATATTATGGACTTGTGAACTATATTTAATGAAATAAAATCTATAAAAATACATCATTAGTTTATAATTTTTTTCAAAAATATCTTGTAAAATATATAATTTTGTAAAATTTAGTATGATATATATGATATTATATTTGTGATAGTAAATTGCATAAATATTTATATTAAGACATTAGTTCATGTAAATCTTTTTTTTTTAAATTAAAAATTTTGTTTGGTGTATTCATTGTCAATTTGAAGTTTTTTGCTTCTTCAAATATAATCTCCCAAGATGTGTGCAAATGTTTTTTTTTTATAATGATGTGTGCAAATTTGGATGCTAATGATTTTTGCCTTTTATGGAAATTTAATTAATTCCCTTTGAGACTTAATGCCTCATTTGGTTCAAACTTTTTTTTTTAATATGAAAAAAAATTATTTTATTTTTTAAGATTAATGAGAGAGAAATTTATTTTACTATTAGAAAGTGTGTAAAATATGAAATACTTTTAATTTTAATATTTGTATTTGTATTGGATGTAAAATAAAGTTGATTTTTAAAGGTGAAATTTGTAAATCTCGTCTCGAACCAAACGAGGCATTAAGGTCCATTTGTTTGTTGTAATGTGAGGAGATGATAATTTATTTTTTATCACAATTTATATAACAAAATAATTATCTATACCATTCAAGTTACATTTATATTCGATGAATTTTGAGTTCTGAAAATAATAATTTACGCTTTAAACCATTCAGCATGATTAGAGTTAAATATAATCTGTATTCGAGTTGAGTTAGGTATAGCTCAAATTTGACTCATTAATTTACAAAATGACTCAGAGCTCGAGTTACGCAAGACGGCTAGACGAGCATTCACTTTCAAGTGAAACCGAAGTTAGTCAAGCTTAATCTCCCCTCCTCCCCTTCAAATATTTAGGTCAATCAAACGGGTGAGCCCATATTTGTGTAAACTCTTATTGGATTACCAATACTTGACAATGGGTAAATATCATCTAGACCATTTAACCCTTATTTTATAGAGATTCATAAATTTGAAACATTTACGGGAATCTATTGTCGATTTTTTGAAAGTATTTCTAAAGTATCAAAAATTTCTCTCTTTTAAAAACTTCGAATTCCAATCGATTGTACTGTGATGGTCGTTACTAACAAAAATGTGATAATTATGATCAAGAAAATCTTGATGATGCCTTATTGATCATTTATGTGAGAAGCTTAACAAAAGCGAGGTTCGTAAAATCAATTTCTTTCATTCGATTTTACTAAATGTGGGCTAAGGGGAGGAGGTAAATCTTATAAGTAAAAGCTCAAGTTTACCATCATCACAGAATCAACAAAGTGCCTCAATTTTTTTTAGGGTATCTTTTAGAAAATAATAAAATAAAAAAAACTTTTTGACCGTTGGTAGTTTATTTTCAAATAATCATAATTTTTCTGTAAATAACAATTTGTAGGCAATCGATGGACATATTTAGCAGCGTCGTCTCTCCGAGCGTCGGTTTCCTCACCGGGTCCAGTCTTCTTCAAATCGGCAACTCATTCTTCCGAGGCGGCGCCGCCACAGCCGGCGACCGCCACCACCAACTCGACAAGCCTCTCATTCCCCCGCCGCTAACCTACACCTCTTCCATCGCCACCGCCCACTCCAAACCGACTTCCTTCTTCTACCCTTCTGCCCTCCCTCCTCCTCCTCGCTGTTCCACCTCCCAAGCAATCGTCAATGGTAATTCAATCCGCAAACCCGTTTTCCCTCTTCACCCAAATCTCTTAATCTTCATGTATTTTCAGGGCTTAATGTTCTCTGCGGCGTGGGAATACTCACAACTCCATACGCCGTCAAGGAAGGGGGTTGGCTGGGGTTGACTCTTCTCGTCCTTCTGGGCTTCATTTCCTGCTACACTGGGATTCTATTGAAGAGATGCCTCGATAGTTCGCCGGCGCTGCAGACGTATCCGGACATCGGCCAAGCGGCGTTCGGGGCAGCTGGCCGGTTGACTATCTCTGTAAGTCCAATCGCCTGTTGTGGTAGTTCGAGATTGATGTTTAGCTGGAGGGCTTTTTACTGAAGTCTGTTTTGCTTTGTTGATTGGGTGTTACTTGGAATTTGATACAGATTTGTTGTCTCAAAGATATGAAACTTGAATATGTTTATGAGCTAGGAGTGGAGAAGCTATGAAGAGTTCTTTTCTGGAGAAATTATTGAGTACATACGGAGTACCACATAGGAAATTTCGAAGCCCATTCACTCTTCGATGATGTGCATAAACCCCGCACATGAGCGAAAACGGAATGACTCCTTTTCCCTACCTTTCTTTGCATAACTGCCCATTATTGCTATGTAATGGCTATTTAAGGGCACGGATGCATGGACAGTTCTGTTACATCCCAACATGCCATGTCTTGTCTTCATATCCCCACATTGTGTCCGTATTTTTTAAGTGCTTCTATAATACTTAACAAAAATTATTGTAAAAATTACATCATCATATAGATATTTATTACATTATTTGGCCTGTCTTGTTGTGTCTGTGTTTTGTAATTTGGGAAGTTATCATGTAGACATGTCATGCCTTGTCGTATTATTGTGTCCGTATGTTGTGTTTCTGCTTTGAATGTAAGGGGATTTTGTGGTTACATCCTTATGTGCCTTTACATAAAATTTTGTGGCTAAGGGTATGCAAAAAAATGAAAGAGATATAGATATTTAATTAAATTATAGTTATTTATGGGAATTTTGTGGCTATATAAAAGCATTTTCTGGTTATGTAAGGGTTTGTGTAATAAAAGAATTCCCTTATGCAACTTCAAAATACTCACATATCGCCAAAAAAATGCTCCTACGTGGAATTGTGGCTTCTACGTAGCAAAATGAGTTACTACGTAAAGAAACATTGAACGTCATTCTACTTCCGCTCATGTGTGGGTCTTGCAATATGCATAGGTCATCACATGAATGGTCTCCAAATTTCTAATGTTGTACTCCATTTGGACCCAATAATTTCTCTTCACTCCAATTCTTAATTTCTCGGTATAAATGATTATGGGAATAATGTGTTGTCTTTAATATGTTGCTGCAAGGTAGAGTGGTAAAACTTTGT
This sequence comes from Apostasia ramifera, assembly GCA_019297695.1. NCBI lineage: Eukaryota > Viridiplantae > Streptophyta > Magnoliopsida > Asparagales > Orchidaceae > Apostasia > Apostasia ramifera. The sequence continues at coordinate 109,722 of JAEMOT010004209.1, read as the reverse complement.
TCTAAATTGTTAAATATAGAGCAACATTTGGTTAAGATTTCATTTTGTAGTATCAAAACCTCATTGTAATGTTTTTCAATTTCACCTTTAGGTAGAGATAATTTCAATGTATAGCCCTTCTTGTGTTTTACTATTGGAGTAATTCTTTTCAACTTCTGCATTCTTGACTAATATTTGCACTTCTTGATGCAGATAGTCTTGTACCTTGAGCTTTATGTAAGTGAAACAACACCTATTTTGCTTTTACAATCTTACTAATCGTGAAGGTTATTAAAAATGCAACATCTTGTGTTGCAGGCTAGCTGTGTAGAATACATTATTCTAGTGAGTGATAGTCTATCATCGATTTTTCCAAACACTCATGTGAATTTAATCGGCATTGATCTGAGCTCCCACCAGCTCTTTGCTGTTACAGCAGCCATAGCAATACTCCCCACTGTTTGGCTTAGAGATCTTAGTTTGCTTTCGTTTCTTTCAGGTAGTTACGTCATTTTTCTGGATATTTTGGAACACTGTTTCGATCTTTCTGCTTATTGATGGAGAAATTATTCAGTTTTTCAAGTTTATTGTTTCAGCTGGAGGTGTGCTTGCATCAATTCTGGTGGTGATGTGCTTGTTTTGGGATGGTGTGGTGGATGGAGTTGGCTTTCACCAAAAGGGGAATCTGCTGGACTTAGCAAACCTTCCAGTCGCACTTGGGATGTATAGTTTCTGTTATTCTGGACATTCTGTTTTCCCAAATATCTATTCATCCATGACTGAACAGGCTCAATTCTCGAAAGTGCTGATAGTCAGGTATGCAAACAACTGGTCATATTCTCGTACTTGTTTTTCCTAAAGCTTTTCTTGGCAAAATTTACTAAACTCACCAGTCACCACTAGTACATCAAAGCTGCATTGCTAAAATGGAGAAATGGCTATTTGGTACAATGAGATTAGAATTTATAAACATCATTATTGTTCAATATAGGTCATGAATCTGATATTTGATAATAAAGAATCATGATATATATAAAGTAAAATTCTTGAAGATAAGAATGTTGAGATGAATGTACAATGAGACTAGAATTGATTGTTTCAGGAATGAATAAATTGGGCATAGCATGAGATTCTCATCTATCTTTGGTAGGATAATTGCAAACACACTTGGTTTATTTAGGCATTACAAGGAAAAGCAGAAGATACATCGTTAAGGAAGAAGGAGATGTACTTATTGTGGATGGAATATCAAAAGAAAGGGATACATATGCCAATTGTGACGTGTTAGGGCATGGTCAATCTGCAGCAACAAATTCACAGGTTGGACTGAAACAAAACCCTAGCAACTAAGTGGCGTGAAGTTCATAAGTGAAGGTGCAACACCTTGCCCCTTACTTCTGCCAATAGAAGAAGGAAGCAAGGAAGTTGTGGCAGTTCTAGAAAATGAGAAAGCTTTGAGAGCTAGGTAAGCTTTTGGATACTAATCCATTGCACGGAAGGGTAGCTGTGGAGGTGGGTGCCTTCCATGTGTCAACAGTTATGGAGCGAGATGAGTTGCAGGTATGTTAAACGAATGAAGATGTCACTAAGAAAAAAGTTTTATTTTCGGGATACTTTGTGTGATATAAGCAATGAGATGGCTGTTCTATTGGAGGCTTTGAATGAAGTGGAAGGCTCTGAGATGTATGTAAAGGGAGGAGCTAATGCCCCTGTGGGCTAATCGGCCCCCCTTAGACTAGGTTTGATGCAATGACTATGAGTATATCGTCAATGTTTCTTCCAAAATTAAGCATTTTGTTAGAGGAAATTATGATTTTTGAGTGCTTCCTTTGTGTGCATTGAAGGTAGATCTAGCGGCCTTTGTAGCAATGAACATACTACCATAGCTAGCTTGGCAACTATTTTACGAAATGCTTAGAATATTGCTTTTCCCTGAAACATGAAACCTGCTACTGGTCATTCTATTGCTTTACGACTGAATCCTACATGGAGAAAGATGGAATATGTGGATCTTTCCACTTTTGAACTCCATGCCAACTCTCATACTATTGATGGAGACATTTTGCTTGATGAGGCAGAAACATGAGTGCTTAGGCAAGATTTGCCACGATTTTGGTTTGAAGGATGCTCGGAAGAAGTCTGTCATATCAATTTATGTCCAATGAACTCCACTAGAGTTGAGGACAACTTAAGGGACTTCGTTTGTTAGATGTGGGTCATGACTACTTCATATATCAATTCAGTAGAGTGGAGGGACGCAATGTTGTGTGGATGTCCATGGATAGCTGCGGGACAAGTCCTTGGCTTTGATGGGTGGTCTCTGGACTTTTCTCTCTCTTGTTCAGTGGAGAACACTATTCCATTAAGGATTAGATTACTTGAGTTATCCATATACTGTTGGGTTATTAATAAGATTGCTTGTGTAGTTTTTTCAGCGGGGATTGCCTTTGTGTACCTTATGTCAAAATAGAGTTGATTGCATGTGCGTGTATTTGTATTAAGTTGGACCTAAATAAACCACTTAAACGAATTGCTTGGCTCTGAGCAGTCCATTGCAGGTTCTATCAGTGCTTTAAGTATAAAGGCATCTCAGTGTCATGTTTTTGGTAAGGTATGGTTGGTCAATGTAATGGTCATGGCCTTGGCCCTTGTCCCTTGTCCAAAAGTATGCTTCCCCTTCAGTTGTCTCAAATGAGGGAGGACGACATGGGGAAACTTTAGCCCCTCCTACACCCATGTTGTTAATGTTGTTGAATGTAACAATGCTTGAGAGGCAAAAAAATTGGCAAAACAATGAATTGATCAAGTCAAGGGTGTACTGTTAAATGGGGATTCATTTATCACCATTGCCTACATCCTTCAAGCTATGAGGACAGGCCAATCCCACATTGTTCTATAAGGAACGACTAAAGTTTGCTTTCCTTTAAGTTTTACAAAATTTCATGTGTATAGAAATACTAATAGAGTTGCTAACTTTGTCGTTGATTTTGTTACATTTGATAATATCTTGTTGGATGGGGAAATGCCCATCTTACACAATTTTTTTGAAATTTGGACTGCAATTTTGACTTTTTGTACATAATCACATGATGACAATGAAATTTTACGCAATGGTCGACATTCAAAAAAGAAAGAAAGGTATATGCCAATTTTATTTTGATAACCTTCGAAAATTGAACATAAACCTTATATACAACATTAAATATAAATAATCATTGAAGGTTCCATAAAGTTTACAATAAACATTTGTGAGATGAAGCGATCAGGATATTTCCTAAGTTTGTAACAATGGTTTCCCTTGGCAGCTTCATTTTATGTACGACTTTGTATGCTGGAGTAGCTTCTGCAGGATTTTTGATGTTCGGAGAATCAATCAAGTCACAATTCACGCTAAATATGCCTCATCAATACATGTCTTCAAAAATTGCGATTTGTACTACGGTATGCGCTTAGAAGTTTTGACATTATCTTGCTACAATTCAAAATTTTTTTATATTTTAACATGATTTTGTAGGTTCATATGATAAAGATTGTAACTGTTCTTTTCTGGGTAAACTCATGTACTTTATTGCTTGATAGGTGGTCAACCCGCTCACAAAGTATGCTTTGACAATGACTCCAGTTGCTTTGAGTCTTGAGGAGCTCTTGCCTTCAACAAAACAGTCTCTTTTCTTTGCGGTGTTGATCCGGACACTTCTAGTTATTTCCACACTATTTGTGGCGCTTCTAGTTCCATATTTTGGTGAGAATTGATGGTTCACTTGCATTTCTAATAGTTATGGTACATCATAATCACACCTATGGTTCATAAAAAGTAATTAGCCATATGAATACTATTCTCATAACTAGTTCTAAGTAGAAGTGGAGCTAGTTTTATGATTTTATCCACACTTGCTTACCCTAAGTTTTAATACAATGGTAGTTCTTGTTTCTACTGATCCATACAGAATTACATATTTTAATATGGAGATGTCATACTTGTTTGCTAGTATAAAGTTCAACTTATTTAACTTTAAACCAACTCTCAGTAGGGAACCTACTAGTCGCAAGGCACGTAGAGAGCTTTCCAGAAAAATATTTTGCATCCTGTAACTCCTCCCGAGTTGAAATTTATGGTTATTTTAACCTTCTCGTAATCAGATAATCCTCAGTAATGTGTTATACATGACAAAAGCTGTACTTTGCTTTTGTACTTTTAACATGCTTTGGCTTTAATGAAATGCACTTTTATATCATATTGCTCAGCTGCTGCAAAATAACTGAAGGCACGTTTTGTAGGTTTTGTCATGGCATTGCTGGGGTCTTTCTTCACAATGTTAGTGGTGAGTTCTTCATTATGGTCTGATAATCTGTAAGAACTTAAACTAACGAATGCCAGAGATAATGTGGCCTCTTTGCTTTGTCGCTTAACATTGCAGGCTCTCATTCTACCGTGCTTGTGCTACCTGAGCATTCAAAGGAAACATGTGACTTTTCTTCAGGTAGAACAAGTTATTTCAACTGTTCCAGTCACAATAATAATAGTTGCCATCATTAGTATTTTGTATTGGTATTAGTTGCGGTTTCATTCAAGAGCAAAATTTTTCTAGAGAGGTAGTTGTTTGGCTCAACAGAGAAGTAGCTACTTTTATTCAGTGATTGCATTAGATAATCGAATTTGTGCTCCGATCAAGAGGAAAATTGGTTAACGAGATCTGTTTGGCTGAATGTATTATAACTAAAACTGTGTTATTTTTTGCACTACGTTCATCACAAATGTGTGTTTTTGCCGAATGTCGAGTGTAAAACTTTGTCAGGGAGGTGGGTCTTCTATTCATTGTTTCCGTAGAACTTAATATCACAGAGAGTAAAATTATATAGTGGAGAATTTTGCTTGGCTCTGTGCTTATGATAAGCATTGCTACTTTCTAAAGAAGTCATATTCTTGGTACTTCTTTTGAATTGTTCTTTCAGAAAATGTATTTGAGATTGAAATTGAAATATTTGCAGGTTGTGGCCTGCATCTTTATAGTCATGGTGGGAGTACTATGTGGTGCTATTGGATCATACTCATCGATCAAGAAGATGGTGAACAGTTTGGGGCATTAAATTCTACAGAATTTGCTCTTCAACATTGCATGTAGTATTCATGGCTTAAAGCTTCATATTTTCAGTGATTAAAGAAAATTTTTTCGTGGTGATTGTAGCTACTTCAGCTTCAATATTTCAGCAACATTTTTTTGCTATATGTTCCTTAGAATAAGGGTAATATCAAATTGGTCTACGATTTTTATAAGTTAAACATTTTAGTAGCACAAGAATCATCAACTGTAAGCTTGAAATCCTTTGGGCTTCTACTAGGAATGTGATATTAACATGCTACATGCCCATCTTTTAAACCATGGGCATATCTCCAACATTCGGTTGTTCGGCTCACCTAGCTTGACTTGGTGGATTCTTTAGCTTATTTTGAGCAGTGCGATGTTTTTCTTCAAGATGTACGTATGTTCTTAAGCTTTCTATGGTTCCAACCATTCTTTTTCACAGTGAGCCAATTTCATTCAGGAACTCAATTGAAAAGTTAGTTAATTTTAATAATTTACACTATTAATGCTTGAGTAAGCTCCTAATGCACTTGGGGCTAACAGCTCATATGAAGTATTAAACTTGTACAAAGTGATCCTGACTTCTCATTCAGGCTGCAGGAATCCATCGAAATATGCATCACTGCATTCAAATGACACATTCGAAGTATCCATATTCGTGATATGCTTCTGAAATGTTGCAGGGAAGTCATCCATCCGAGTGATGCTACAAAATCTTCATCAATTGGTCGAGAACAAGTTGCATAAAATCATAGATTTCTAGAAGAGTCGACTTGAGCATTCCTGAGATGCTTATGGAGCCGTATATAGTCGCATGTCAGGTGCTTGTTGGTCTTGGTCCCGTGTCGGCCCACAAATCTGATGAACCCATATTACTTTATATTTTCCTTCTCAATAGTTGCTTGTCTTTTTTTTTTCTCTCAATTCTATTGTAACAAATAAAAATCTTTGTACTGGAAATGATTTAGTAGAATACTTTTATTGTAACATTTCTCCTTCTTTTTTTGAGAGATTTTCATGTAAAATCCTATTGTATGTAGGGCTGTTAATAATTTGATCTTGAGCCGATTTGACCTTGGCTTAAGATTAAATTGAAAGTTTTCGATCCAATCTCGATCCAATCCAGAGAATGAACGAGGAGAGTTCGATCCGATCTCGATTCGATCTGAGTCTGGCTCATTTGTTATCGATTCAAGCTCGATCCAAGCTAGAACCGATTCGACTTTCGATTAATTTTTGATCTTTTATCCAAATATTATGTATAAATATGTTTATTCATTCAATCAGCTTAAATTATGGCTATTCGCTTTGATCTATTATTTAAAGATAAAATCAAAAAATAAAAAATATGATTTAAATGATTATAAAAAAATTCTAATGAAAGCCTAATGATGCCTTCCAGTAAATGCTGAAAAAAATTACATAGTACATCTAGTTATATATATAAATATATATGTCATACTTTTTATTTTTTTAATTGATCCGATTTCGAGCCATCTCGATCAGATCCTATGCCGGCTCAAGATTGGATTGATAAAATTTTCGAGCCAGAAAAATGGCTCGTTAGTCGGCTCATTTAGATTGAATCGAGATCGATTTAATTCAAAATTCGATTCAATTTTCAAGCAATTTTTTATCTTCGAGCAAAAATAATAGCCTTAATTGTATGTATTGTTGTGATTACATGTGCTCGATCATCCTTAATATTGTTCTTCGTTGTTGATATCACGACACTCGCTCCTTTCGGTCTATGCAAGGTTTGGTTTGTGCTCGAAGCGAATTCTATATTTTAGTGGATCTTGTCCAACTCATAAAATATTATATATTACCCTCCTATTTAAAATCTTAATATCTTAAATATAATCTCATAATATTTTTGTATACACTAAAAATTCTTTTAAAATTCCAAATATATATATATGCAAATGTGTATGCCTAACGGATTATAAATTGAATCCAATTCATCTCAAAAAACTTGATTCAAATTTGAATCAATTTTTATTCAAGTAGAAAATTTGAGAAAATTATGAAACAAGAATGTAATTATTTGTCAAACCAAAAATATACATAAAAAATGTAATTAGTAATTAAGCCTACAGCATGCTAATATTAGTTAATTATAAAAGAAAATTTTATTTTGATTTTGGACTTTTAAAAGCAAATATAACAAAGAAATAAATAATAATTTATATTACTTGCTTATCTGAAGGAGTATTTTTATCTAATATTAGTTAATGTACGTGCATTGCACGTGATCCCGTTGATTTGCTTTTTTTTATATCGGGCACGATGCTTAAGCTACACCAACGATCTGTCTGCACATCGGTTATGACGCTTAAGCTCAGTATTCTCCATAACATCGGATACGATATGCCTCGATCTCAATTCGGTCTTTCTCAATAGCGATTACGATGTTTAAGATACAACATCCGCAATTCTCGATGCGCTCATTTGGCCTAAAATTATTTATTCTAGACCTCAAATCATTTATTTTCATAAAATAAAAAATAAAATTTATTAATTAAGTGCTCTCATAACCTGAAAAAAATAAAATAAAATAAAAATAATTTGCACCTATTTTAGAAGTAAAATAATTAAGATGAAAATATAATTTGAGATAAGATAAAAAAAAATTTCATAAAATACAACATAAAATTCATTAATTTAGTGCTTTAATAATCAGAAAAAAAATTTAAAATTAAATATAAATAATTTAGATCTATTTATATGAAAGTAAAAAGTTAAGACTAAAATATAATTTTAACTTTTTTGGACTTAAATATAAATATGATAACTTGAGAAAAAAATTAAACTTAAATATAAATAATTTGGATTAATAATCGGAAAAAAAAAAGAAATTAAATATAAATAATTTGAAACTATTTGTAAGGAGGTAAAAAAGTTAAGACTAAAATATAATTTTAATTTTTTTAAACTTAAATATAAATACAATAACTTGAGAAAATAATTTAGAATTAAATGTAAATAATTTGGATTTATTCGTAAGGAGGTGAAAAATTTGAGACCAAAATACAATTTTTTTTTTTTTAATATCCTGAGAAAATAATTTAGACTTAAAAATAATTTTAGTATTTTTGGATTTAAATATAAATAGATAATTTGAGAAATAAATTTAGACATAAATATAAATAATGTGAATATATTTGTAGAGGTGAAAAGGTTGAGATTAAAATAATGGGGACCTATTAATAAGGCAGTTAAAATAGTGAGACCTAAATGCAATTACAGTAAATTCTTCAATTTAACTACTGGGAAGGGTGGGGAGGCGGCGTGGCACTGCTGGTTATGACAGCTGGCAGACTTTATTTTTTTAGTAACCATTACATATTAGTCACTTAATATTTACAGTCTTATTCATAAAATTAAATATATTTATTTTAGGTCCAAATATATTTATTTTTTATTCAAATTAACTCGAAATTTTAAATTCCAAATTAAATTCTGAAAGTTTGCTTTTATTTGGGCTTAAATATATATGAATATGAAGTACATGTCTTTAAACCGTTAAAATTTACTTTTATTTGAAATTCAATATAAATATGATAACTTAAAAAGAAATTTGAATTTAAATATAAGTAATTTGAATATATTTGTGAGAAAATAAAAAGTTAAGATTAAAATGCAATTGTAATTTTTTTTGATTTAAATATAAATATAATAATTTGAAAAAAAATTAAATTTAAATATAAATAAATTGAACCTACATGTTTGACGGTGAAAATATTGAGACTAAAATACAATTGCAATTTTTTTGAATTTATAAATTCAAAAAAATATGACAAAATATTTTCTCTTAAATTATGAACCATAGCAGAACTAACTTTTATAATAAATTAAAAATTTACAATCAATTAAATTTTTCAAATAATTAAATTCAAATTGAATGAATAATAAATAAATAATTTTACGTATTTTATTATACATTCGAACTGATCTATAAGGAGATGAAAAATTTAAGACCAAAATATAATTATTGTTATTTTTGTGAGTTTTTAAATTCACCTGCCATTCTGTTTTTATATTTTTTTAAGGAACAATTATAAGTTAGTCTATCATTTTTCATGTCTTTATAAATTATTCTAAAAATATTTATTTAAGATCAAAATACAATTATTGTTATTTTTGTGAGTTTTTAAATTCAGCTGGTTTTTTATATTTTTTTAAGGAACAATTATAAGATAGTCTCCCGTCTTTCATATCTTTATAAATTATTCTAAAAATATTTATTTAAGATCCAAATTCATTCATTTTATGTTCAAATCAACTTAGAATTTTACATCTCAAATTAAATTTCAAATGTCATAATTCTCCTTACTTTTAGAAATTTCGCCCCCGAAATATACATAAATAATTATAAGTACTATTGTGAGTTCAAACAATAATTCTTCCCTAGGTGTTAACATAATAGTAATTGTAACCTTAAACATGTTTTTCTTTTTTTTTAATATAGCACATTTTCTTTTAAGATCAATCGCATGACCAATGAGTTGAAAATTTTAAAGGGAAAAACATTACAATCAAATCTAATCACCAGACAGATAATCTGCTCAAATTCACTGGAATACAAAGACAAACTGGTGGAATACATGAAAAATATTATATAGAATACAAAATATAACTCGTTTGATATGTTTGTGAAATTTATTAGGACTTCATTGTTATTTTGCCGCTTCCGTAATTTATTCCAATCTTCACAAATCTCGAATCACAAATTTTCTTTTGAAAATTCAGCCTAAAAAACATGAAAAGGTTATATGACAGCTAAAAAATAACATATTAATGAGGACAATACCACAGATTCAAGAGAGAAATAAATATAAATAAATAAATATTTTAGGTCCAAAATAATTTATTTCGGATCTAAATCAATTCGACATTTTAAATCCCAAATTAAATTTTTGATATCACAATTCTCCCACCTTTAAAAATTTTATCCCCAAAATTTATATAAACAATTTCATGAATTTTATTATTTATTCGAACTGATTTGTAAGGAGGTAAAAATTTTGAGATTAAAATACAATTATTGTTATTTTTGTGAGTTTTTAAATTCACCGACCATTCCTGGTTTTTATATTTTTTTAAAGAACAATTATAAGTTAGTCTCCCATCTTTCATGTCTTTGTAAATTATTCTAAAAATATTTATTTAAGATCGAAATTCATTCATTTTATGTCCAAATCAAGTCGAAATTTTACATCTCAAATTAAATTTCAGATGTCACAATTTTCCCTACTTTTAGAAATTTTGAATGACCTAAAAAAATAAAAATAAATATAAATAATTAGGATTTATTTGTAAGAAAGTGAAAAAGTTAAGATCAAAATGTCATTTCAATTTTTTTAGATTTAAAATGTAAATATGATAATTTGATAAAAAAATTGACCTTAAATATAACTAATTTGGACTTATTTGTTCGGAGATGAAAATGTTGAGACTCAAATACAATTGTAACTTTTTTTTGTGAATTTATAAATTTAAAATAATATAGATAAGTCAAACTTAAAAAAAAAATTATAATTAAATATAATAAGTTGTAACTATGTGCAATCTAATGAATAAGTTAAAATTAAAATGTAATTATTGGGAGTTTTTCCATTTAAATAATAAAAAAGAGCGGTGGAGCAATCCCAACTATTTTTGATTTTTTATGAATAATTATTATTTAATTTTCTACTTATAACTAAGTCCCAAAATATTTATTTTAGATTCAAAATGATTCATTTTGGATTCAAATCAACTCGATATTTTAAATCTCAAATTAAATTCTTGATATCACAATTCTTCCCACCTTTAAAAATTTCGTCCCTGAAATTTATATAAATAATTTCATGAATTTCATTATATATTTGAACTGATTTATAAGGAGGTGAAAATTTTGAGATTAAAATACAATTATTGCTGTTTTTGTGAGTTTTTAAATTCAGCAGCCATTTTTTATATTTTTTTAAGAAATAATTATAAGTTAGTCTGGAGGTCTTTCATGTCTTTATAAATTATTCTAAAATTATTTATTTAAAATTCAAATTCATTCATTTTGTGTTCAAATCAACTCAAAATTTTGCATCTCAAATTAAATTTTAGATGTCACAATTCTCCCTACTTTTAGAAATTTCGTCCCCAAAATATACATAAATAATTTTATGAATTTTATTATATATTTAAACTAATTTGTAAGGAGGTGAAAAAGTTAAGACCAAAATACAATTATTGCTGTTTTTGTAAGTTTTAAAAAGATTGAGATTAAATCATAATTGTTATGTGGATTTTTAAATTTCAAAAATTACAAATAAGACAAAAAAAAATTTCTCCAGCTTAACTCGCACTCTTATATATAGTATAGAAGTATAAATATGATTTTGATGCAAGTTCTTCTTAAATATGATGTTAATTAGATGATTATGTTGTCAAATTATTTATTTATTATTTGTTTGGTTTTATTAAGGATAATTACATACAATACATGATAAAGTTATTTACATGATATTTTTTTTAAAAAAAATTATAAAATAAATTATTAATTTATTTCTATGAATCTTATCATTTTACGTGTGATTCATAAATTCAGAATATAAATATTCATCTAGCTAGATTAAATTTTAAATAGATTATATATATAACTAATTTATAAAAATTAAAATTTTAAAGTTTTGGATTTAATTTTTAATGTTAAAGTAAATTGAGACGTAGGATTTAGTATTTTGAATTTTAAATTTTAATTTTAAAGCTTAGGATTTAGAATATAGTAAAATTTTATTAAAAAAAAGTGTGAATTTGTAATTTTTGATAAATAGAGTTATACGTAATTAATATAATGAATACAAGTCCTTCATAAATATTACCTAGGGGTGGCTTCGAGTAAAATTAGTGCAAGCCGTGATCGACACGAAATTAAAATTTTTAATTTTAAGTCGAATTTGATTCCAGCTAATTAATTCTTTCAATTTTGAGTCAATTTCGTGTTGAATCGAACTTAATTATAAGCTATATTTTTTATAAAATTATTTATTATTCATAATATATATATTAAAATATAATATTATAAATTTACTTTTATTTTTTAAAAATTTCATCTTCTTAACCCCACAATTTCCCCAATTTTACTTAAAAATTACGGTGATAATATTGTTCGAGTCTAAAACCCCTTAATCCCTCGCAAGTTACTTTTTAACTGAACTAGGGGAACACTTTTTTAAATTGTATACATACATTTTTAATATTATATTTTTTATTTAAACTATTATAACATATTTATTATAAAAGTATTTCAATTATGCTTTAAAAATTTCTAAATATACATATTTATAAGAGTCAATTATGAGTTAAATCGATTTTATTTCGAGCGAATTAACTTTAAGTTTGAAAAAAATTGAATCGATTTCAAATCGAATAAAATACAAATGAGTTTTAAGTGTTTTGATTTTCGTATAAAATTGTGCAGCCCCTGATCTTACCTTATCATAGTTTAAAATAAGATGAAAATTAAATGTCGACTGGCATCTAAATTTTATGTTGTGTAACAATTTTAATTTTTTTTAATAAAATTACCGAAATATGTAATCAAATGACAAATATGATATTATTATTAATTAATAGGGTAAATTGCATTAGAGCTTCTAAGATTAAGAGGGTACTATAAATTAATTCTAATTTTAAAAAAATATCAATTTTTATCTGTGAGATTATATATAACTGTGCTGCATTTTTAGAATTTTTTTTTTCACTAAATTTTCCTGATAAAAAATATAAAATTTGATAATTTTTTTTGAATTAGTTACATATTTTAAATGATCATTACACACATTTATTATTATTATTTTTTTAAAATTTAATATAAATGTAAAATTTAATTTCTTTTTTCTTTTGTTTTTTTATATTTTAAAAAGCTAAAAATTTAATAATTAAAAATAATATTACAACATAATAATAATAAATTAATAATTATATTTTAATTAGCATAAAACAACATCACTTTCACAATTTCAATAACTCAAATCAAAATTTTTAAAAAATTAAAACTAATTTGTAATAACTGAATGAAATTTTTCGTAATTAACAACAGCACCACAAATTATGTTATATAGCTCCCGCAATTAACTCTAAAAAATTATAGGATTTTTATGTATTGAATTTATTCATAATCCTATTTGACGTGAGTACCAAAATCAGAACCAAAATAGTACTAATTCAAATAATAATAATAATAATAAATAAATTTTTTAAATTATTTTGCACATATTCTAATATAAAAAACTATTATTTTACTTCACATATTCAATAATTTTTAATAAAAATATTAATTTTATTTCACATTTTAAATCAAAATACTTGAATTAAGGATGTGAAATAAAATTGATATTCTTATTGAAAATATTTGAGTATATGAAGTAAAATAATATTTTTATATTATTATTTTTTAAATTAGTACTATTTTAGTTCGATTTTGGTCTTTATGCCAAATAGAAAAATTTCAAGGGCTTTATGTATCATTTTCCATAATAGCGTGAATAAGGGTGTTAATATGTATAAAAAATTGAATCGATTTTAGATCGAATCAAAGTCTAGTCGATCTAAATAAGCCGACTAACTAGCCAAAAGTTCGGCTCGGTAATAATTTCGAGCCGATTTTGAGCCGGGTAGGCACGGTTCGATCCAGCTCGAAATTAGCTCGAATTAAAATTATTTTATATTATAATACGTATATATAATATATGTATATAATATATATTAAATATAATATATATATGTTATAATATAT
>JAEMOT010004209.1:72686-87078 GCA_019297695.1 Apostasia ramifera | reverse complement strand
AGGAAAAGATTTTTTTTTTTTTTGAAAAATGGATAACTAGGCTAATTTGAGGATTCTCACCAAAGGCTAACCCTACCCTTTCCTTCACCGGAATATCGACCCCTTAACCCGAGTCTAGGCTCTGAGAAAGCTCAAACATAATTTCATTCATCAAATGCTCGCTATCTTACAATGCAAGGCGATCTCTTTATATAGAGAGATCCCATGTAGAAATTTGAAAATACAATATTAAATGCAGAAAATAAAATACCAAGTAAATAAAACCAAATATGGAACTAATTCTATTACAATAAAATCAGCTCCAAATGTGGTAAGTCTTCAAATCTTATAGATATGCTCTGAATCAAATCAAATTAAATTTAAATAAAGCTAATATGGAAATCTCTAATAGCTTTAATTAATTTGAATTTGAATTTTGATTCAGCATATAACGTCATCCTAGCCATCCAATTCGATGTTGATCTGTGTCCCCACCAATTCTCCTCATGTGGGAGGAACTCGACCCCGTCGAGTATGGGTCATGCGTCTCATGTGTCTCCGAGTGGGTCAGATCAACTGTAACCTTTGAGCCTCCTGAAAAGGTAAAATTTTCCACCGAACCAAATATCACTGATAATTGAATTCTATTAAAATTACTTGCTCAACAAGTTTATTCAATTAGCTCTAAAATTATTGAGGTGGATTTTGGCTGTGGACTCTCGTGGGTAAAGCTACACTCAAAGGGAATAAAAGGCTATTGCTTCACTAGGTATTACTGTTGTGTCCTGATAACCAATAGATCTGAAAAATTGAAAGTATCAACTATTCCTATGATCTAATAATAATATTCAAACTTATTCAGTTGACCCAATTTAATAAAAATTTTAAAATAAATTAATTTAGAGATTTAATTATCTTAAAGTATCATAATAAAATATTTTAGAAAATTTTTTCACGCTTAATTATAATAACTCACCATTAATTTTTACTGATTTCATTTATTTTATAATATATAAAAAAATTGACACATGCAATGAACTAAAACAAAGTACAAATACAAATACTGATTAGACTCAATCCTACAATATGAAAAGGAAATTAAATGCATGCAGACTTGATTGATGACCTTACTAGTGCCTGCTGAATAATTAATTCTGATTATAGGCATGTGGAAAATAGGTTAGAATCACGAGAGATGCGGTTCCTAATATGTGCCATAACGTTCTCCAGAAATATCTGGCGAATTGCATAGCACAACAGTTAGATGCTCGCATAGCCAACCACTCAGTTTCTTGCGTCATCTGCCTACATTGGTCTATAGGTGTCGAGCTTTTACTAAATTGAGGATATGCATGAGTATACTTAACTAAATCAAACCTATTGACCTCAGAACGACCCTGACATATAATAATCTCAATATGATCGATAGTGTTATCACGAAGTGGAGAACTCATTCAATCTCCAGACATATAATAATCTCCGTGGAGAACTCATTCAAGACTTCTTTCACGAAAAAACTAGATTGGTCACCTATAGTCTCAATAGGTCTGGCAATGAGAGTAGGAATTGAAACAAATGTTACTAATCTAGGCTCATGTTGTTTATTGGGTGTGGATATGCGGTCAAACCTTGCGATAAGCTCGGTCAACATAGCTTCTAATTTGGGATCCATGGGAATAGGGAAGCTAGACCTAGTGGGGATATGCAAACAGAAATAAATACGCCTAAATGCACTCTATTCCAACCATGCTCTGATACCAAGTTGATGCGATACGGAAAACAAAGCCAATGATATTTTATATGTATATTCAGCAAAATTGATTAGCAAATTATTTTAATTAAGAGAAAATATTTTCTAGATAAATTATATGATAAATAAGATTTTTGAATCCCGTAAATTAAGATATTTTAAAATTAAAATTAAATTGGATTGTATGATAAATAAGAATTTATCAATTTAGATTAGGGCGTTAATTTAAATTCAATAAATCAGATCCGAGATTCAGGAATTTAGGATAGACGTCTCACAGTTAAATTCAACAGTAAATGACACACAAGAAATATCGGGTCACACAATTAGAGCCAAATAAATAATCCAAGTCAAGCGAATAATTTTGTTGAAATCAAATAATCAGCTTAGTGGGGTTCGGGAAAGAATTTACCAGCGATTTCAATCGGAGAAGAGTTACTGACGATGATTAACTGAACTGATCGAGGGCAACGCGCGGACAACGCGCAAACGGCGTGAGGGCGCGAGCACAGGCGGGCGTNGGCGCGTTGGCGGGCTCAAGCAGGCGGAGCGGCGGGGGCAGGCAAGCGGGCGGAGCGACAGTGGCGACACACAAGCGATTCCCGAGCCGACAGAGAAGAAGAATGGGAGATTGAATATTAGGGCTGGGGAAAATTACATCAAGGGACCTGGATTTTGGCTGAGCTGAAAGAAGGAAAAGATTTTTTATTTTTTATTTTTTTGAAAAGTGGATAACTAAGTCGGCTTCGATGGTTTGGACATCTAAATCGTAGGCCAATTGAAGCTCCAGTTAGAAAAATTGAGTTATTGATTTTGCCCATGTACAAAGAGGAAGAGGGAGACCAAAGAAGACATGGCAAGAAACTATAAGGAGTGATCTTAATTACTTAAACTTAGATAAGAATTTGGTAACTGATAGAGCGCAATGGAAACAAAGGATTCATGTAGCCGACCCCACCTAGTGGGATTAAGGCTTGGTTGTTGTTGTTGTTGTTGTTGTTGAAAAGTGGATAACTAGGCCAATTTGAGGATTCTCACCAAAGGCTAACCCTACCATTTCCTTCATCGGAATATCGATCCTTTAACCAGAGTCTAGGCTCTGAGAAAACTCAAACATAATTTCATTCATCAAATGCTCTCTATCTTACAATGCAAAGCGATTTCTTTATATAGAGAGATCCCATGTAGAAATTTGAAAATACAATATTAAATGCAGAAAATAAAATACCAAGTAAATAAAACCAAATATAGAACTAATCCTATTACAATAAAATCAGCTCCAAATGTGGTGAGTCTTCAAATCTTCCAGATATGCTCTGAATCAAATCAAATCAAATTTAAATAAAGCTAATATGGAAATCTCTAATAGCTCTAATTAATTTGAATTTGAATTTTGATTCAGCACATGACGTCATCCTAGCCATCCAATTCGATGTTGATCTGTGTCCCCACCACTGATGTTATTCTAACCGTCTTCTTAAAATGCCCATTTTTCACTCAACATTAGTATTATCAAATGTTCATCTCAACATTGTCAGCTCCACAAAGAAAAATGCTACTGTTAGTGAATAAAAATGATTTTGTGAGATCTAGAATCTGCCGTTCAATGATTGCAACAAGCAACAGAAGTATACAATATAAGAGAAGCCATTGCGGGGAAGCTTACACCACAATCAGTACAATCGCGGCAGCTATCCACAATATATATTGGTACACCTTGTGCTTGCGTTTCGGTGAACCATGATGGTATCTAGGAGGCTGACTCTGTTGAGTAATCCATCCAAACTGTGGGCGAATAAGTAATACAAATCCAAGAAGAAACCCTGAGATGAAACCGCCAATATGAGCAAAGTTGTCCACATGTGGAAGGAGACCAACGGCTAGGTTTATTGCAATTATGAACATAAGGGTCAACAATGCTGCAATCTACAGATAACCATAAAACATCAACAAATTGCCAAAATTCTATCCCGACTCTAATTTCAGTATAAAAAATTCTGAGTGTACCTTATTGGCATAGATTGTCCAATTTGTTATGAGTTCAGAAAGCATTCCACCCAATAATCCGAAAAGCGCTCCAGAGGCACCAACGGATATGCTTGACTGGATAAAGAGTGCAGACAGCACACTACCACCAAGCCCAGACAAGATATATAGAAAACCAATTCTCACTGTAGAAAATACACGAGAAATAATTAAATCAATAGGAATTATTTTAATAAAAGCATGCCATGGGGATAAAAAACAGGTTTTAACATATTCGTCTGACAGTTACATGAATACCAAAAATAGAAATGATAATACATTTAAATACCAAATCATACTGTTCACATAAGTGCCACAAAGAAAGTTTAACAAAAGCAAAAACTTGATTGCTTCCCTCAATATCTTAAATTCGCAAAGAAAGATACTTAATAAATAAACTATAATATCATAAAAGAAGTCAAAGTTTTGACGAAAATTCTCAACATCTTTGAAAAAAGTTATCCAGGAGTGTTATTTTTGTCCTATTTAACGTTAATTTTGTGTTATGTACAAAAATTTTAAGGATTAATTAAAGTTTCCTTTACAATTACTGCAGTTGTAACCAGAACAATTATATGCTTATGTTTTGTGAAATGGAGATCAATATTAGCCTAACAATTATTGAATCTTGATTAGATCAAGATTCCAACAAAAATCATAAGAGGGTCATCAAGGAAGTCGTGGTTTGGCATGGAAAGTCATGGGAAGCTAAAAGTGGCAGTTCGGCATGAGAAGGCATGGAAAAGCATGGAAAGCTAATCACCAGTAAGTGATAAGGGTGTCTATAATGAGTGGAGAGAAGTGTGGATACATGAAAATCCAATTAGTTGAGGAAGTCGAGGCACTACTACACTTAGGGGTGTCATCACTTGACCCCCGTTCTAACCCAAAAAGTTCGACTTGACCCAAAATCAGATCAGGTTCGGCTTTACAAAATTGACCCAAGCAAAATTAGGTTAGGTTTAGGTTTGACTTGAAGGATCAAACCTAACCGAAATCGTGCACCATAACATCGCTACGCCAATGCACTACGACCTAATCCTCGAACATTGAAGCCAAAACATGAATCAACAAAGCGCACTGCAACCTGACACCGCTCCCTCTCTCTGCTTAAGAGCAGAGGAAGCTTAAAGGCCCATTGAGAATTATGGCATTCATATTCGACACAATCTCTATATTAATCTCTGCTCGAGAGAAGTTCCTCTCCACTGTCGCACTCCTCTGGTTCTCCCCACTATAGCACTACTCCTTCCAATACCAACGTCACTTCTCTCTGCTCAAAATTTTTTCTTTAGTTTTTTGCAGCACAACCTATTAGAAAAGTCTATAAGGACTTCATCACCTAGCACCCCTTTAAGAGTCTTGAGCTATCAAGGTCTTTGTTTACTCACAGGCTTTACTCCTAAGGACATAGCAGCCGTCGAAGGCTGTAACTCCCCAGTCCCAGTTGCTGCATTCATCAAGACTCCAAGATAAGGTAATTGTGCTATAAAATCTTTTGTTAACTGTTGGATTTTTTATTTTATTTTGCATTGGAGTAATTGATTTATTTTAAAGCTAGAAGTGCTGGTCTAAACAATTCTACATTTTTGTGTCCCTCTTTTGATGGAATTCAACCCCTTTTCATGTATGTCCTATTAATTCCTGCTTGTATCTACAACATTATTTTATCCTTGAAAGGAACCTGTTGGTTCCTCCCTTATGGGAGTATTTCGATGTTTAGCAACTAATTTAAATTAATCTATCACTAATCAAGTTAGTTCAAGCATGTTAACCTCAGGAATAGTAAATTATTATTCCTCACAGTTAAGTTGGAATATCTATCATTTTCAACTTTGAACCTGATTGAGATGTAATGAAGAATCTGAAGATTAAAGACACTTTTTTACTTTTAGTTTATATTCACAAGTTGTAACTCATTGTAAGCTTTTTTCAAATTAACTCTTGTACTGCTTGAATTCGATGGATAGAAAAATAAGCACTCAATTCCTTGGATCTGAACCTTCACCGTCTTTGATCGATCAGTTCGTTGATCATAACTATTTGATCAATCAAAAGAAGTGAACAAGTGTGCTTGATTGATCAAGAGAAATGTCTCAGCCTTAGGTAGTAAAGCTGGTTTGATCGATTAAAGACAGGGAGCCCTTTTGCTTGATTGATCAGTTGATCGGTCTGGCTCGGGTGCTAGCTGGCGCTATGCTGCATGTTTAGATCGATTAGAGTTGTTTGATCGATTAAAATTGTTTGATCGATTAAAGCTGTTTGATCGATTAGTTGATCGATTAAAGCTATTTGATCGATTAGTTGATCGATTAAAGCTGTTTGATCGATTAGTTGATCGATCAAACATGCTCTGATTCTACCTATTAGACTCCAACGGCTAGCGCTTTGATTGATCAAAGGTCGTCAGCCTCCAACTGTACTAGCCATTAAAGCCAATGCTATTTAAGGGTATTGGCTGCTAATGGTGGCCGCTTCTTGACTTTTTGAACAATTAATAGCTCCCAACAAACACACCAACTCCTCCCAACTCTCAAGTGAGCAAAGCAAAAATTAAGAGGAGATCAAGCAAGCATTTATGGCGATTGGTGCTCAAGTGCTCATTCTTCAACTCTTGCATGCAAGGGAAACCTTTGAAGGGAAGAGTAAGTTATTTCTTCTTGTTATTTGGTTGAAACATTGTAGAATTCTCTCTTTATTGCTTTCATTTCATAATCTTCTAAAGAATGGAGATTGGAGAATTTTCAAACTAGCATTAAGAATTAGGTTTAGCCCTCACTCTTATGTGAGGTAATTTTTCTATCTTTGAGATTATACCAAAAGAAGTTTGGATGGGCTCTTTCGCCTCAAATCAGAAAAGTTATTTACATATAATTGGATAATTAGATTGATTGGGGTAGATTAAGCTCGAGGGTGAGCCGAACTATGCTAAATTCTCGTGTTCTTATTTTTAAATTTCTTTTGCTTCCACTTATTATTTCATTGTTCTAGTGTTATTATTATTGGACTTACTCTATATAATAAAGTAAATTAAATTAATCAAAATTTAATTAAGTGTCTATTCATCCCCCACTAGACTCATACCGATCCTACAAAACCTATCCTAACCCCTTGTTGGAGCACTCATTTAACATAATCTAATGTTATAGATGGCTACAAAATATTTTTCATTTCAAGCTCCGTTATAAATAAAATTTAAAACTTAATGTAACTCCAAACAAACCAGCTCCTAAAAGATAGTATAATTTGGATCTTTCCTTGCCATTGTTTAAGCTTGGTGTTGTCTTTTTACCATTCTTAAGGTTTATGGTTAACAAAGAGATATTTGTTTGCCATATAACCTTAAATATTTTTAGTCATTCTTGATGTTGAGTAAGCAGACTCTACACCATAAGCATTCTTATTTATAAAAAGATGTAATGGTGGCCAAAACGCTACTTTAGTTGGCCTTTTATGTCCTGTTGCAAGCTTGTTCAAAAGAATATTGAATTTTGGTTACATGCCGCATCCTCATGATGGCTTTGCTTTGTTTGAAAAATTGCGATCATTTTTATGGGAATGGGGATTCAATAAAAAGGTTTTTGAGTATCACTTTAGACTACCAATAATGTTTCGGTTGACTTTTTGAGAAATCGAATAAATTTGAAATGAAAAATTCATCCATATATGTTGTTGAACTCAAATCCTTAATTCCAGAAGGTCAAAAAGAAATAAATCATACTATCATTGATGTAATAAATCATACTATCATTGATGTTTATTAAATTATAAGCAAGTCAAAGGATTTCAATCAAGGAAAGTGAAAGTTCTTAGAATGTGTAAGATAAAATTATCGTGATGATAAAAAAGGACTAAAATAAAATGTTCATACTGGATGGAATTCTTCATTCATAATAATAATTTCATTTATTATAAAAATTCATTGATGCATTTAGAATTAAGTAATTCAAGTTTCAAGTATTGTCCATTTAAGTATTGAATGAAAGAAAGTAGAGAAAAAAAAAAATTCTCTTTTTTGAGATAACTTGTGTTTCCTTTAGAACCAAGCATCTACTAATTTAGTGGTGTTTTATAAATCTAGTGGGGAAGAAGCCTGCATAAGTACCAGGGGGTCTCAAATTTGAACCACATTATCACAATTTTCAAGAAAGATGAAGGAAAGTGTTCTTGAAAATTGTGATGTCCAAGGGTGAAATGAAAAAAAAGTAGAGGTAATTCCATTTAGACCCTTGAGATAGAACCTCGATACCATGAAGATTCACAAAAACAAAAATATATCCAGGTCCCTCCCATACAAATTATTTTTCATGTGGGTCCATTTTAACGGATTCCATTAAATTTAATCATTAACTTATCATTTCAAAAAATTTAAAAAAAAATATTTAAGCATTACAAATATGCTCATGTATTTGCAATTGTTATTTTAGCCTAAACTTTTTTTCTCTATATCTTAATTTATATTAGTAATTTTTAATATTTAAATTTATTTTTTTATTTTTTTTTAAATAATTTAATAATTAAACTTAACAGAATCTATCAAAAAGGACCCATGTAGAAAAACTTTTAGATAAAAAGGATCCAGATGACATGTTCACATTTTTGTGAACCCGAGTGGAAACGAGGGTCTACCTCAGGGGCTTATGTGGCATTTTCCCAAAAAAGTGTCTACTAATTTATATTTTTCTTGTGTATCTTAAGGTTACTCAACACTAAGACTTGAAACTTGTAGTAGCTTTAATTACAGACCTTAAAAATGTTGGCAAAATTTGACCTTAAATATTGGCATGATTTTAGTAGGATATTAGTTATAGCAGTCATCTTTAATTCAAATTATAAGCTTTTTTTTGGCAATGGATCCAAAATATAACTTCAATGTGTAAATTTGTGGTATAAAAAGCCTTATGGAAAAATCGCCATTGTAAACTTGAAAAACAGAAAAATAAAATGTTTTCATTCTTTAAAAATTACTCTAAATTACGATTGCTTCAATATTCGTCATCAGTAGAATGAAGCGAAGCGAATCAACCAAAAGCACTCACACAAAATATCACACTTCAACTAGAATAAAATTTCAATATTTGAAGGTAATATTATTTATTATACATTAATGTTAAATTTACTAATTTATTAATCTTCACTTTAGATTTGATTTACCAAATTTAGGATTTTGATTCAATTGATGATGATGATGATGATGAAATAGTAAAAATGTCTGACCTTTAATTATATTTGGACAAGCAAAGTCTTGATAGAAAGACCAATATTGACTTTGTATATCTCAAAGTTTTGGATAACCAATATAGATTTCCTAACATTTCAACTATGGCTTGTGATATATTATGCATTTTGATTTCTAATGTTGCATCTGAAATTTTATTTAGATATAGCGAAAGAATTCTTGATCAACACTATAGTAATTTAAAGCATGATATTATTAAGTATTGATATTATACAAAGGATTAATTATATGGAAGACAGGCAGACAAGGTATATCTATATTAATTTTATATATTCATGCCTTTATAAAGAAACCATTCAGCGAGTTATTAATTGCACTAATTTATCTCTTTAGATTTTGTTAGGTAATTTATCAAAATTCAAAATTTATGAGCTAACAAAGAATGTGATTAATTAAGATGTCAATTGGTAAGGAAGGAGAAGAGAAATCTCTTTGTTAAAACAATAACAGATTTATATAGTTGAGCTAATCATGTTTTGTGAACTTAATTTTCCTGCTTTTGTTATTTAAAAAGGCTAATAGTTGTTTAAGACAATGTTTATTTAGTTAGTGTACTTGGATATTTCAATTAGTTCTTGCTATTGCTTGTTTATTGATAGTCCTAGATGTTTCTAATAAGAAGCTTCTATCCCTGATCCAATGCAGGAAGATCACATCAGACTTTCTTTCATGCACCAATCATCAGTAGTGTAGAGCATAACGATTTCCTACATTAAAATTTTCACTTTCAAAAAGAATCCATCCCATCAGGTTGTTACTATTTGAAATTACTATTTTCAAATTAAGTATCCACCACAATAATATACCTTAAAATTTTGCGGCATAATATATACTTTATATTATTTAATAAGCTACAACTAATAGATGGACTTCACAAGATAGCATTTATTGTGGTAATATTTAATTAGTTAAACACAACTCGACCCTGATTAGGTTAGATTCGGGACAATTTAAGTAACTTGAAGCTTGATTGGGTTGCATCAACCTATTTAGCATCGGGTCAATTTGGGTCTACACTGAAATTGACCAAAATACCCAATTTGGCACCCCTAACTGTTTGGCAAAGAGACCAATTTGGCTGTGCTATAAAGATTGTAAATTTGGCTTGAGATATGTGTTTGATAAGAATTAGAGGCAATTAGTTATATTAATAATTATGTAAGATGTGAAATAAAATTGATTATTATATTGAAAATAAAGTAGATTGTGAAATAAAACAGTTTTTTTAAATTGAAAGTAGTGCAAGATGTAATAAAAATTAATCAATTATTACTATTTATGCTCTTATAATGAAATAACCACTTTGGTCATATGCCACATGACTAAAATGATGTAAGGACCAAATTACAATTAACAAAAAAACATCTCTTATTATTTATGACATAAATATCATGGCAAATTAACTCAAAATCCTTAACGTTGGATTCGATGAGGTTTCACATTGGTTGCTTTGCTCATGCAGGACCATGAGTTCAACCTTCTTTCCATACAAAATACCCATATTACCATTCTCTCTCTTTCTCTCTCTCTCTCTCTCTCTCTCTCTCTATATCTCTATCTATCCATATATATATATATATATATATATATAAACATCAGTAGAAAAAACCTTAAGTGAAATGACAGAATATATTAATCAATGTGAGAAAAACTCCTTTAGCATCAAGGAACAAAAAAGTAATTTAACCTAAATACTAAGCACACAGTTTATAAATATGCTGAGATCATATTTAAAATCAGCAATTCACTTTAGCAGCAGGGAAAATAGCAAACAACATTATGATGCTTTTATATGATGATCTTGAGTTTATATGCCACTTACCAAACCCAAATTCTTGTTCCAATCGAATTCCAATGAAGAGAAGGCTTAACATATTGGCCAGAATATGGACAACCCCGGCATGAAGCCAAATGCAAGTGATTAGGCGCCACCCCTGGTTCCCATGGACCACCTTGCTCACATCTAGAGCCCCCATTTTCACTAGCCTGATGGATCATACAAAAATGATTCACTCACCTACACATCAGTTAATGCTGGGGACAAGCAGCTAACAAAGGAATACTATTGATTGTGTAAAGTAGATAATTAGGCTGGACATAATTGAAAGCTTCCAAATGATGAAACATGCATATGTTGAATGCCAAATATAAAAAACTCTGAAAAATATGAGAACTCGTAGACCATTGTCATACTTCAGCTAAATAGAACTCATTTCCACTTCCTGCAAAATTTCTTTGACTAGACTGAGAATTTTGGCATTGCCAATTCCACTACGTTTAGTATCTCATGAAAGGAAATGATACCTAAGCCTTTCAAAAATAGAACCTGTAGAAGGACAGTTATTATTACTACTAATAACAGGGTAATTGTCCTCATTATCATCACTGTTGTTATTAGCATTCAGATTTTTAACACTAGAGCTGCAAAATGAATACACAAAACTTACAAAACAAAAAGAATCATGAAATGCTGACTTTTTATGCCATAATCTGCAGAATACTAGATTTAACTTAAATATATGAGATAAAAAGTGCCAGAGAATACAAAACTTTTTTTCCAACTACTAACCAAAAAGCGAACAGGAGAGAAGTATTAGAAATTAGAAAATTTACCATCAGAAACATCAACCGACTGGACCTTCGAATTTGATAGTTCGGTAGTGGAAATTTAATAAGCAACAATTCAAAAGAAACTGGCAAGATTGGATGCAGCAAGTTGCAAAGGAAATACAAGTGAATAAGAGAGAAAGGTTAAAACCTTGGTAAGTTAGCCTCTTACAAGTACAACAATCAACCTGTTGGCCATTTTGACACCCTAATAGATCAATAAACAGACTTTCTTAGATTAATCATGTGAAGTACTCATCTATATCATGGTTGCACAATACAAATCATTGTAAAAGCAAAAAACTAATATCAAGATTATCATCTTTAATTTTCATTCAAACTCAACCTAGGTTTCAAAATTCTCCATGCAGATTGAATAGAAGGATCATTATCTTGACTTCAGAATTTGCAAGCCATAGAGTGTTGAGCACATCATTAGTCAACATAATTTAACAAATAGCCTACTTTATTGTAGTTTGAATTACCAAATTTATTCAGTTCTATTTTTGTCAACCATAGAGAAAATAAATTTGACATCAATCAAATAATCAAATTGCTTGAACGAAGCTGATTAATATGATTCTCATTCGTAAAAGCTAGAATAAGTAAAAGACTTTTGTGACTAGAAACAGGAAAAATATAAAGTTTAACCAATATCCAAGGCAGATCAAGAGCTTATCAGCCATTTCCTGATGATTCTTTTCTTGAGCATCACGCCTTTACAAGTAAATCCAGCCACCGTGTCACAGATTCAGGATAAAATACCGATTGTTACCAAGAGCTTGGTTAACAGCAATAGGAAGTGTTATCTGCATCCCATTAATACATCCTCTCTCTGACTTTGCCACACATTCCATTAATATTTTGAACTAGAGCAAGAAAATGATAATCAAACAGAAAAAAGATGGAAAGAAAGAAATCTGACTAGAGACAACTCTTAAACTACTGTATCCTAATGATCATATAGGAACCTTGGGCCAAGAAAATCACTTCCGCATCAATAAAACATGTCTTTGGACCTAAACTCCTTCACCCAAACAAGAAAAAACGTTTGCAGTCATCCCATAGCTCATCTGAGGATTCTACGTTGTTTATTCCTTCGTTCTGTAGAAGAACCATAGATAACAACCCATATTCCAGCGTCGTGCGTAGTTTGGCAGCAAAGCTGTTTCAAACCAACATTCCAGTTTGCAAAAAATCCAACTATCCATGACATAATAGTAAATTTTGCTACGAGAGATTCACCAACCAAAAATCTTTCTGCATAATTGAGGAAAATACTCACGTGTTCGACGAAGGCCCGAGAAGGGGATTCTCCCTGAGTGGCTGGAAGGAGAACCTTCCCAGGAAGGAGACGACGCAGGAGGGCGATCTCTTGGGGCAGTCATTAACGAACATCGTGATCGCGAAGAGGACGATGTTCGCAAGGATGAACGTCGGCACCAACCACGGTCTCCATCGCCGGAACGTCATGGCCTCGCGGGAGAGCCCCGCCGGCGGACGATTCTGCCAAGGCGCCGCACCAATCTCTACGGGGTGGATGGAGCTATCCCCAGGCCGCGGCAGGACCCTGACATCGATCTCCGACGGCGACGCCTGCCTTCCCATGCCCCAACCTTATCAGCCTTGATTCAGCAGAATGCCGGTGAATTCTCCATCAGAGAGAGCAAGATCGAATCGAGAAATAGGGTTTTTACAGGGCGTGGTAAACAATGAAGAGGCGCAAAGACGATAAATAGGGGAAGGAAGCTTTGGAGGAAGACGAAGGACAAAGAGGAGAAGCGCAAACGCAGCTCCTTGCAGGAAGCGCCAAATGGCAAAATCCGGCATTCCTTGTTTTTTTTTTTGATCAAATTCCCCTCTTTTTAATTTTTATTAGACGTTATCTGTTTTTTTTAAAGGTATTCTTTTTCCTTTTGAAAGGTATTTGATGTAATCTATTTCATAAAATAATTTAATAAGGCTTTTTTTCATCAAGTAATATTAGAGATATTTTTTTCTATAAGTTATACTCTAATAATTTTAAAAAATATATTATATGATTAGGGTACGTTCATTTGATAAGTTAAATTTAATCTAATTTAATTTTAAACAAATATATCATATTACATTCAAAATAAAAGCTCATAAACCAGATTGATGAAGAAAAATCTCGTATACTAGTCAGCGAAGTCAATATCCCTTACTTTGAATGCTTGGCTTCAGCTCCTTGATCAGGTAGTAGATCATTGTCACCTCATTTGGTGAGAGCTACATAGGGATGATGGCAAAATGATTAAAAATGTTCATGAACTCGGGCTGGAAGGGGAGGAACAACCCACTGCGGAGATGGTGGAGGCAAATCGTAATTTTCCCTTTCAGCGAAATCTTAAATTTGCCTCTATCGAAGGGAACTCTAACCCTAGCTTGTGGTCTCTTTCCCAAACCTGCTCAACCTCTGCATTGAAAGTATGAGGTGGGAGATTGCAGGTCTCACTAGCCACACTCTAAAAATTATCCCACATTTTTTTAGCTCGATTGCACGATCTCTTAGGAGCCATCTCAATCATAGAAGAGTTTAGGAAGTGGGAACCACTCTAACTCCCGAGCCTTATATAACCTTTGGCCTGGTGGCTGCACTTCCCATGACCTTATTCTGACTGTCCAAACTAACTAACCTAAAATCAAAGGCCATTGATCTTTCACGTCCCCTCGATCTCTTCACTAGTCATTTCGTAGTAATGACAAGTCATTGCACGAAAATTAGTTTACTAATATTAATAACACTTTGCATTACAAGTTCACCACCATAC
>JAEMOT010004209.1:0-72660 GCA_019297695.1 Apostasia ramifera | reverse complement strand
AAAAAAAAAAAAAAAAAAAAAAAAAAAAAAAAAAAAAAAAAAAGAAGAGAGATGAAGGAAGTAGCCCTATGGCGGAGGAAGTAGCCCTATGGCGGAGGAAGTAGCCCTATGGCGAAGGAAGTAGCCCTATGGCAAAGGAAGCTGGAACTATAATACCGCAAAGAGACTTTGAATAGCTTGGGCAAAGTCTGTTCGACGATGGTTCTTGCCGACTAGCTCTTCGACGCGGCCTTCTTCTCCTGAAGCTGTTCGATTTGAGCTACGCTGCCTTCAAGTCTCCTTCTTGCTTAGTGCACTTTGACTCCAGATTGGCTATTGTCTTTTCCACTTCGTTTTGCTCCAACCTTTGCAGAAGTGCTAGAGCCTTGTCAAGCTTTCATTCAATCGTGGTCGCCTGCTCCCCTCTCGTGCCAACGAAGAGCGCCCATCGATCTATTCCAGTCAACGACAAATCGTGTGGGCAAAAACTTGAGCGGCTGAGCCTGCACTACTTAAGTCGGAAGAAGCCGACGTGGCTGGAGTGGCCAAACCGGTGGGAGTTGAAGCAGCCATCAGTGTCGCATGATCTTGAATGGGCGCATTGGCAGCCCCTGAGGCTGGGGATGGAGCTCCCCCAGCCTCCGTGACCAAGGGTGGTTATTCGTCCGCCTCCAGAGTAATAGTGTTCTCCACTAGCAAAATCTTACGGACACCCTCACTCCGAGATCCATAAGCGGGCCTTGGCGGAACATGCATCGTACCCCTCAAACTTTTCAAACTCCCTGCGTTGGATGGAGCGCTCCCTGAACCGGATAGGTGGATTCACGGTCTTTTCAACTCCTCCTCCCGAATAGTGGGCCTCCTAGGCACGCCCTGACTGACTTGCAGTGCATGTCAAGTGAGGGGGATCTCATCCTTAGCATCCTTTACCATGCTTTCATGTAGGGACATTTTGCTTCACTGGCAGTCAGGAAACTTGTTCAAGCTTTGTCCCAGAAGGAATTTATAGGAAACTCAAGCGCACATGTGGCAACTATGGACAAGGGCATAAGCGTCAATGCACGCAGCTTCAGAAGAGGGGGAGGCATGTTGTATCTAAATTCACGCCAGCACATCTGAGGCGTACATGTGGTGGTCCGCATGAAATGCACATGTGAAAAGTTAAGTGGCACTCATGTGCAGCGCGTGATAGACGCATGACAAAAAGCTCATATCGAAAAAATCAAGTCGAACTCCTTAACTTAAATTTCCTGAACTTAGTGTAAATACAAAGTGATAGACTCCATGCTGTTTTAAAGAGATATGGTCAGGCCATACAGCCCGTATGAACTGGTTCACCTGACTTTCAGACCTCTTTTGGTTTGAGTTTTTTTTAGACAAGAGAAAAAAATATTTTATTTTTTATGTTTAATGAAAGAGAAATTTATTTTAATATTAGAAAGTGTGTAAATATGAAATACTTTAAATTCTAATATTCATATTTGTACTAAATGTGAAATAAAATTAATTTTCATAGTTGAAATTTGTATTAAGTAAAAAATTTACCTCAAACCAAATGAGGCCTCAATGTACTGGCACTACACTGATCATATCAGGAATGGAGATCACTCTTTTAACATAACAGCTACTAGCAAATCTTATGCTATAAAAACCCTATTATTGAAGAATAAGAAACGTTTTTCTAGACAATGAATTCTTCAATGTAAAAAAAAAAAAAAAAAAACTTTTTCCTCTTTCCTCTAGTGAACATTTTCAAGTCGCTGTGGCTTAGGCGCCATGGTTTTCCTGATCAGGCGATTTCCATGTAAAAAGCGCTTTTTTTACAATTTATCTCATATTTTTCTTATGTCAACAGCATATCATAAATAGTCTAAATGAAATTTTCTTTTAATTAAATATTAAAAAATTATGTAAAAAAATTTTATCAAAAAAAATTATGTAAAAATATACAAAACATTATAAATTTCATGAAATGATGAATGTCTAAATCTCAAGTGCATTAATTTTTATATGATTTTAACAGCAATATATAATATTAAAAATTATATATTAAGGAGGAGGATTTTGCATGGAGTAGTTCTCAGGTCATAATACAACTCTGCAAAAGAACTAAAATTTGTGTGATTTGAAAGGAATCCCCCAATGTCCATAGGATAAGCCAAAGTAAGGATTAATGCACTAGAATGAAAAAAAATTGCTAGAAGTTATTACTAGAGGAGTAACAATGAAAGTATTTTTTTTTGCACGTGGCTTAATAATTGAGCTACAATACCTTCTTTCTGAATAGCTAAGTCGATACGATAAAAATAAAATGAATGGCTATTAGGCGACCCGCAAGCTAACTTTCATTTGAAAGACATTGACATGCGTTAAAAATGAAATAGCTTTAGAAGTTAAGTGATTAAGTGTATTTGTGTAAGTGTTCTTTGATCTTCCTTCTCAGAGAATGGCAATCCTATTTATAGCTCGAATAATTTGTGTGTTTGGGATGCACAACACGTAGGATTTTCGTGTGATGCTGAGGCATGCATGACCTAGTGAAGAGGAGAGTGAGAAATGTCGTTAGCTGCTATTTTCACAATTTTACCTTATACAAGCATATTTTTTTCTTAAAATATAAATATTTTACTTCATATAAGTATTTCGTGCATTGTATAAGACTTTTTTGGTTTGTATATACACTTTTTTCTTAGCTTAATATAGACATTTTTTTTTTTTGTACAAGTATTTTATTACTTCTTGTTGCCTAGCCATTTAAATTTAATTATAGCCAGAGAACACATCGAGGAAGCTCACTGCAACAAACTCTACTGTTGATTCCACCATCTTATCAATTCGAGACAATAGGATAAGAATACAACATTGTCCAATCAAGTTAGATATTGCACTTCTCGTATATGTTGAAAAAAAAATTGTGTAAACTAAATAATCATAAAGTCTTAAATAGCTTCATTTGTTATCAAAAGCATGAAATTGGCAATTATTTTAATGTTATGTTATCTAAATATTTTGACATCTAGATAATTTTTTTTTAAAAAAAATATATAATTTTTTATAATATAATTTCATCAAATTAAATAATAAAAACTTTAAATGATATGACATTATATTAAAATTATATTGAACAAGATAATTTCAAAATATTTTTTTTAATTGGAGCATAATGGGATGGACATAATTATCAAAAAAGCCACTAGCCCATGTTTTAACACACATTCATCTACCTCTGGTCTACTGATTGGGCAGATGTTCTTTAAACATCATGTTGGCCCATTTCCACAGTTGTAGTGATTTCTGGCACTTGAAAGGTCTTTGGGGCTAAAATGATGGAGATCGAGAATGCCTAGGGATGATAACGAGTTGAGTTTGAGCGAATTTATCTCAACTCAAAATCAAAAATTTTAAATTCAAGTCGAGTTTAATTTGAATTAACTAAATTCTAATCAATTTCGAGACAATTTTTGAGCTGGATGGAGCTTAATTATTAATCTTATTTTTTAATTTCAAATTTAATTTTGCATATAATATGTATTATATATTATACATAAATCTTTTTAATATATATTTTATATAATATATTCACATAAATACATCTAAAATGCCTATATACCCATATAATTGTACAGATTCGAGTTAATTACGAATTGAATTAATTTTTTTCAAGCGACTTGACTTTGAGTCAAAAAAAATTAAATTGAGTTTAAACAGAATAAAATACGAGTAAGTTTTGAGTCAATTTTGAGTTTTGGGTGCTTTGTTTACCTCAGGCCTCGTTTGTTTGCCCGTTTAAAATTAACCTGATTTAATTTTAATCAGGCATATCACATAACACATAAAATTTAATATTAAAAATTAACTTTATTTCACATCTTACACACATTACTAAAATAATAATTAACTTATATCACATCCCTCACATATCCCAATATAATAACTAACTTTAAATCACATATCTCACACACCCCAACATAATAACTAACTTTACTTCATATCATTCACAATTTTTAATAAAAAAATATCTCTATCCAAGTTTAATTTTAACCTTATTAAATTTAATCTTACAAATAAACAGACCCGGATGCCACGGGTACCTAAACACAAGCAATTTGCTATAAGTAGCGGAGTTTAGCCGATTTAGGCCGAGTGGGACTCAAAACCTCCCAAGAGGGGCTCTATAGGATGATAGAACTCATTATTAAGGCCACATTCACATCTTTGGAGGAGATGTTTGGGCGCTTTACTTATCCTTAAGAATGCCACGGGTACCTAAATGCAAGCAATTTGCTATAAGTTGCGGAGTTTAGCTGATTTAGGCCAAGTGGGACTCGAAACCTCCCAAGAGGGGCTTTATAGAACGATTGAACTCATTATTAAGGCCACATTCACATCTTTGGAGGAGATAGAACTAAACCGAAGGATCAGTTATGTAATTTTCTATTTACAATTCACAGGAATGAGCTGGTCTAGCTTTTAGTCATTGCTGGCCTTTCCTCAAGGATCCAAACACAAAGGATTCCATCAACGGTAAGAAGTCACTTGCCTCATACTCTAGGCCCTTCCAATTGGATATAGTGCCAATGTGCATGGCCAAAGATGGTCGCGATCGCATCAACCCCCACAATATTTGGCCATGGTGGACGGAGATTCTAATCTCTCGTCTTTGTTTGGGAGACAACGAGGAGAGTTGTGGCATTGTTGGTCACGGCCTCTATCGCGTGCCTTCGTTTTGGTGGCCTGGTTGTATTGGCAACAATATTCTTAGAGACCGTTTGGTTCGTTGTTATCTTAGTGTTATGTTATGTAATCTAGATGTTATTTTTTGACTAATAATTTTATAATCTAATTGAAAATTATTTATAGATGTCATTAAACTAAACAATTATTTTCACTAGATAATATAATATAACATCAAGATAACACTGAACCAAACGCACCCTTAGTTCATTGAGAATTATCTGCAAAACTAGCAATCCTTAGTACGGTGGCCACAATTCCCGTGATATTTGTAATACAAGCTCAAAGACGATCAGACGCGGGACTCACGAGCAAGAGGTAAACATCATACCTTTCTCTGTGAGCCGTCGTGAATAACTCTATGATCAATTGTGTGAGGCACTGAATCTTATATGAGAGCTAGTCTCTACTTGTCAATGATAATAAACAACAATTTTATTCACTCGTTGGACTAAAAGAATATCACAATATCCCATACAAATTTAAGACTTCTACCAGAGACACTCAATAATGAAAGAAAATCATGTTCAATATTGTTAGAATCTGATCAGGAACAAAACTTCTTATTGAATCTAGAAATCATACCAATGCAAAATGATTATAAATCTAAGCCCACATCCTCTTATATGGAGAAATTACATGCATATTATATGGAACATGATTGAACTGAATCTAGTTTGAAGTGACATCAATCTGAGACTAAAGCCATTCAATCACGGATTTTAGAGGGTTAAATGATGGATCTACTGCATGCTCGAGATCAGTATGCTTCTGTTAACCATCTTCTCAGGGACAAGAGAAGCAATCATGCAAAAAATAATCATTTTAAAGATCAAATAGAAATTTTCAACTAAAATAGATGACTAATCCAGAAAATAAATTTATCCTGTCAGATTCGTTATAATTTCAAAAGAACACAACCATAAACCTTAACTGCATAAGCACCCAGAAATTTGCTCCGTAAAGGTTACTTCACTTCTTCTTGTCAGTCACACCAGCAGATCTGCAATGTGAACAGCAAATCCATCAAATAATACCGCAGCATTAACCAAAAAATTGAAAGAGCTCAAATAAAGTTAACATTAAGGGGTGAGAATGATCCAAGTTCGAGCCAAGCCAAGCATGACTTAAGCTCAAATTGTCTCAATTCAATTTGAGTTCGAGCTATCTTATTTCAACTTCGAAATGGATTGAGCCTTAATAAAGTGAACTCAAGGTCTTTAAACATACCCACAAGATACCTAACAAATATTCTAGCCACAACTAACATATATTTATGTATAAGTAATAAATAATTAAAATAAATGACTGAATATATTATTTATATTTAAAAAAAAAAGATCAAACTAAGTCGATCTGATCCCACTATGGCTCATGGCTCAGCTCAATAAACTCAAGCTGAACTCATTTGAGACAAATATCAATTCGAACATCAGGCGACTATCGATCTTCTAGCCAAACTCTCACCCCTAGTTAACAATGCCCTCAAATTAAAAAAAAAAAGGGGTAAAATCACTTATACGATTAAAAGCAGACCATGATGCAACAACTGAGTTGTTCTATTCTAATTTAAAGGTCTCAAGTTTGAATCTAACAGATGAATCAAGCTGCACCATATCATTCTTTGCATATATCAGGCATGACAGCAGTTTCGTAACAATAGAAAAACTCGGCAAGCAATAGAAGGTTCATGGCAATATAAATGTACTTATTTCTAAAGTTTGAATGGACATGAGAAACATTAATATAGTAAAACCAATGAACTCTTCAATAAAAAAAAACCAGTGAACCAGCAGTGATTGATAAGTTTGAGACCTCAAAATATCCTTTCTTAATATTTGCATACATGCTGCAAAATTGTTTATTAACATACATGCCACTCAAAAGTTTCTATTTACAAGCATGCCGCTGCCACTCAAAATTTTTCTATTTACAAGCCATTCAAAAGTTTTCTATTTAATAGTAAGTACCCAAAATTAATTATTTACACGGAGTTTTCCAAATTTGAACCCAACATAAATAATGAACATTGGTATTGCTTAGGGATTTTTAAATCTTTAAATCCTGGATACATAAATAAAAAAAATTTATGAATGGCATGTGTTTAAATAAAAAAATTGGAGTGGCTTGTCTGCAAATAGATACTTTTGATTGGCTTATATGTAAACAAAAAATTTTAAGGTGGTATGAATGTAAATAGAAAATTTTTGGGTGGCACGTATGTAAAATTCCCTTCTTAAAATTTGTACATACGGTATTATGTTAATAATCTAGCTTCATAGTGCAATGACCTATGTAGCCTTTTATGATCAATTTATCGAAGACAAACCAGAATAAATACTGCCCCCCTTTACGATCTTAATCGGCATACTTGATCAATCCAGTTCGATCTTTTTATTTTCAATGTGGAACAGGTTTACATCAAGTTTAGACTTAGTTTAGTTACAACTAACTGAATCTGTTTGGCTAAATTAATTTGTTTAAATTTGGGATATTTATTTGTTAATTATTGTTTAATCCCACGTCATCAAATTATAGTTGTGGCATTGGAGGCTTTCCTATTTATATAACATTGGAGTTTGTAAATATTAACCGCTCTGATTTATAAAAACAATAGCAGTCATAGCTCATAATATTGAAATGATCTTAAATTTTGAAAAAAAAGCGCTAGAGCGTCATATAACCCTAATTTTATTCTATATACTCAGAAGTACTCAAAATAAAAGTTCCACCAAAATTTTCCAAGTCAGATATGGTCCTGAAAAAAGATAGAAATCCTACCTACTACTCCATCGCATCATGAGGACTCCATCCTACCTCCCCCTTCCGTCCATGATCTTATTAACGCCTTGTTGTTTCTATTTCAAGTGAATTCAAACCTATGTGAAAATAGCTTCTGCCAATGATGTATTAAACCCACAACGCGTCCCCTCACAGCACGAGAATAAATTCCCTTCAAGATTTTTTCCACATCAATCCTGCGCACTGTGAAGATGTCGTCAAGCTAGCTCTCTCTGAAGACCTCTTCGTCACCCCCTTCACTATAGCCCCCGTGAAAACATAGTCAGCCAGCGCCCTCTTCAGTGAAAGCCACATTCTCTAATGAACCGCAGGTCCAGCCCAACCTTCTGTGAAGTGGCTGCTTCACTACTTATTTCCTATGAAACCTGGAAAGGCATCTAAGCTACGTAACACCTCTTCAACCAAAGCATCCTCAACCAAGGGAAAAACAACGCTTAGCTCAATGGGTTCCCACTATTTTATTATTTCCTGTTAAACAGATTCTCGCAGATTATCTTCCATGCTCAATTGGATTTTATTTCTTTTGGACGATTGTTTGATTGCTTGCTTTGAGTGATTATAATCCAATTGAGTAACAATTACAGCTGGATTAATTATATAGCTCCCTAAAATATCTTTTTTTCCTATTTCAGTGATGTTGAAAGATCAGACAACACTAATCAAAATTAATTTCAGCACTATTGAGTTTGCTTGCTAGATTTCAAATTCTTGATTGCTACATAATCAATTTAATATTAATCTTGCTATTACTTGTAATAAATCAATAAGAACTAACTTGTTAATCTTAAAATTGCATCAACCTTGCATCAGTTTTAGTAACAGAATCTAGTTAAATTAAGGCATTTTCGTTTTGTCCATCACTCAACATCACATCTAGGGCAGTTAAGAATTATTTATGTAATGCATTTTGCATCTCATATTTGTTATCTAGACACCCACAAAATCTACTCTAGAATCTTAGTCTAGATTAGTTCAGTGAGCATGGATCTTAAATTGGGAACACTGTCGCCAAAGCAGAGATTGACAACTTGATTGACAAGTTTAATTGATAGGGTAATCACCTAGAGAAGAGACCAAAACTAGCCATAGAGGTTAAGGTTGACCAGCCTAGACAAGATGTAGAGGAAAGAACACCTACTTACCATCTTGTTGCAAGCCCACAATGATAATGGGGTCATAAAAGGATTTTGATGAGGGTGTTTTGCATAACTTAAAACTTTTTCAATCAGATAGTGGTGTTCTTGAAAAAAAACAAAGTTAGTGGCCCCCTAATTTCAACAGAAGGTTAGACCCTTAGATATACACAATAGAAAGACGGTTTGAACTACCACTTTGAGTGGCATGTTATGAATGATTTGCAAAGATTATGTTCAAGATGAAGCAGAAGAATAACGTGCAAGTCCTAGTATCTCCACAAAAATAAATATCACTAGTGTCTTACTTTTAATAGAAATGACCTTATCATCAAAAATTATTTTATTTGCACTTTGTTTGAAGTTCATTTGGCTAGTAGACACTCAAGTGTTGCTTCATTCGAAGATAAATGTAGATCGGAAAAAATCAAAGTATTACTTTTGGAGGATTTTCCGACATCTTTTGGGTAATAAAGTATGCTTAATTCTGAAATCTAGTGGCAAATACAAATTCATACAATCAACCCAATCTTCTTCAAAAGGACAATATGAGAAATGAGCACATCCGTGAGAAGGTAGGAATAGCCACAATTAACAATAGGCTCAGAAAGAGTTGACTTAGATAGTTTGAACATATATATTATAAGTTGATAAAAGTTCTAGTAAGAAGAGTTAAGTTACTACATTTAGCCCATGTATAAAAAGGAAAGGAAAAGAAATAAGAAGAAATTATAAATAACAATCATACATACTTGGAGAAAAATAAGGAGTTATAATTTGATAGAGTGCATTTGAAACAAATGATTCATGTAGTTGAACCCACCTAGTGGGATAAAAGCTTAGTTGTTATTGGTGGTATTTACCCAATCTCATTCAAAACTTTATAGAGGCTTTACATACATGCCACATAAAACTTTAAATATTACACCCACCTTCAAATATAAGCTACCCGATAGTTTAAATTTTGTGAAAAGAGTGGCATATAAATAACATTCAAAATTTTTTATAGCATAGAGGAAAATGTCCAAAATTTAAATTAGCAATTTCATTAGTATGTAATTAACTCAAATTATCACATAAGTATTTTTCAGAAAACTTTTGCTATCATATAAAATAATTTTTCATTAGATCCACCGAGAGAGTGCAATAGAAGCAAAAGATTCATGTAAAAAACCTCACATAGTAAAATAAAAACTTAGTTGTTGTTGTAGATCGACTAATCGCTTTATGCCATGAATGTAAATAAGAATGCATATGTAAACTCAACTTCAAATAACTCTTTAATAGGCAATAAGGAAAATAGAAGGAGACTATATGCATGCAAACTCGAATCTACAATAAGACATAGTCCTACATGCTAACTCAATCTGATCATAAATATGTGGGTAGTGTGTCAAAGTGATAATCAAGGTGCTAAGTGCCACAAGCTCCTCCAGAAGTAACAGACAAACCTCTCGTCGCCTTGATAAGTATCCAATCATACTCATGCAAAATACAAACTAGACAAGAAAGATAGAATTAAAATTTTCTCCACTTATCTTTTTATGTCATGAATGTAAATGAGAATGCAAGTAAAAACTCAACCCAAAACAACTCTCTAACAATCAATAAGGATAATAAAATGAAACTAAATACATGCAAACTCAAATCTACACTAAGCCCTAATACTATCTACTAGCTCAACATAATCATAAATATGTGTGCAATAGGTCCAAGTGATAATCGAGATGCTTTCTAACAAGTATCACACAGTCCTTTAGAAGTAACTAGCAAACTTGACAAACCAACCTCTCAAAGCTCAATAAAATCATAATCATACTCATGCCCAATACATTGCTCTTTCCTTTTTCTCTTAGTTTTCCTCCATTGATCTCACTTAGGTAAAAGTTTCTTATAAGTAATAAATGGAGATACGTAATCATCCTTAAAGAACTGCATAGAAATGTGCCTAACGAGATATGAGAACATTATCATAATGATCAAGACTAAAAATCATCTCAATACACTATATATCTTGACATTCAAATTCATCATATTCTCGATAATATAAACATCATCTATATGAGTAAGCTTCTTATCATTATCATCAAGAAATATAACATGTAATAAAATATTTTTCTCAACATTCTCAACTGTGATTGTCTTGATTCGAAACGTATTCTCATTAAACTTAGTAGATTCAATCTCCTCAATTGACTCTAAGATAGTTGGTTCAATATATTCTATCTCTATGATCTCTTCCTCAACATGTTAGGATCTACTATATTTTTCTTAAGATTTTCTTCAATTTCATCCTTATACATTTAACATTCTTCTGCTAGTGAAAGAATTGCTATACAAAATAAGATAGGTAAGGAATGTGTTATCCCCTCTTTAAGAATCATGGAAATAGTGGGACACTCAATCTTATCCTCACTCAAAAGAAAAAGACAACGGTGCAAATAGGAGCTTCTATGGAGCACTTTATAGGACTCATAGCAGAATGACTATCTCGAACCTTGAGACATCGAGAAACTATAGATATCTAGGTTTGCTTAAAATCTCAAGCTTTCTAATAAGCTTTCAATATAATGAACCAAATGCTAGTACAACTCATCATGAAGATTGTTGTTTGTGTTTGCTGAAATGACTTGACTGCAAAATCACATGGGCTTGATTGCCACATAAGTGGGGTGACGAGCAAATGATTCACTTGAGCTTCCAAGGGGAAGACGGCCAGTGGTTAATGAAGGAGGCATCTACCGTAGTGGTAAATTGCCTACTGTTGCCGTAGTATAAGGAGAGATGCATAGGATGCACTACAACCCAATATGATATGTTTGTTTGACAAATTTTACATTGGTTGTCGACTGTCTAACGCAACCCTCCGCATTCCTTATCTGGGACTTGGAACCTGACAAGAGCGTATTCACTACAACCTATCAAATTGATGAATATTTGATGGGTGATGTCTTCAATAGGTGTGGTTGCATGAAGCTTTGTAGACTGGAGTGCAATAACTTGAACCAATAGATGTTTAAAGATGGAGGCAAAGTCAATGTGGTGTCTTGAAGTTTGAAATTAATGAAGATTTAAGTTGTCTAGGATTTTAGAGAGAGAAATTTCAATTTTTTTTTTTCATCTTCTCTCTTATCAATATGGGATAAGTATGGTTTCAAGGACTCTAAATCTAAGGTTTCCCTACCCTGCCATTTCAGGATATAAATTCCTTCTGGAATCTCTCACCCTAACCCCAAATAAATAAGACTTTAACTACTTAGTATTGAAAGTTAAATTAGTATTGCACTCAAATTAGTATTGAAAGTTAATAAATAAATAAGAGTTTGACTCTTTCAAACTTCAAACAAACCCTATATATAATAAAACAAAGAGAACTAAAGCATAAGTTGCATCATCCATCAAACGTCATGCATGCAATCTGATGTGAGTTATTGATCACCAAGATATCCCTGTCACAAACAAACCAGCAAAATACAGACAGGACACGTTTTTATTATCATGAAAATTCCATGAACAAACCAACAAAAAACAAACAGGAAACACTTTTTTCTTATCATGAAAATTCCATGGACACCCCATCAATGATACAGGCTCATGATTTGAAAGGCAAAACCATGTTTACAACACAAATAGAGTGCCATATCCAGGACAGAGAATTCTAGTCAATACCAAATGTCTTAGTTCCCTTACGAAAAAGTACAACAGCTCACAACAAAACACAATAGCACCACACTGTTTGAAGATGAGACAAAAATATATGATCTTGTTAAAATAACCGCGCGTTAAGCACCACAAAATAAGCAATTCGCTTAAAAAAAGGGAGAAATGCCCATAGGTTGATTCATTGAAAAATGCTGAATGACTGTAACTTGAAACGGTTCATAGCAGAAAAAACGAAATTAAATGTAATCACCCTTGCATATGTAACATTCAAAGGTAATAAATTGAGACAAAAACACACCTCATCTTTCTGAGAACATTTGCCATTTCCTCACGCTTCTTCTTCGCCCTCTTGTGGGTTCCCAGCTTTCTCTTTGCCACTTTAAGTGCACGTTTATCTTTCCCAACTTTTAGAAGCTCAGTGATCCTTTTTTCATATGGGGCAAAGCCAGCAACTTCTCTAATTAGGTTCCTCACAAAGTGGACTCTCTTGCTGGTTTTCTGACAACAAAATGCAAGTTCATAAACCTCAAAATGCCTAGAATGGTTTGTAATTTTAATCAAAGACCAGAATCCAAATCCACAGAATTTCCTTAAAAAAATGTCAACATCAGATAACCAAAACCGTGCAGAATAATTAATCATATATTTTAAGATGCAAAGTCTAAATTAGAAGGTTGCAACTGATGCAACAATATAAGAAATTTGGTTTGATCATGGGTAAGATGTGATTGGAAATTAATACTTTGTAGGTAACATGGTGCCAATGTGAAATGAATTTTATCATTTAAGCAGATTCAATTTAGAATATTCCGAGAGGTCTGGGATGAAACAGTGCAAGCAATCAAAAACATGTGTAAAAGAAGCAGATTCAGCTCATGAGTTTTCAGCAATGGCATGTTCTCATGGATTTTCATAAATTAAGATTTGCAAAAATAGTTCAGACCATTATTATGAAAGAAAATTAGCTATATCTTAGCATTAAAGAAATGAGGAGACGAAATGGAATTCAATGATCTCTTATCTCTAACATGGGTCAAATCATGATGCTCTATTCAAAGCACACAAAAGCCCAACCACCACTATATGCATGCACATGAACCAGAAATGTTGCGTATAGCTCACACATGTAATCATGCAAGCAGTCATGCCACACATATATCAGTGCTAGAGGCTCCAAAACCATCGCCAGTTTAACTACAAGTCTATGATAGGCAAAAGTAAAAATCATTAAGAATCAGGCTCATGATCAATTGATAACAATGTTGACAATCTACCCCTTCTAAATACCCAGATTAAACATAACAAAAAACCTTTAAAAAGAGAGCAAACACTCATGGAAATCATGATCATAATCTGGCCATTTGGAACCAACAAGTGCAGATTTGCTTGCAAGAAACAGAAGCGTTAGCAACAAAAAACCAAAAAAAAAAGTTTTCCAGGAGAATATTGAAATCCAGTAGCAGTGAGACAAGGATCCCGAATAAAGTGCTTACCCCCTTTCGGCTGGATGGCCGAGGAGGCAGTTCTCTCCTGGTGACGACATGGCCTTTGTTCAGTCCGACGAAAAGGCCGCTTTTCGGCTGAGCAGGAGCCATCTCAGTATCCTACGAGGAGAATGCCACGATGACAGAATGAAAACGAATCAAATCTTAACGAGAAGAATCCTAGCACTGACGACTATGCATTGGGCTGAATCATTAAGACGAGAGAATTAGAGCGAAGAATCACGAAATCCTACCTCTGCTGTAAAAACTGGGGAAGACAGCGAGCACAGCGGGCAGCGGTGGCCGAAGCCCTAAAACAATGGATGGGCCGTGCGGGCGAGACTCAGAGAGCCTGACTGTGCTTTTTTTGACGAAGGTGGGCATCAACATTTATTGTAATGACGTATGTATCCAATAAATCTTCACCGTCCGATCTCCCAAAACTCAAAACTTTGCATGATCGGTCCCCTAGTTTCCAGCTTTCCTTTTCACTCCAACCATTATGAAAGGGTAAATTACTCGCATACCCCTATGATTTGAAGAATCTTACAGTTGGTCCATATTTTCTTTTTTTTTATCTTAGGTCCATACTTTCTTTTTTTGTTCTTAGGTCCATATTTTCTTTGATTCCTGTCATTGGAGTCCTTATTTTCTTTATATTACATTAACAATATCGATATATAATAATCAAAATTAGCTACAACATGTCACTCTCACACATATCACATCCCCTAGTGGTGCCTATTATGTTGCTATTATATATATTATGCATATTATATAATATATTTATTATATATATGAGAAAATTACAAGTCACTTATAGAAAAAAAAATTTATTCTTTTAATTATAAAGATTTTAAGAAAATATAGTTTGTAATTATACATTAAAAGTATATAAATTTTTAATTTTAAGAATTCATTAAATAAAAAAATCATAAATATGTAGTTCTTCTCAAATGCCTGTTTAATATCTGATTCATACAGTTTGATGGCCTCCATTTCACTTTCATTTACTTGTATAGATATATCCATATATATACATAAATAAAAGTACAATAAAGATATATATATGCTTTATAGAGTATTCTTATTTTTTATTTCAAACATTTACCAGTTTATTATCTTTAAAAATTAATCTGATTACAATGAAATATTATCTAAAAATATTGAAAATCCAATTTAAATATCTTTTAATAACTCTTTCGTCTATGGCCCCCAAACAAAATTCTAATTTATTATATCAAGTTATATCCGCAATAAATTTGGAATGCAAAAAACTAGAGTCTGGATCAAAGAAATTTTATTAAAAGAAAAAGAAATTGTGCTTTTAGATAGATTCCCTTCCACAACCCAGAAATCACCCATTTATAAAATTTATAAAGCATATTATAGTATATATATAGTACTTCTATAGTATTTTTTACTTATTGTTACAGTACTGCTATAGTTCTTCCATATTGTTATAATATTTACTATTTTCATATGATGTATCTGTCTTTTATTATGCTTCTATAGAATATTTAGTTAAATAATGGCATAATGCTTACATAGTATATATATGGATTTATTTGAGGTCCTTACATTTAATTTAGAAATACTTAGTTAAATAATATATATATATATATATATATATATGTATTTCTATTATCTATTATGTAATATTAATATAACATTGAATCAAGCACTATGCCATGCAAATTGTTAATATCTAAATGTTATTTTAAATAATTTTATAGTATTTTATAAAATTATTTAGGGAAAACTACATTCAAGCAATTAAATTTAGGCATAATATTACGTAAGTTTATGATTTTAATTAACATTTGAGTTCTTCACTTTTTGATATAATTATCAATGAAATTTATTTTAATTTTTTATTATTAAAATTTTATAAAATTCTCAAATTATTCACCATCTCTCTCCCTCCCACTTGTGAAGGTTAGCAGAGATGGACGAGAGGGCCACGGCACCCATCTCCCGCTCTCTTTGTCTCTCTTTCTCTTTCTCGACAGCCACATAGTATTCGATTGACGATGACCACGCAACCACATGGAAAGAGAGAACGAGCATAGAGAGATAGAGCAGAGAAGGAGGAGAGATAAGGAGAGGGAGACAGAGAAGTGGCGGCAGTGCGGCCCCCTCGCCCACCTTTGATGGCTTGTGCAGGTAGGATGGAGCAGGATAGAGAGAGCAGAGGGGTGGGCGGTTGTGACATCCTGAAATTATATTTAAAGTTAAAAAAAATTAAAATTATTTTGGATCTAAAAGAAATATTTTTGGACTTGAAAATAATAATTTTGGATCTATTTATAAGAGATTAGGGAATTTCCTCTCTCTCTCTCTCCCGCTCGGTGCCGCGCCAGCGCCCTTCGTTCCGCCGAGAGCAGCAGCAGCGCTGCACTGCCGCAAGCTCCAGCAGCAGGTGAAGAAGAAGAAGAAGAAGAAGAAGAAGAAGAAGAAGAAGAAGAAGAAGAAGAAGGAGAGGAAAAGAGAAGAGGAGAAGAGGGAAGCTAGTGAGGATTTCTGAGCGTTTAAAAGTAGGTAATCCTATCCCTAAAATTAATATTGATATATTTTTGCTTGTGAAATTGAATGAATGTTGTGAGAATTTAGTGATATATTATTGCTTGTTTATTGGTGTTTGATCCATTAGGTGGATTTATGTTTATTTATGGAGAAATTGAGGAAATTATTAAGGTTGATCCTTATATATGAGATATGTGAAGAAATGAATGGATGGGACTT
The DNA here is from genome assembly GCA_019297695.1 of Apostasia ramifera. NCBI lineage: Eukaryota > Viridiplantae > Streptophyta > Magnoliopsida > Asparagales > Orchidaceae > Apostasia > Apostasia ramifera. The sequence goes on along the minus strand of JAEMOT010004209.1, from coordinate 56,120 downwards.
AAAGATGGTATCTTTTCTGTTAGAATTATCTGGAATGTATTTCTTAAGATAATACTGCTTCTGCGAATGTTATGTGAGACGAATATGATAATGAATGTATATTATAATTATTACTATATCATGTATTTATTACACATGATATTATGCTGTCAAGATTAATGTTATGGCATGTTAATATTGCACATTGAGTTGATAATTGCATTCAAGATTTAAAGGCGATGATGAGTAAAGACAGGTTTCTCACAAGCGATCACACATGCCAGCTCGAGCTTGATATTGACGCGACGGCGTCCAAGGCCCTTCTGGGGCTGATGGGGTGACGACTTCATAAAAATGGCTAATGAGAGTCATTGAAATGATTGTGGCATTTGAGGTGATTGGTTGAGAAACCTGGGGCCCAGAGATAGTAAAGATGATTATGATATGATATTGATATTAAAGATTAATATTTTTAAGACTATCTTGCATATTGGAATTGTTGCTGTAGAGATTGATTTTATTGTTGTAGAGTCTGTTTTGATTCCAATACCTGAGTTGTATTCAATCTGTATGCAGTGTTAAATTGATTATTATTATTTTGGATATTGTTTTATCTACTGGGTCTGTATTAACATACTCCTGCTATTTTTGGTGGCAGGTGTGGCACTAGAAGGATCACGGGACAAGGGAAGAGAAGTTGAAGGTAATATTGTGATCTAGCGGTGATATTTAAGAATATTACTTTTCTGGCTTCCGGGAAACCGGGTTGTCACAGCGGTGCTCATGCAGGTTGGAGGGGGGGAGATAAAAGGAGGGTGAGTGAGTGAGTGAGCGAGTAAGTGTATAACGATCTCGGCTTTTACCTTGATCGTTACCCAATTATTTTTTTTATCCTCAAATAATTCCACTATATCTTAATATAAATCTGTCCTCAATATATAATTACTATATTATATTATTAATAAATATAAAATCTTAAACACAAATAATCTAAAATAATCTTCTAATTGTCTCTCACTTATACCTCTTATGCTTATGCTAAACTTGTAAAAATATTATCGAAAATGACGTCAGTCCACCAACAGAACTCAGTATAAGATATCAATTAGCTATGAGTCACATAAAATATTTAATAAGATTTCATGATCACAAATTTATTATTTTGAGATTTAAGAGAATTATTTCATGCGTACACAACAACATTTATAAACTTATATCAAATAAATAAATAACATGATAGCAATAACTATGATAATTATGCGTACTTAAAATGTATAACAGAAGATATCAAATAAGAATTTATAATATGAGTACTATCAAATAAATAAGCATATATATCATGAGTTTCTTAAGAACAACTGAATAGTATAAATACATGATAGATAATTAGCACGACACAATACTAAGTATAAACAAGTGCAATATGATTTGTCTAATAATTATAATGTAAATAGAATAACAGAACAAATATAAAAAAAAAATATGATTAACGAGCAAGTTTCTTTTTAATTAATTTTATTTTACTCTTTTGGGCTCGTGATTTTTCGTACTACGCCTCAGCTGCCTTTTATATATTTTGGGATCGTCATCCCCTGGCTCCATAGGCTATGGTCCATAATGGCTAAAATGTGAGGTCCTTAATCAGTTTTACGAGTTTTCACCCTCTGGCCCAAAATGGCAATGGACGTCGTCGCGCATATATATCATATGCTCGAGCTAAGGCGGTGCGTAATCTCACAGAAATCATATTTAACTTTTAATCCATTGTCGCCGTTAAAATCTTGATTATAAATTTAATCACATAGCAAGCTCACACACTTACCTAGATATCATATTATATCTTTAAATGTGACGACAAGTCTGTACACTTGCCCTCCTGTAGGTATTACAAATACGAGTCAACATATTCTTATCAAATGTGATGACAAGTCCGTACACTTGCCCTCCCATAGGTGTCACACGAGTCAATATATTCTCATCGAATATAACGACAAGTCCGTATAATTATCCTCCCGTAGGTATCACAATCGTAAGTCAATATATTCTTATTGAATATGATGATAAGTCTGTACAATTATCTTTCTGTAGGTATCACAGTCGTAAGTCAATATATTCACATCGAATGTGATGATAAGTCCGTACACTTGTCCTCCCGTAGGTAACACAATGAAAGAAAAGGGGTTTATCATTATATAATATATTTATCTCATCATTGAAGAAATAAATAGAGCCAGTAATTAATTCATAATAATTTATATACATCATACATTATCAAACTTTCACAATCCACCTTGTACATTATAATCTCGATAATTTAATTTTAAGTCATCTCTCCAATTTGAATTAAATTTTTATAGTAATTCAGCAATCACTAATAAAAGCAATCATGATATCTTCAAATATATTTTATTCTAAATTAATAAAGATCATTAACTCTATATATATAATTTGTGAAATCTTAATCAATGTTTAATGAGAGCATGATTAGAGCTAATAATATAACTATAATTCACATTTGAGTCTAATATTAAAGTGAATCAAACTGAATTATGATCAATTCTAAAATTTATATTTTTATCACTCTATAATTATAAAAATATTATCACTATTCGAATCAAATTATCTAACAATAAATATATTTAGCATAAGTTTTAAACTTTAAATTTATCAGAGATTAATTAAATCATTAATCCTTAATGTTTCATAACATTTGAAATCAATTTCATAAGTCCAATTCTTCTAAATATACTGTTTAATAGTTCTTCCAAAAGAATCTTAATTATTTAGACTTCTAGCAATAATATATATATATATTTAGGCTAATTAATAAAAAAATTACATAAATATGATAAACAATCAAATAATCTAATACTTTTCAAATTTATATTTAATAGCAATCATTTAACTTAACAAATCTCCATTTAATTTACATGTGATGATAAACTCTTTCAAAACAGATTTTTATGTCAAATCTCTCCAGCAAAATCTCATCCAAAATGAAGCTTTTAAAGGAAGATTTCTACATAAAAGTTATAATATAATGTGTTTTTTATTTTCATATAAATTTTTATGCCAATCTAAATTTATTTGGTATACCAAATCTCCTATGAACTAAATTTGGTCAGAAAAATTGAATTTCTGTCAGATTTTACTAATAACACCGAAATCATACTTTTTATTTAGAATTAATCAAAAGTTTCTTTATGAAAGTTGTAGGTAACTTCAAGATCTAATTCACCCATATTTTATCAAAATCCGTGATCATTTGATACCCGAAATTAATTCTAGAATGCTCAAAATCGAAACAGAAAAATTCAGCAACAGTATACAATCTTGCATATATCTAAACAAATTTCTCTAAATAAATAATTTAAGCCCATAAATAAAATTTGCAACCATAAAGATGAAGAAAATATCAGCAATACAATAAAATAAAATTTCACAAATAATTAAATATTAAATTTATTCAATCCTCATCAAATTATTATAAATCAAATTATGCGAATTCTTATCTTTGATTAATTTAAACCCTAATAGTTAGAGATATCTAATACTTCAAGGAATCATGAAAATATCTCATTTTTCTTCCTCATTTTCCTCTTGCCTTCTGATCCAAAGCTTTCAAATTCTTCTTCAATGATTGCCGAAAAAGGTCGTGATGCCTCAAATCTCTAATTCTCTCCTCTCTTTTCTCTCTCTCCTCTCTCTTTTCTCTCTCTCACCCTTTTTCATTTTCGACCAAGGAGACGGCTAGGGCTGGCGGTTACGAATCGAAAAAGAGATGAATCGATATATAAGAGAAGAGAAATATTATTTTCTCTAATAACTTAATGGTAAATCTGGTATTTTTCATAAAGCTAAAATTAAGGGATAATTAAATCTTATAAATTTAAAATTAAAAAAATAATAATAAATCATCCTTTGACTCATAACCATATCGCTTAAATATCTCCAATTTTGATAAACATCCTCATGAGAGTTTTAAATTAATAAATATCCAAATAAATTATGAGATTTTAATTAAATTTAAATTTAAATTAAGAAAATAATTTCCTAATATTTCTCTTATTATTTTCAAATAGATACTAGATCTTATAAAAACTATTTCTACATCTAATATTTTATTTATCATTTTTTTTCAGTTATTTTTGGAGATCAAATAAATCAAATGTATCACCCAAAATTTCTTCTATATTTTCTATACTAAAATATCGTAAATATCATTTATGATTCAAATTTGTACATATAATTCTAATTTATAATACTTATCAAATTTAAATTTTCGAGATATTACAGAGTGAGTGAGTAAGAGAGGAGTAAAAGATTATTTTTTAAATAATTTAATTAAAAAAACTTAATTAAAACTATATTAAAATTAGAAACTTAAATTTTAAAATTTGAGCGCCGTGAACTTGCGTTATTATACTTTAAACTTAAAATTCTGTATGTAATTTTCCCTGTTATTTTATTTTTTATTTTTTATTATTTAAATATATTATCAAGTTAAACAATTAATTTATCTACGTAGCATAATATAACATCACGATAAATTAAAATAAATATTATGCCGTATCGATAAACACCAATTTGATCGTAAGATAGCATAACAATAATTTAATTCAAAAAAACCTAGATTATAACTCATCATTCGACGTAACCTCTAGTGGGCTAGGTCCTCTTGAACCCGAATTGAAGCTAACCTAGAAAGTTTAGGTCCTATTTAGTTGGAGGTCAGGCCATAGCCAAAATGGCCTCTAATGACCTCTAACTATTCTATTAAAAAAATAATAAAAAATATTAAATATAATATATTAAAAATTGTGTGAAATGTAATATAAAGTAAAATTTTTTATTAAAGTTTATGTATTGAAAATAAAAAATAAAAAATTCTTAATAAAATAGTTGGAGGTCATTTTGGCCATGATCATGACTAAAAATGGCCTCCAACCAAATAGTGCCTTAGTGTCGAGCTCAATCCGCAGATTGGGTTCAGCCTAAGAAATCCAGCATTGTGTTATTGGTTTTAAATATCCATTTTCATAGAAATTATACGTAAATGGGTAAATTACACCCAAATTTTTGAGTTTATGGCTTAATAATACACAGGTCTATGTTTAACATTGGGGTACTTAAGTTTTAATAAATTATCAAATGAGTTCTTTTTTATTTTTTATTATTAATTTTTTTTAAAATTACTATTATACTCGTCTCCATCTCTCTCCTCCTGATCCCCACGCAGATGGCCGCCGGCGGCCGCGCGACTTATGCGACCTACCGACGGCTGCGGGGCCTCGCGCATGCACGGGGATCTGGAGGAGAAAGAGTGGAGGAGAGATATAATGGTAAATTTAAAAAAGTTTTAATAATAAAAAAATAAAAGGCCATTTGATAATTTATTAAAACTCAGGGATCTTGATGTTATAATTTTAAAAATTGAACTTGTGTGTTATTAAGTCTTAAACTCAAAGACCTACGTGTAATTTATCATACATAAAATTTTTGCCTGCTAATTAAGATTCTGATGCAAATAGCTCCAAGCATTATATTCCATTATAAAATTTAAAATTATATTAAATTAAAAAATATTAAAAATTTTACTGATATAATTAATCACTTAGATAAATTACAAATATAATAAATAAGGTTAAATTAGCTTTAACATGCAACAGTAAGAAATTAGAAAACGGAGAAATCTAATTAAGTAATTACAAGAAGTGCAAAAAAAAATATAATATAAAATTTGTAACTAATTAATTAAATATTATTACATTATGAATTTTTTTGGAGAATTTATGGGGTGCACCTCCTAAAGTCTATTGAATTTTATTGAGCCATAAAAATTAATTTGAGGTTTTTCATACATGTCACTCAAAAATTTAAATTTATATTCTTATCGCTCAAAATTTTTTAAATTACAAACATGTCACTTAAAATATTTATATTTACATAAATAATGCTCAAAATTATTCTATCTATAAATATGACACTCAAAAAAGTTCAATTTACATTTATGTCACTTGAAATTTTTTTATTAAAATTCTTCATATGTAGCTTTATTGTTAATTTTGGATCTCTATAATAAAATAAAAAAAATTTAAGAAGCATAAATGTAAATAAAATCTTTTGAGAGTATCATTCATGCAGATTATTAGGATTATTGGTGCTACCAATTATTCTAAAAACTTGAGCTGATAGAAAGAGTACAGCCAATTTACTTATTATACTGTGAATAAAGTGCTCACCAATCAAACCTAATCTTCTTTCGACAGTAACATACCTAGTCAAAGTTATATTAGATAGGGTAATGGTACTAAGCCAGTGACAGTCACACCCAGGCTATCCAGTTAATGCTTTTCCTAACAATTTTCTCTCTCAGGGTACTACTGAGAATTGAATTCAAGATTTGCACTGATACCAACTGTTAAGATCATAGATCTACCAATCTTCTTAAAAACTTAAGCCAATAGAAAAGACAGAGCAATTTAATTATTATACTGTACACACAACGTTTATGAGTAGAACTCAACATCTTAGTGTGATTTTTAAGCTAATAGTGATAAACCGACTCAGAGTTATTGCAAGCAAAGCGATGGTATTAAGCTAATGACTATCACATCAAGGCCATCTAATTTCTGTTTATTCCAATATATATAATAATTTGAGTGTTATTTATGTAAATAGAAAATTTTTAAGTTGCTTGCATGTAAATTAAAACATTTTGTGAGACACCATCTAAATTGAAAATTTTATGGCACCTATGAAATTGTAATTTTTCGAGTGCTAAGTACATAAAATCCCCAAGTAATTTTTATCATGAAGTTATGATCTGCGACCCATGTATTTGTTTAGATTTAAATTATTTTCAACTTGCAATTTTCATTTAAATCATGACAATAATTAGCCTTATTTAAGGGTATTAATATGGATTAAATATCGAAAATCGATCGAAAATTAAATTGATTTTAGATCTAATTAAAATTTAATCGATCTAAATGAGCCGACTAATGAGCCTTTTATAAAATGCGATGAACTGATCTAAGCCTACCGGTTTGAATCCGCCCATTAATTTTATGAAAACTTTAGAATTAGTATACAAATTTAAAATAAATGTGAGGATATATTATCCCAACAAATAATTAATTGAGACGGCAGAGATTTCCTTCAAAAATGGCTAGATTAAAATTAAATTAGTTTAATTTTAAATATAAATATTACATCATAAATAATATTTAATATTAAAAATTAATTATATTTTATATTTTACACGTACTAAAATAATAATTAATTTATATTATATTTTTTTTATATATTTTAATATAATAATTAACTTTATTTCATATTATTCATAATTTTTAATTTTTTTTTTTATTAAAATTAAAATTTTCAAATAAATGGGCCTATAATTATTATTATCCACATTGACCAAGTATAAATTTGATTTTTTTTTAATTATGATTTATGCTCAATATATAATAGACATCTGGAAATACATCGAAAAATAGAAATTTAAAAAGGAAAACTCAATTTTATATTCAGAAATTATGAAATTGGAAATCTTATTTTTCGCGAGCCAAAAATATAATAAGTAATAACAATAAGGCCTTTATCTCACTAGATAGGATTGGCTACATTAATTTTTTATTTTTATTACAAATACTTATTCAAGTTCAATTTTTCCGGCCTTTTTTTATTTTACATGAGCAAAATTTAAGTTTAATTGACTTACAATTTATATGTTTAAATCATTTAAGCGGAATCACTCTTAAGTTCTCCTTTATTGAGGCTAATTTAACTTTCTTAACGAATTTATTTATAAGACAATTATATATATCACACCATATTTATCAAAAATTATAACTTTTGCATCATTTTTTAATAAAATTTTGGGGTAATCCCACTTAGGCCCCTGAGGTTTACTTACTTGATCTCAAAAGTCTATAAATTTTAAAAAATATCATTCAGATTCACAAAAATATTATACAGAACATCGTGGTCTCTTAATAACAAAATCTGTTATGTATTGTAAAAATGACAAAAATATTCTTTTTTAATCCATTAATTTTTAAAATATGTCATCATGTTCATGAGGCCATGTGTGGTGGCCGCCTTTGCGCGAGGCTCCAGACGCCCTTCCCGCGAGGGCCTCGTGCAGGCGGCCCGCATGCTGACGCCCTGCGCGCAGGTCCGCGTGCTACGGTGACTCGCAAGTGGACGCTGGCACGCAAGGCCGCGCACGAATGCCTGCACGAGGCCACCCTGCACAAGGGGCCTCACGCTACGGTGACCCGCTTGCGAACGCCGATGCGCAGGGTAGAGCGCAAGCGACCCGTCAGCAGACGCCCTGCGCGCGATTGGTAAAATCATAATTGAAAAATATTATGTTAATTTAGTTTTATTTTTTTGATGAATTAACGGTATTCTAAATGAAAAAACATTATGTTGAACCTGATTGGAAGCATTTTAAAAATAGCTAGGACCTTAGTGAACTATATAGTAATAATTGTGGATCTAAACAATAAGTTTTGATGTTTGTGGACTTTTATAATAAATTAGACAAACCTCAAGGGCGTAAGTGAAATTATCCCTAAAATTTTACTATACTTTAAGTTCGAATCTTAAAATCATGGCCTAAAATTTAAAATGCTAAATCGTATCTCCAAAAGTATTTTATGACTAAAAACTAAACTCTAACCCTAAAACTTTAAATCCTAGAACATAAATCTTAAAATTTTCTAATGAAAATAAATTAAAATTTTATCAAGAAATCAAGATAAAATAAAAAAAACGTAAATGAAAATAAATTAAAATTTTCTAATGAAAATAAAAAATTACATTCACAACCACGCTTGTTTTACGGAAGCCTTGTAATTAACCGACGTCATCCTGTCGGAAGCGGCCGCCGGCGATTCCGCCCATCGCCGGCGAAGGATCCGGTGACAAGAGACTGGCCCGGCACACCGGGCAGGTGGAGTGCGACCGCAGCCACTGCTCGATGCATTCCACGTGGAAGCAGTGCGCGCACTCCGGCAGCAGGCAGACGCCGTTGCCGTCCTCGAAGTCCGACAGGCAGACCGGACACGTCGGCTCGTCTCCGGCAACCAAACCCTCGCCTTTTCCGTAGGTCCTCGCCGGAAGAATCAGCTGGGCGGTGGAGACCTCGCTGGAGGCGATCTGCGGGCCGACGCCGGCGGCCGTTGGGAACGTGGGGCCCGGCCCGGAGCCCGATCTCCGGCGGGCGCAGGTTAAGGTGATCCAGTGGTAGAGGGTGAGGATGATGGCGGTGAGGAAGACGCTGAAGAGGACGAGGTAGATGGAAGCGCGAGGGCTGGGCTCGTTATTTCCGGCCATAGGAGGAGATTGAAGGTGTGATTTAGGCTCTGAGTTTGGCCCCAAAAATGGAATTAAACTATAACCATAATTGAATATATAATTTCTTTTAATAAATAATGGCTATTAATAGGTCAAATTCTAGTTATCAAGGAACTTCCTATTGCAAAATTTAATTTTAATAACATTAAATTTAAATTTTAAAAAAAAAAATTTATTAAAAATTATGAATAATATAAAATAAAATAAATTATTGTATTAAAATATATAAAAAATGTGATGTATATTAATTACTATTTTAGTATATACATGAAATATGAAATATAATTAAATTTTAATATTAAAATTTATAAATAGTACGATATATTAAGTTAAAATTAACTTGAACTGGGTTAACAAAATTAATTATAGTCAAATAAGTTGACTAAAAAAAATTCGGAGAAAAAAGCATCCAAGCTGGCAACACGATGAGTTGTATGAGTTTTAGAGCTGAGACAAAAATAAGGGTAAATTACACTCAATAATTGAGTTTAAGACTTAATAATGCACAGATCCATGTTATAATATTCGGATCCCTTAGTTTTAATAATTATCAAATAGGTCTTTTTTATTTTTTTATTATTAATGTTTTTAAAATTACCATTATACCTCTTACTCTCTCTCCTCCTGATCCCCGTGCACGTTGCCTCGCGCTCGGCTGCGCGGCATGTGTGACCCACCGGCGGCCGCACGCCAGGCCGCGTGCACGAGGATCCGGAGGAGAGAGAGAGAGGCGGCCTCTCTCTCTCCTCCCAATTCCCGCGCAAGCGGCGGGTCATGTGACCACTGGTGGCGTGGCCTCGCGATGCGCGGGAATCGGGAGGAGAGAGAAGGGGAGGTGTATAATTATAATTTTAAAAAAAATTAATAATAAAAAAATAAAAAAAAATTATTTATTAATTTATTAAAACTCAAATACTTCGATATTATAATTTTAAAAATATGGATCTATGCGTTGTTAAATATTAAACTCAGAAGAGAACTGAGTGTAATTTACCCTAAAAATAAGTTGAGATTTCCCATGCATTCTTTTAAGATATATCTAATATCCTTTGTCAGAGGCAAAACCAACTTTTATTTTTTTTTTTATAGTTTTGATTCTTTGATTGATTTAATTACTCAATCTTTTGAGATTATAATTTATTCGAAATAATTACAATAAGTTATATAATATTTTATTATATTTATATATTTAGAACAAAGAAAAATAAAAACGTGCTAACTGTAGTGGCGAAAGTAGCTAAGGGGGCGTTTGGTTCGTTGTTATCTTGTTATGTAATTTAAATATTATGATATTTATATGTATCTTTTGACTAATAATTTTATAATATAATAAAAGATTATTTATAGATGTCATTAAATCAAACAATTGCCTTCTCTTAAATAATATCACATAATATCAATATAACATTGAATCAAACGCCTCCTAAATATACTGGAGATAGCAATTTCATCGATGAGTATGAGGTTTGAAAGATACCGTTGAGGTTTAACTACTCTGGGGTTTAGGGCAAAGTAGAGTGAAATCTCTGAACTTATTTCATATCATATGTAATGATGTTGGAGATAGCAACTCAACTTAGGCCTATTTAACTTAATTATCTCGTTTAAAATGGCCTAATTTCCCTACGTGCCATGTAGATAGTTCTAATTTAAAATTTTAAAGATGAAATCTCCTGTAAATAAATCATATTATCAAGGGGTGTTCGGTTCAATATTATTTTAATATTATATTATGTTATCTAGAGAAAATAATTATTTGATTTAATGACATTTATAAATATGGATATTTACATGGTAGACACAGAAATTGGGCTAATTTACGGATTTCATTATAAATCTCAAAATATTACAGTTATCACATCTAAAATAATTATTTTTTCATTTTTCACACCCTACAATAAATTCTAATAGAAGATTTAACCATAATTAAATCTCAACAATATCTCAGCTATTGATTGCATCATTTAACTATCGACCTTTATGTTAGGGCATCATGGAGCTGCATTGGTTCCGGTGGCAGCGTATTCACGAGAGACGGCAGTGTATTCACGCGAGGCGATAGCATATTCACGCGAGCATCACTCTGCTATTTGCATCTTCTTCTTACGCGGGCATCGCGAGTAGGCATTGAACCTTTCTGTAGCTTCAGAGTTCTGTCGTTGCCGGCCTCAAAAAGATCTGATGCTCGCTCGCGATGCCCGCGTAAGAAGAAGATGCAAATAGCAGAGTGATGCTCACGTGAATACGCTATCGCCTCGCGAGAATATACTGCCGCATCGCGTGAATACGCTACTGCCAGAACCAATGCAACTCCACAATGCCCTAACATGAAAGTCAATGGTTAAATGATGTAATCAACGAGTGAGATTTTGTTGAGATTTAAATCTTCTGATAGAATTTTCTGCAGAATAAGAAAAATAAAAAAATAGTTGTTTTAGATGTAATTTCTGTAATATTTTGAGATTTATGATGAAATTCATAAATTAGCCTAATTTATGTGTCTACCATGTAAATGTCTCTTATAAATAATCTTTTATAAGATTATAAAATTATTAGTCAAAAGATGACATTTAAATGCCATGATATTTAAATTACATGACATAACATCAAGATAACAATGAATCAAATGCTCCTAAATATATTTGTCAAAATATTCGTGTTATACAACAAAGGTCTAATGCAATTATAGAAGTTTCTTACCATCAAAATGATGAAAAATTAATTTCCTAATTTTTTTATCAAACAATTTCCTAAATTGCCATCGTAGAAAATTGTTGTTTGAAAAATTAAACTCAACTTTGGTTTTCCCCAAGGGAAGAGTGTTTCTTCTTGAAATTAGATTTTATAATAAAAATAAAATATTATATATATTATATTAAAATCTTAAAAAATTATAAATTTTACTAATATTTTTAGATAAAATTATAGTATAATTTAAATTTTGAGCGCTAAATCATATCCCATTATTCAAAACATTAGATACTATTTCTTAAATTATTTTAATATTAAAAAAAATCTTAATTTCTAAGCTCTCTAAAGTCTAAAATTTTAACCATAAAATTTAATTTTTATAAATTAATTGTATATAAAATTTACTTTAAATTTTATTTAGATAAATTTATAAATCATATACAATGACATAAAATTTATAAAATTGTATCAATAATTTTAACTCCTGTTTTTTTTAAAAAAATTCATATAAAATAAATAATTTTATAAAATTTTAATATAATATATATAATATTTTATTTTTAATAATAATATATATATTTTCATAATTAAGGTATATATTATATAAATCTTCCTAACAATGTTGGACTGTCAATCACCATGGAATGCTCAAATCATATGAATTTTTTTTTAAAAAAATTAATCATATTCTACAAATTTTTTTTCATGATATCTTTAGATTTTCTTTCTTTGTTGCAATTCTGAATTTTTATTATTATCCTATTAGATCAAAGATTGTTAATCTTTTCACTCGAGTTTTGAATTAAGAGACCTTCATTTTCAATATGATTTCAATAATTATACGTCAAAATTAGACTAAAACTAAAACGATAAAATACTACTTGATTTGCGATTTCAAATTTTTGATCCACTGATTATATTGAAACTGACTGTTATGAACTTCATATGAAATTTTAAAGTTTTTTTTTTTCTATGAATTGAATTATTTTATTATTTTATAATGTTATAGAAGAATAAAAACTATGTTATTATAAAATTTATAACTAATATTTATATTTAACTAAATTACATTCAGATTTTTGAATTTAAAGTATAATATTATGTAAGTCTATAATTTAAATTTTTTTATTTTTACAGATTTTTTTTTATTTTTTTATAATTTTAAATTATTAATATTTAGCTTTTTGACTTTTATTAACAAAAAAGAAGACCTCAATATTAACCATTCAAAATCGTTAATCTACGTAATATTATATCTTAAATTTAAATATATGAATGTATTTATTTTTTATAAAATATCTTGATCATCACTTTATTTTATTAATGTAAGTGAGATAAATTTCTCAACTAGTATGGAAAATAAATTATATAATTTAAATTGAAGTTTAAACTGAATAAAATTACAGTAATTTGATTCGGTTTGTATATAGTTACAGTTTAGTTTTAATTTGAAAAAAAATATAAATTGAAATTAATAATCTTGATGCCAACCAAATCAAAGCTGCCCAAACTTATAGATTTAAATTATGAATACAATTTTTTTTTTATTATCATTTTGTTAAATCACTTATTTAATTTTTAACGTTTCAAAAATACAGCACAGATTTAGTCCAGAATTTTAATTTATTAATAAATTATCATTGCTTCATTCGTTTAATTTAAACATGATTATTCCCATAAAAAAATAAATAAATTTGCTCAGTGGTAAAAAAATATTTTAAATCTGCTTGAAAAAAAATCTTATGGCTCATGCCAGGCTTCCAGAAGAAAAAACAGAGAAAAAAACATTTTAAAAAATAATAAAACAAAAAAGCTTATCCCTAAGCGCTCGATCTGTTATTTAATACGAAGAGCTCGGCATATTATGGTGCAAATTTTTTTATTACCTTTTAATTTAGACATTTTAAAGTTTTAATAATAATAATAATAATAAAAATACTTAGATCGAGATTTCTGAGTTTAACACTAAATAAAATACAATTCATATTTTTTAAAATTTTAACATTAGGGTCCCTAATATTAATAAATTATCATATGGATCTTTTTTTTATTTTTTTATTATTAAAAATTTTTAAAATTACTATTTTACCTTTCCCCTCTCTCTCTCTCCTCTCGATCCTCACGCATGCCGGTGGCCGCGCGTGCTCGTCGATCGGGAGGGGAGAGAGAGGCCGCCTCTCTGTCTCCTCCCCATCTCCTCGCCTCTTTCTCTTCTCCCGATCTCCGTGCACGCACGAGACAGCACAGCCTGCATGCACGAGAATCGGAAGAAGAGAAAGGGGTAAGAGTAAAATGGTAATTTTATAAATTTTTAATAATAAAAAAATTAAAAAAGACAGATTTGATATTTATTAAAATTTAGGGACCTTAATGTTAATTTTAAAAATGTGAATCTATGTGTTATTAATCGTTAAATTCAAAAATTTGGGTGTAATTATCCCTAATAATAATAATAATATCAGTAATAACAGTAATAAAAGCAGATTTAAGTAGCAATCGATGCCTTTTTCTATATATATTCTGATAAATTTATCAAATTCATGATTAATTCACCTGCTTTCAAAATTCAAAATATCTAATGTTTCATGTGATTGGCGTTGAATAAAAAATTAATTTTTAATATTTAATTATATATAATGTACAATATATATAAATATTAATAAAATAATTTTTTGAGGAGTTTTGAAGAATTTTAATTCCAACTAAATAAGACCAAATCTAAACTTTACATAAAATCAGATAGGAAACAAAAATGTAATTTTACTATTGAAATTCTTGAGTTTTTAATAATTTTTTTAAAATTTAAATTGTTAAATTAAAAATAAAAAATTAGCAGAATTATCTACAATAATTTCTCAAAAAAATGAAAATCTAAACTTTATTTTATTAAAACATTTCTATAACGTGACGACCACATATAAAGTAGATTTAGATTAAGCCCCGTTTGGATTGAGAAAGGGTTAATTAATCTGGGGTTTATTAACCTAATAAGTATTTGAACCATCTAAGTTAAGAAATTTAATCCTGAAAGTACAAATTTTTTGAAAACGTAGTCTTTCACCAATCACAGATCCCTAGAACAAATGTATCACCAGTAAGTCTCACTATAAATTATATACCTTATTATTAAAAGAGTCTTAATTATCGAAACTATAGGCCTCATTACATGGTATAAATCATAGGCCCTATATGGTAATACTAAGTGCCTTAATTTCAAGAAAATCTTCATTGTCCATATCTTAATTAGATACACTTAAATTTCAAAAATATCATCATTGCTCATATCTCAATTAAAGAAGTACAATTTTTAAATATATTATTATCACTTAAAGAAATAATTAATATCATATAAATCACGAGGTAATCAATGAAAATTATAATATACTTACCGAAAATCTTCACAATACAAGTGAACATACTTCAAATTAAAATGGAAAGCATGTAAAAGAAGAATCACACAAGTAGACTATATATACAACTAATGTAATGCAATAAAATTTTTTATTAAATATAATAATAATGGATGAGCTGTAAGATATAAAAAAAGAGATATTTACCTACATGCCACATCATTTAATTTTATTTATATATTATTCATTCATTTTTTTATTAATTACGCTATGCACACTCAAAATATTATAAAATCTTACATACACACACTTTAACTTATTTTCATTATAATGAGTAATCATAATTTTTCAATAACTTAACTATAGTTAAGTTACAAAAAATCTGAAACGTTTATTATATTATTTTAAGGATATTTAAATATAAAGTGAAAATTCTAAAATCTTAATATTTAGGTGGTGGCAAGGGAAGGAGACATCCACGATGTGAATTGATTTTAGGACAAATCAGCACTTTAGTGTGGCATTGAGGAAGAAAAAAATATGTACTATTATAGGTAAAAATATAGTTTTAATAATTTACTAATGAAATATTTTTTTTCAAATAAATTTTAACTGTGTTTTAACTCAAGTGTGTGCATATAAGCTTTATAATTTTTTGAGTGTGTATAGCGTAATTAACAAATAATGAATAGACAATGCATAAATAAAGCTAAATGGTTTGACATGTAGGTAAATATCCTTATAAAAAAAAATCCTATACAGCTATATGGATGAAAAAAATTAATTAAAAAAATGAATGTAACGTGAAATTGAGAAAACCTCATCATGTACTTGAGAAATAAATGTGCATGCAGCTAGGAAGATCAATAACCTAGCTAAAAGACAAAAGTAATATAGAATAGAGGCAACCTTAAATTTGATATTTTAACAAATAAATTCATAAAGCTACCTTCCAACTAATTTTGCAATTAAAATATTAAAAAGTAAGATGATGCCTTAGATATTAAAATAAGTTGAAGACTTTGAAGTTCGAATCTTATTTGCTTTCTAAGCAAAAATGAGAATATCACAGTAAAATTTGAATTTGAACAAGAACAACTAAAATGTCATGAATAAAATCATAAAAGCCAAATCAAAATATCAAAACTATCAAAATATCAAAATATAAGTCAAAATCTCACTTCCATATCAAGCAATGAAGCCATAGAGAGCAAAACGGAGTGTATTGCATCAAAATATCAAAATATCAGCCAAGATCTCAGTTTTATAACAAACAATGAAGTCCTAGATAGTACCAGAATGAGATAGCGGGAGGTAGGAGGCATAACCGCCATCGGCAATGACAGGCGCAGAAACCTGGTGCCTCGAAATGGAAGGGCGAAGAGACGAGCGAGCGCGTTAATCATGGGGAGTGATGGTGTTAGCGAAGAAAAGGGTTAGCAGGGTTAGGAGCCGCGATCGAGCTTATTTACTCTGTGAAGTGACGAGAAAATAAAATAGCATTTGAGTGGGTTAAGTGGATTAAGTCGCTTAACCTACTTAACCCACCCATGCCAAACAAGGGGCTAAAGGAAACACATTAGGTAAGACATCAACAGAATAATTAAATATAACAAAAAATTTAAACATTATTAAGATAATAAAAAATTAATTAACTAAAAGGATTGATACGTAATATTATTACCCTCAAAGCAGTGTGTGATTTGATAGACATTATATTAAGATTACGAGCCGACTAAATTGAGACAGGCCACACAGTTATGTGCGCAATTGCCCTATGTAGCTATACATGTGTGTATTACTGGCGTGATGGCCTTACACGATCATGCATGTGACAGTAGTGATCTATCGCAATGGAGATCTTACTTGCAATAATAAGTTCGTGAAAAGTATTTTATTATTTTATATTTAAAATTTTTAATTTAAATATAAATTTTATTTAAAAAATAAAAATATTTAATTAAAAAAATAATTGAAATATTAACGTCAATTTTAATATCTTGTAATATTTTAAAAAAAAATTTAGAGATTTTATTGAAAAGTTTCTAAAATTATAAATTTATCTGCTAGGCTAAGATCCTGTTTGGCAATGAGCTAAAAATCATGACTAAAATTACCCATGATCAAAATCTTAAATTTATTTTAAAAAAACTTAAAAAATTATTTTATATCTCATCTCACACAAATTCCAACATTAAACAATCACTTTATTTCACATCCAACACAATTCTCAATAAATCAATCAACTTTATTTCACATCATACACAATTTTTAATATAACTAACTTACTTTATTTCACATTATACATATTTTTTAAAAATAATTAAAAATTTAAACTACATCTTTTTTTTTCTTATTATCAAACAGAGCCTAAAACCTAAAGGACCTGCAGAACATTTGCCCTTAAGTTTAACAACGAAATAAAATCACAGGCCGAGGCGGCGGCGACGGTCGAAGATGGGAGGGCTGTGTTCTCTCCTGGAGCTTCATCTCACCTTCTTCATCGCCCTATCTACTCTGGCACGATCCCAATCTCTGAAATCTTCTATGATTTTAAATTCTGAATTTTTTCTTTCATCTTTGTCCCCTATTGTTTCCGGGTTTTCACCTTCCGGCTCTGCAGGCGCTCGTCTTAATTCTAAGCATTGCGGCCTTTTTCCTCGAACATGTTAGGAAGATGGGATGCAAGCACTCGTAAGCCACATACATCCTCTTCTTTATAGTTGCTATTTGGAACTCCTGTCTGACTGCTGAGCGAAATTTACAGCCTTGAACGGACAGCTACCTCGGATGCATTCTTTGAGGATCCCAACTCTTTGAAGAAGGTCAGTGGAGAACCAATCCTGATTCTTTTTTACTTTCTTAACCATGTGCTCCTTCTATTGAAGAACAATCTCCAGTAGCTTAGCTTCTAGGGTTTTCGAGGATCTTTGAAAAACTTTTCGGGGATGTAAAAATCGAATGCCTTTCTGATTTGGTAGTGGTGTCTTATTTTCTGCTTAATATAACGGGAAACAGTAAACTACGTGTTTCTTTAGGCGTCCCAACTTTACTTTCACAGTTTTGCTCTCAGTGTTTACAACCAAAGAAAATTTGAGGAATTGTTCAATCTCCTCTCAACCCATGAGAACAATACAGCTCTTGAAGGTGATGTGGTATGTTCACCACCTTGAAATTTCGCTTCAGGTTCCATGTCCATCAATCTGCGATAACTCTGAGAAGTACTTGTCATTGATTATACCTGCATTTAACGAGGAACACAGGCTTCCGGGAGCTCTTGTTGAAATGATGAGGTTAGTTTAGCATAGAGATCATATGGTACATTTTCAAAATGCCAGCCAGCTGCTTAATTTGTTACATCATGTATCCAATACAGAAATTTTTTATAGTCTGCATATTTTTCAAATATATTGAAGAGCTGAACGGTTTTTTGGTTTGAATTGGAAAGTAGATGCCATAAACTAGGAACTACAGTACATTATTAAAATGTAGAACAGAATGATTGAGTAATTCATTGATTTCTGCCATATAAGATCACTTTGTTTTATATTAAGTATTTGAGGAGCCCAACTCCTGCTCTTTACAACATGGTTTTGTTGTTTGTTTGAAATGTTGTTCATGGAACTGATGAACTGGCTTCATGATATATGTTATAATTAATCTGGTTTCTGTATTTGTGTGGGATATTATCCAAATTGGCATTCTATAATATTGGTTTCAATTTTGTTAAGGACAACAACAAGAAGAACGAAGCCTTAATCTCAATATTTTTGTTTATGTTAAGGGAAAAAATTTAAAAGACAAACAAATGATGCTTTGGAGGCTACTATGGTCAAATGAGCCACATCTCCATTTGAACCTTTTGTTTGTTGTTCCTTTTGTGTGCCTTACCGTTAAATTCTCCTTATTCAAGAAATCTTTCCTTGTAGCTATCTCCATCAACGTGCAGTGGAAGATAAATGCTTCACCTATGAGGTATAAATTTTTAAACAATATACCTTTTAATTTTCAGATGATGAATCTAAAATGTTTTGCTAACTTCCTTTAACTTTTAAGGACATTTGCATTATGTTCCAATTGGAACTGAGAATAAATTTGGCATCAAACATGATTCCTTTGATAAGAGAAGTAGTCTTATAGTTTTCCTAGACTAGTTTAGCTATTTTGTTCTTGAACCCTATTGTATTTTACTCTCATTGTATGCATGCTTAGTGAGGGTTTTTTAATCATGATTTTCATTTTCACTCAACACGGTATCAAAGAATGATCTGCTCTAATGGTACCATCCTGTTTTGCCTATGTGTGCCTCACTAGTGCCACTTCACTTCCGCCTTCACTCTCTTTCCGCAATAGCTTCTGGACCTTGGCTGTTTGCCTACTATGCCCAACGGCTTTTCCTGACACTCGTTGCTGATACGATCATCGCCTTTGCGCTCTGTCTAGGTCACTAGCTTTGCTTTTACTTTCTCGCTCTCCTACTTATTGTGCTAGGGATCTTACTATTCTGCAAACTCCTACCTCATGTGACACTGCAAGTTGCTTCCTATCGCACCACCTCTTCCCATTTGTTTTTCTAATCTCACCGTTTGTCTTAAGCTTCTCATTCTCTATTTGATCTTTCTGGTAATTGCCTACAAGTTGTTAGTGCTCGGTTAAATTCTCTTGTTCCCTCTCCAACTCTTTTAAGAGGTAATAGTTATGGCCTCCTATACTCCTACCATAGATCCAAAGAATAGTTATGTTATTGGAACCATCATCAACTTTAATGGTTCCAACTATCTCCTTTGATCACATGCGTTCATGTTCTTCGTGAGATCTCATGACAAACTTTCCTACCTTGACTCTCATCCTGATGCTATTGACACCACTAAGTTCTCCAAGTGGCAAGCTTCTGACTACATTGTTTATTCATGGCTTATGAACAACTTAAGAGACATACATTGCCTCCACAATCATGTTTTAGAAAACAACTAAAAGCATGTTGGATTTTCTTTGAACTTCTTACTTCTACGGTAATAATGTATCGCGCATCTGCACTTTATTATATGTACTATTTTCTCTTCATTATTTGTTAGTTTTAGGGAATTACACAACTTTTAAGCTAAAATGGGATTAGTTTTCAATTTATCATTTGTTTACTATTGTTCTTGCATTATGACAAAAAAGGAATGATGATGTTATTGCTGTCAAATTCTTATTTTGTTTACACCCATCTCTGTAGTCAATTCAGACAATTGATTGTTGATAGCTTAATCTCTAACATTGCTACTATTTCTCGTGTCCTCTGAATCACGAAGCTTTACAATGGCTCATTTTCACACTCAAATCATTTTGCACATGTTGTACCTCCTAGTTGTTGGACTTGTGGATGTCATTGTGGTAATCGAACTGGTGGATAGGGCTGTGGTAGGAACTCTTTTCCTTCTTGTTCGCATTGTAAGAGAACTAACCATCTACTCATCATGTCTGCTACCACTTAGCTTACATTTTCTCTGATACCATCACAATCAAGATTTATTACTTTCTCCAATAAGGATTATGATCATTTGGTTCTTATATCTTAGAGTAGTGCATCTACTGCTCATGCCATTATTTCATGATACGTTGTTACTACACAATCAAGTATGAATTGGATTTTGGATTGTTGAGCTTCATCACTTGTCTTGTAATAGACAATTCACCTCTTGTTTACCTCCAGTTACCCTATCCAATTATTCTCTTTCCCTTAGTAAAAGAGGTTTATTTCTCTTTGTCCCTCTTTTATTCTATTTTCTTTATGTTAAACTTTTTTCTTAAAAAAATTTACTTTCTGTTCACAAGCTTACATTTACATAATTGTTTTGTTACATTTTATCCTACTCATTAAACTTTTTGAAGACCTCCAAGTGAAGAGGATGGGTAGTGATGGTATTGAAGTTGGTGAAGTGTATTATCTGTCTGAATCAGGTTCTTGTCTTTGCTTACTTTAGGCTCCCACGGTTACTCGTAACCGATGTATTGTTGTCTTGGTTATCCTTCTTCAAATCATTTCACAAAAGTGATTCTTATTACTTTAGTTAGTTTAAAGTTTGAGTGTAAATCGTATGAGTTCTGCAAGTATCATAATGTTTTTTCCTTTGTTTTAGTGTCCCCTAGTAGATTTTGATTTAGTACATTTGACATTTGGGTCTTAGTCTTGTATCTACTCATTTAGGATTTTGACATCATGTTATTTTTGTTGGTGATATCACTCAAATGACCTACGTGTTTTCAAATATTTATTAAGAAACAAACATGCAATTTTTTTCTTAGTTGTAATGATGTTCTGGGAGAATATATCCAATATGCTTTCACCTCCTTTTGTTCATCATGTGTTTATATATCTCAACAAAATAGTATTGCTGAGCGCTAGCATCAACATTTTCTTGATGCTTCTTATACCTTGTTGTTTTAGATGAATGTTTATCGTCATTTTTGGGAAGATGCAGTTTCTAAGAAATTGTTTAGCCACAACTTTCTAGGGAATGTATCTCCTTTTTTCAAATTTTACATTGGAAAGTCTTTCCTATTTATCTATCAAGTATAAAAACATGTTTATTTTTGTTTCTGGGCACATCAAAGTTGCCCGATGGTTATATAGTTGTTGGGAAAAATCTAGGTCTCCTTAGATGTAATTTTGAAGTGCCTGTTGATTTTAATTTGGTAAATTGATCGGACTATCCATATATGGATTAGGCTGTCAGTTTGATGGATCATGTTATTCGTTCACTTCAAAATTTAACTGCGCATAGCACCACCGATTGTAATACGGAACATTTGATCAATACAACATATATTGGAACATTCAATAGTTACATTAAATTGTACAATTCTTGACTTCTCTGTAATTTATCTAAGATCAAACCACCTGTTTCAATTGATTGGGTTCAAATCTGAACTGATTTGAGTCAATTGTCATTTTTGCTATATTTGACATATATCATCTATTATCATTATATAATTCTTGAAAAGTTTTATATAATCTAGATGTTTTATTATTTTGATGTTATTATAGATATTTATATAGTATTTAATAGTGAATTTTAAATGTTTGTTATTTTATGAGACTTATTTGAATAAATTCAAATGTTAAATAAAATTTATTGTTAATGTTTTCTTTATTATTTTATTGAGCAATTCCATCTAGACCCCTAAGGTAGAATTGTAATTCCACGCAAGTCTAAAAAACAAAATATGTCATTTGGATCCCCCCTGCCCAAATTTTTTTTCATGGTCTTTTTTGATAAATTTCATTAAGTTTGACCATTAAATTGTTATTTTAAAAAATTTATATAGAAGAAAAAATATATGTTGACGTTAGAATAGCAACTGAAAATATTTAAACACATTTGCAATGCTTAAATATATAATTTTAATTTTTTAAAATGACAACTTAACAGTCAAATTTAATAGAATCCATTTAAAAGGACCTACATAGAAAAAGTTTTATGCAGGAGAGACCCAAATGATACGTTTTCGTTTTTTGGACCTACGTAGAATCTAGGGTCTACCTCAGGTTCTCGTATGAAATTATCCCTATTTTATATTTTGTATATTTCTTCTTAGATCTTTAATACTTCAAAATATTGATATTAATATATGACAACATTAGATTGTTATATTTCAATATTTAAGTTCTTGAAATTTGATGCATTCACTTAGCGCCATCATAATTCTATGATTTACTGTTATGCACACTAAGCTTGAAATCTTCTTTTCAATGCATCCTCATGGTCTTCAAGTGTCTTTGATTCAGAGCTAGTTTCAGACTATGGAGATAGGGATAGGGTAGGGGCTCTTCTCTTCTAGTGTTATTTTATTCATTCTTAGCTTAGCTAGTTTTGGGGGAAAAAGATAGGTTTTGAAAGCATTAGACATTCAATTCAAGCTTTTTGATGATAGCTATTGAATCCTACCCTAAAGGTGTACTTGCAGTCATGCTTTTTCCCATGTTTTGTTTTGGTTGTCCATCTAATTAGATATGTAACTTTTTTTGAGTTTATCATCATCAAAACATATAATTGAGTCATATGTGCTCTTAGGCTTGACAATTACAATCATTGGGCGACTGGGATGACTCTTCATATTGGGAGTAGGTTGATGCCTTTATTTCCATGAGTCTTCCTTTCTACAGAGAAATCGAGTTCAATCTAGGCTGTAGACTGCATGTGGACATAGGAGTTCAAGTCAGCCTGGGCCGCTAGATGGGTTGACCTAATTGAGCTTGGACTTTACTACTCAAAGTGGACTTAATTTTGTCCCATATTCATCCTATTTGTTTTTCAAATTTAATATTGATTATTGAACCTTTTTGGTCTGATGATTCATTAATAAGATATCTGGGCAACTAGTGACCAAATAAATTCCAAATTGGTAATTTATTGAGGGCTTTTGTTGACGACGATCAGATGGTCCTAGCCATCAAATTTGGAATGCTTCTAAATTCGAGTGAGTACCTAAAGTTTGTACAAAGTCGTTTCAGGTTAAAATGAGTTGGTTGTACTCAATTCAGTGAACTTAATTGACACCCACCTTGTGGCGAGGGGAGTTTGTTCAAATATAGGTTGCATGTCTTTTAGTAATCGTTTGGTTGGAATTTGTTTTTGTAATAATTTTAAGTTTTTTTGAGATAGAGAGAAAATTATTTTAAGGGCAAATACGCCCAGGTCCCTGAGTTTAACGCTTAATATCGCACAGGTCTACGTTTTTAAAATTATAATATCGGGTCCCTGAGTTTTAATAAAATATCAAATGGGTCCTTTTTTATTTTTTTATAATTAAAATTTTTTAAAATTACAGTTTTACCCCTGCTATTCTCTCTCGTCTGGATCCGNGCGGCCGCGGCCCACGCGCGTGCGCCGGATCGGGAGGAGAGAGAGAGGGCAGGGGTAAAACGATAATTTTAAAAAAGTTTAATTATAAAAAAAAAAGAACCCATTTGATAATTTATTAAAACTCAGGGACCCCGATGTTATAATTTTAAAACATGGACCTGCGTGATATTAAGCATTAAACTCAGGGACCTGGGCATAATTTGCCCTTATTTTAATGTTACGATATAAGATAAAGTTAATTTTTAAGATTGAGATTCGAGTAGGATCTAAAATAATGTTAATTTTTAATATTTAATATGAAATAAATACAAGATATTGTGAAATTGTTTTTAGATGAGTTTGATGATTTTTTAGCTCCAACCAAACATGGCCTTATCGTCTCGATGGGTCAGTTTTGCGAAGGGTGTGAGAGCACGATAATGGTTTTGGGTGGTGGGCCAGCATGTTGCTGCTAATTAGTATAGCATCGAGAGGTCTCTTAAGGGATGCTTTTGTGAAGGCTCTAGATATCATTAGGGGTGTGCAAAAATACCCAATGAATCAAGAACCAACCCAGGACTGAATTGACCTAATAAATTTGGGTTGGTCTTGTACTTTTATGTTAGATATAGTTCTTGAAATACCTAAGGCTAGTAATTTGGTTTGAAGATCGAAGATTGACCAAAAGTTAAATTAGATTTTGAATCGAATCGAAATGAACTCGATCCAAGCAAGCCTATTAATGAGCTATTTTTTAGTGTTGGAAACATTTATCAATTTAATCTTGAGTCAGTATAGGACTAAATTGAGTCAGTTCGAAATTGGATCGATTAAAAAAAAAAATTATAAATATATATATATATATATAGATATATATATATAACTTACTTCAGTATTTTAATTTTTCTGTAATAGCTTAATAAATGGCTATATTAGAATTTTCTTCATGACTTTTGTTTAAATTGTTGATTATAGATTAAATTTTTATTTCTACTTTTGACCATTAGATTGAGATGAATAACGTGATTTAATTTGATTGAATAAACATAAACATTTATACTTAAAATTTTGACTGAAAGATTGAAAATTAATTGAAAATTGGGTTAAATTTGGCTTAGATCAAGCTTGAATCAATAATAAAGGAGGCAAACCTAGCTTGAATTGGGATTGGATTGAACTCTTCTCGTTCATATTTTGGATCGGATTAAGATCGAGTCGAAAACCTTCAATTCAATGTTAAGTTGAGGTTGAATCTGCTCGATATCAAATTGTTAACTGCTCTAAAAGTACCCAAAATCGAGCAGATTGGCTTCAGTCCAATTCTAATTATTAGGTGAACTAGAGCCAACCTGATAAACCTGCAACTCATGATATTCATTTGCAGTACTTTAACTTTTACTTTTGAAAGTTTGTATTACGTAAGCTCGATTTGTGTTAACCATATATTCATGTGTACTTAATACAACTTACGACTTTAAATTGCATACCGTGCATTCAATTCAAAAGCTCAATTTTGAGTTGGTTTACGTCTTAAGTACTGATAGTTCTCTAGTTTTTCATTGGAACCAAGACCCATCCTGGACATGGGGTGAAACATTAGTGTTGGTTCTACTTCGTTCCTTCAGTTCTCATGTATGGTCTAGCTCCAATATGTGTGGAATTGATTGTAATTGGGTCTAGCAAAAATCAAACCTAGAACTGATCCAAATTGAATCAAGTAACACCCGTTGCTATTAGGGAGGGATGCGAACATGCAAGGTTGTAAATGACCTCGACGATCACGTAGGAGCAGGAATTGATGGCATGCTGCCAGGTACGATGCGCTTGGATTCATCTGTGGACAACCCAATTCACTGGAAGGTGACTGAAGTTGGAATTTGAAGTGGGAGGACATTATCTAGATTTTGCAAATCTACAGTAATCCCTAATTAACTTATAATTGTCAGCCCGCCCAAATTAACTAAAAAGTTTCAATCAAATCAAATGAACTCAAAATATTTGAGATCTTCATATAGTCAAATGTTTTCGATTCAATGTAATGTTCGCAAATCTCTAATCTTCCTGAATAGTCTTCACGAGAGATGCAACGTGAAGCTTCATTATTGGAATGGTTGGCTAAGCAGCTAAGCTAAGATAGAGCACAAAAGCCCTCGTATAGATCACAAATGCTATATTGTCATTTCCATTATGATTATATGACGTTATTGCATGATCGCCTGATCATGGTTAGGTGAAGTCATATAGTTGATATTTTACACATACAAAATATATTTTATGATGAAGATGTCTAACTTATAACTAGCCAGTAGCCACATATCTGTTGATTCATACAAGTTTTTATTTAGATATGGTTTTGATGCTTTCTCCAGGTTTTAATAGTTGATGATGGAAGCACTGATAGAACGTCTAAAGTGGCATTTGACTATGTTAAAAAATATAAGGTTGATAATGTGAGGGTTCTTCTCCTGGGAAGAAACCATGGAAAAGGAGAGGCTATTAGGAAAGTGAGTCCCATCAGTTCCTTGTGTTGATTGAGAAACATTCTATTATGATATTTCAATAGTTGCACAGATTATGATCTAGAGGATTGCCTGCTTTATTTTTCCATTACTAGATTAAAATTTTAGATGATGTTCAGCACTGATGATGCTCCCGAATCTGGGAAAGTATGGCAAAGCAGGGAATGCTCCATTCACGAGGTGAACTACTTTTGATGGTTGATGCTGACGGAGCAACCAAGATTACTGACTTAGAGAAGCTTGAATCTGAGGTTTGCATTAAAATGATTTTTTGATAAATATAATTAATTTGGAATGTTTGTTTAGTTCAATCGTGTTAGTATGTGTACCACTGTAACATGTTTTTTCAGATACATGCATTGGCTGATAAGTCTAGAGGTAATAATGCTCTGACTGATTCATGTGCCAACTTCATGAACAAGCCATTAGATGCTGAAGTGGTGGTATTTGGTTCCCGTGCTCACCTCGAGAAACAGGCTATAGCCACAGTATGTTTCTTTTTCATTATTTTGCACTTTTCATATCTTTATGCTAATGTTTGTATTATTTCCCAGAGAAAATGGTACCGAAACTTTCTAATGAAAGGTTTTCATGTTGTGGTTTTATTGACTGCTGGTCCAGGTATTCGTGACACGCAGGTAATTGCAATCTTAGAATTTCTAGTATTAGAGTGTGGGCTTCATGTAATTTATAACCCTAAAAACTTAAATTTAATTTTCTTTTATTTAAATTAATTTTTTTTGTATAAATTTTGCAGTGTGGCTTTAAAATGTTCACTAGGCTGCTCAATAAAACCCTAAAAACTTAAATTTAATTTTCTTTTATTTAATTAATTTTTTCTATATAAATTTTGCAGTGCGGCTTTAAAATGTTCACTAGGGCTGCTGCTCAGAAACTATTCACAAACCTTCGACTAAAAAGGTATCTGTAGCATATTTCATACTATTTACATATCTCGTGTTGTTGTTTTTCTTTTGCATCCATTTGTCTCCCAAACCTTGGATTGCTACCATGGATGATTGAACATAGCAGTTGGTGATCTGACTTTGGAGTGGCTCCAAGTCGTAAGTTGATGTCGAGGGTTGTGAACCATGTTTGTGGTCATCGAGTCTTAAGAACCGAGTAACACATGATTGAAGTAATTGGATTGAGTTGGAAAGCTAGGTGACAACTGTGAGATGACATCAAAGTTTGAGGCCAACGATCGTCTCAAGTGGCTTGTCATCGTGCTATTGATGTCGAGGTATTAAGTCTCAAGGATCGACCTTAAGGGTGTTAATGTCGGGCCTTGATGATAGGATCTTAAGGTATTTGATGTTGAAGAGTAGGACTTTCAAAGATATACTCTCATGGTTGGAGGGACTTGCTAACTCTGAAGTGGTGTTGGTTGGCTTGTCAAGGAATCTAAGAGGTGATCAATTCTTGCAAGTGGACCGTTAAGATGTTTGTGTCAGCTTTCAAGATTAACATACACTTATATGTTATATTAAACTACATGGAAATTTCTACTTTGTTCCTACCTGAAATATTGTCAGGAGAATGCAAGTAATGTTGATTCATGCAACTTCTGTAACCTTTGACACTGTAGAACATAGGCATGCTGATTTTCTTGCTGATTGTAGTAATGAAAATTAGTGAGATTGATTGATCTTGCAAGATGTATTCCATTATTAAAGCATGCTATTGAATAGTAATGATTAAGATCCATTGATAACTGGATGGGCAGTGAAAGCCAAACTAAATTTTAGTCAATTCAAAATTTACTCGATTTTCTTAAGAATATAAGTCAACTTGTTCAAATTAAGTTGACTTGACATATGCACAAGCATTTATACTTGTTCAAATTATTTTTTTATTCCGATCTAGGCAATCAAAAAAGATGGCGGTGTAAAAAAAAAATGGAAGATGAAATTAGGTCATTATTTCTCACCAATGAGGAACTCTTAGGCTTTAGTAATTTCACCAGAGATTAGCTAATTGAGATTTTTGTTCACCTTCACTGAAGAAGCCAACCAGTTTCTTCGCCGAAGAAGGCAATCGATGCCTTCGCTGAAGAAGGCAATCGATGCCTTCGGCATAGTAGTCGACCGCCACACTCAATGAAGTTGTTATTGCCTTCGTCGAAGAAATCCACCGTCGCCTTCACTAAGGAAGTCACTGCCTTCACCAAGGAAGTCACTGTTTTCGCTATCCGCTGCTGCCTTCGCCGAGGAAGTCACTGCCTTCGTCGTCCGCTGTCGCCTTCGCCGAAGGAGTCGACAGCTGCTTTCACCGAAGAAATCAGTCGCCTGCTGTTTGTCGTCTGCCACCATAAAAGCATCATGAGTTATTTTAAGCTAAGGGAATAAAAAATAATAATTTTTTATATAAATAAAACATTATTTTTACTGGGGTTATATAAGTAAATGTCATATTTTTTCTAACATCGGTAATCATGAAAAGACTTATTTACATATTTTTTTAAGGTAAAGGACCAGATTGCCACATCATAATACTTGAGGGGGACCCATTTGCACATACTGAAAACCAAGAGAGACCTAGTTGCTATTTACCCCTTTTTTTAATTCAAGATAGTATTGGGTGTGAAATAAATAAAAAACATGGTGGGTGTTTTTGAGGGTGAGGCAAATAAGACCTTAATGTGATTACTATAAAGGAAAATCCTAATGTTGTTCCTTTTACAAAAATCCTTAACGTGATTGCACTTCTGCACAGGTGGTGCTTTGATGTTGAGCTTGTCTACTTGTGCAAACATCTGAACATTCCAATGAGTGAAGTATCAGTTAATTGGGCCGAGATTCCGGGATCCAAGGTGCGGTTAACAAGTATCTTACACATGCTTTTCGAGCTCATCTTAATTCGCTTGGGATATGGCCTTGGCATATGGAAGATCTACACCTGATCTCTTAATTTTATATGCTATTTGTTATAATTTAAGATCTACACCTGATCTCTTTATTTCATGGCGACTAACAAAGAAACCACTTCCAGTACAGAGGAATCAAGAGATATTCATTGTAAGTTCTCCAAGGCAGTCCTTTAATATATTCTAATTTCTTTTATAAGTAAATGTGTTCTTTGGCCACAATCCGTTTGTTTCTTTCAATTCCAAACTTAAGATGTAGAAAGTTGCATCATAATGACAGAGAACTGGTACTGCTTTTTTGTGCTTCATTTTTGGAAATGTATCCTTTCAGTTTGTGATGCGGACCATGAGATGTGGCCCCTCATGGTCCACATCATTGTTATCATCTTCATTCTTGGACATGGTTATTCTCTCTTTTATAGACTAGTGGTAGCGGACTACTTGATGATATGTTTATTTGTATCTTGTTAATTGTTATTTATGTTGTTTATGTTTGGAGCGGAAGCCCTATGATGGGAGGGATTTATGTGTGTTGACGTGCATGAGAAGCATGTAAGTACATGGGTGTACGCAGGTGTAATGGGGTAGATATGTATTGGAGTTGAGCAAGTAAAACAGTGGATCAACACAAGCTGGCTGACCATCACACCCCTCTCCTTCCTGCTCTCTTCCTCGTATCAAATTGACCGGATAGGGTGGGAGGGCTAACAAAGACCTACGCGGATAGTCCGTTCAATGGCTGAATAGTTCGATTGGCCTACGGAGTTCCCCCCCTTGGCAGGCTGTGATGCTCCTTTGTGAAGATTGGAATGTTTGCCCTCAGGCCAGATAGCCCGCTCCAGTGAAAACTCTCATCAGTTACATATTTTCAGCGACGGTTTTCCTCTCTTCTTCCACAATATTCCCATGATCCCAACCACCTGATGAGGTTTCCAACTCTTAAGAGAGGGGGAATGCCTTATATCACAGGGAGACTTGGAAGTTTGGTAGGCTTGATGGATTTTTGATGAAATTTAGAGGGAGTGAGTGAAGGGATGCATCTCCCCCACGATCTTTCTATGACCCCAACCACCTGATGAGGTGACCAAAACATGTAAGATAAGGGGAAGTCCTGATGAGATTATATCAAGATGCTGGAAAGGGATTGAGGCAAATGGCTGAAGCCCCTGAGCAGACAGAGGTGCTGTTATCCTTATGTAGATGTGATCTGTGATACCTCATGTCTGGACCCTTTTTTTTTTGATATTGGAGAGAGGATGCTTATATTCTAGCCTTTAGCAACCGCTAAGCACCATCATTAGGCTCATGTCTGAACTTTAGTTGATAGGATTTGTTTTCATATCTAGATGTGATCTTTCGCTGAAACACTGTAATCCGTTTTGCATCTTCTCTGGACGTCTCATGTTTTCATGTGCTTCTACTCAGTGTTGGAACTACTTGATGTCGTGTTCTTTACGGCTAATGTTTCCAATTATGTGTTTCGGCTGGATTTCATTAAAAATAATCCAGTTCCTTTTCAAACGTTCACTTGTGGCTTATGCGATGCCATTAATGGTTATATTTTCACAGTTTACGGTAGGAAATTTCTCGTTTTGGAGTTGCGTGGAACATGCAGCATGAAATATAATTTAGTTTGGTGTTTAGGGCTTGAATTCATATGCATTTCATACGTAGAGGTTTGTATGACCTTTAGGATAAAACCCTAGAGAGGGAAAGCCTGAAATTACAGTAGTTGGCATGCTTTCTCCCCTATTGCCAACCTCAATTTGGACTAGTAAGGCCATCGGCCACTTACCATCCCTAAGTATTCTGCCATTGAACCAGCTGTTCAAACAGCCTCTAGACAAGGGGGAAACGGGTGTTGGGAATAGCGATTTTCCTCTATTGAACTTCTACGGGGTTCTATTCTCCTAACCATGAGGGAAGGGTTTTCCACTATCCAAGTCTGCTAATTTTTATTGCCCTACTTGCCAAGTCAGCACCGTAGATTCCACTAATTTTGCCCATGATCTCCTCAGCAAACGTCGCGTATATCCCTAGTTGTGCTTCTTTAGAGCCAACTGACGGTGGGCTATTGTCATCACTGTCCTTGCTAAGGATATACTTCAATGGGAGCCACGATTGCCTGACACCTCCAATAGACTTGCAGGCCATGTGTTGCTCTTTTAGTACTTCTCATGCCAAGGCCAGCTTATCTCGATTGCCCTAGTTTCCTCTAATGGTTGTAAATAGAGCTCCTTGCAGTTATACGAGGACCTTTTCTAGGCTTTTCTCATAGTTCTTCAAAATTGCTCTTTAGTAGGACCAGTAGGAGAGCTTCCTAATCTCAGGAAGCTAAGGCATCTCTACCCTAGCTTCTCATCCTCCCTGCAATTGCAAAGGAGCTTCTCCTTCTCTTTGTACTTTGTCATTGTGATTGCCTCTAGCAAAACCCCTTTTGGACTTAGTGGATTTGTGGTTATGGCTCATTTCGTAGACGACTAGACGATGGTAAAAATTCTTTGGCAGTCGTGCGATCAACTAAAAACTAGCTGTTGGAACTCTTAACAATTAAATTTCGCTTGGTTGTTGGTCAACTAACTAGTCGATCAACAGTTAAGCCAACAATAAACCAATTTTAACCGTCTTTGTCATTAATTGACCATCATCCTTGATTAATTAATTAGTTTAAATTTGATTCAACAAACTCTTTTAATATTGTCCTAAGGGCTCATTTAGTGACTTAATCCAACCCTAGCACTATAAGGACTAATTTTTCAATAATCTACCTAAAAGGAAAAGCAAATTATAACCTTATAAAATATTCATGGATTTTCATTTGTTTATTAAACTTCATGGTTTGTTCTTCAATCTTGATCACTCTAATACTTTACAAACTAAGCTTTAGTTCACTATTTTGCTTCTTTTATTTCAAACTTATATAGAGCGTTAAGTTAGCAATTCAACCTTCAACATTACAACATCAATCTAGCTAATAATTAGTCCACCATTAACTTAAATATGATGATAATCATAAAAAATGATTAACCTTAATTATGATGAAGGAACAAATTATACTGAAGTCTTGAAACCGACAGTTGAGTACAATAGCTCCTAGCCTATAATATATTCAACCTTAGCTATCGAGAGAGCTATTGCATTTTGCTTATGATGAGACTAAAAAAAAAGAGAATATCTTAACAAACTGGCTATATATATAATTGCATAGGTCCACGTTTTTAAAATTATAACATCAAGGTCTCTAGTTTTTAAAAAATTATCATATAGATTTTTTTTTATTTTTTTATTATTTAAAATTTTTTAAAATTATCATTATACTCTTACCTCTTTCTCTCCACCCGATCCGGCTGTCGCCCCACTCCGCTGGNTCGCGCGGCCGCCGGATGGGGAGGAGAGAGGGGGAGTCTCGTGCGGCCGGGCGGCGACTGCGTGCGGCCGCTTAAGGTGGGCGGCAGTCGGATCGAGTGGAGAGAGAGAGGTAAGTGTATAATAGTAATTTTAAATTTTTTTAAATAATAATAAAAATAAAAAAAGATTCATATGATAATTGTTTAAAAATTAGGGATCTCGATGTTATAATTTTAAATAATAAGTTTTAAATTCAGGGACTTGGGTGTAATTACTTTTTTGTTGTATTCTGTATGTTTAAATATGCGATTTGTTTGATTTTTTTTAATATGTAAATATTTTTTTGAGAATAAATAATATAGTCAACTGATATGAATTTAAGCCTTTTAAGATTTGAAGAGACGTTAATTTTACGCACGCTCGCACGATGTTGCATTGACCTTTGCATAATTAATTTATTAAAGGGTATAATATTGAGCATAAGTAGACAATTTGATTCAGATTATTCTTGAGAGATAAAATGTCATTCAGGTTTCTAAAATTTGAGAATAATATTAAAGAGATTTAAAATTTAAAATTTTTTTAATAAAATTTCTAAATTGAGATTAATATTTCAATTATATTTTTTTTTGTTTAATTTATTTTTTTATTTTTAAATAACATATATTTAAATTAACTATTTAAATATGAAATTACAAAGTTATGCTCTTCTTCTACCTCTATACCAAGTCGCTGCAGGCTGAGGTGGGGTTGGCATTGTGATAGGTCACTATCACTGTGTGCGCGGCTGCGTAGCGTCAGCATTTTGCAAGTGTGCTGTGCTCTTGCCTGCGAAGCGTGCTCGTGTTGGGCTACTCGTGATGATTGTGTGCTCTTATATCGATGGGTGGTCGTAATGCTTGTTTTGTTTGGGATGGGAGGTGCGAGAAGAATGTTATTTTTATTATTTTGTATTTAAATATATATTTTATTTTTTATGTTATTTTATGTAAAAGATGAAAAAATATTAAATTAAGTAAAAATGATTTGCTCATTGAATGATTTTTAAAATGTGAAACTATTTGATGTTACCTAAATGAATAATATTTATTATTTATATATATTGAGAATGTAAATATTTATTTATCTTCTGTTATATTTGATATAAAAGTTCACACATTTAAATTATTTCAGAAATTATGTTCTTCCGGATTGATATGCATTTGAATATTTTATTGTCTAAATTTGTCAATTAAAAATCATAAATACTTTAAAATAATGTTTTATCTATTGGTCATTATAATTTAACTTTATGAAATGAAATATTATTCCTGAACTGAATTAAAAAAAAATATTTGGGACAATTATATATCACACTATATTTATCAAAATTTATTGATTTTAAATTATTTCTAAATAAAATCTCTAAACTCTAAATTGTAGTCTAAATCTAAAATATTAAATAAAATATGTAATTTTGGCTGATAATTTTTTCAAATTATTTTGAATCTCATTTAGAAAATTGGGCCGACCCGATTGAGGCCCGTCAGCTGTCAGCTGGCAGCAGCCGTAACTGAAAACTCCCACCGTCCGACGCCTAACGGCTCGGGTCCTGAGGGCATCGAGAAATGATATAAACGACAGTTTCTTGCACCCATCTCACCTCTTCTCACCGACGGTCACCGGACCGCATCCGGGATCCACTGACTCAGCGCTTTCTCGCCCCACCTCCTCACGAGGCTTCCGTCTTTCTCTCTCCTCTCGTCTTTGCTTTCCCCGCGCCCAAGGCAGGGCGTCGACCGGGGAAAGAGGAGGAGGGAGAGACCGGGGGATAGAGAAACGAAGAGAGCAAGTGGCTTGCGCTGATTGAGCTTGCGATGCAGCACCAGGCATACAACCGGCTGGGGAGCATTGGCGGGAGCGGCGCCTCCGCCGCGGCTTTGGCGTCGCTTGGCGGAGGTGGGACGCCGTCACCGCCGGCATCGCCGAGGAGGTCTCCAAGGATGCATCGGAGAGGGCCGAAGGACGGAGGCAGCGCGGGGGGGCGGCGCGTGCCGGTGGTTGCGCCGCGGACGTTGGCACAGAGGATTGCGTGGATGCTGGTTTCGTTGCTGTTACGGCGGCAGGCCATCTTCCTCTTCGCGCCGCTGATATACGTGTCCGGGATGCTCCTGTACATGGGCACCGTGTCGCTGGATAGCGTCCCAGCTATCATTTCTCGCCCCGCCCCTGGATCCGTCTATAAGAGCCCGCAGCTGTACGAACGCCTACGCATCGACATGGACGCCGATAATTCATCCGAAGGGGTTGGTAGCTTTCAATGTCTCGTTCATTCTCTCATTTGTCTTCTGAATCTGGAGCTTTTCGTTTCGTTCTTGTTGTGTCGCTTCGTGTCTCTTTGGCTATTCGGCATTGATGAGATTGGTGGATGGAAGTATTTATTGATTGATAATGATATTGTTGGGATCATGTAGATTGCATAAAGTTCTGGTGTCGAGGGAGGGCGATCCTTTTTATGCTTTTCTACTTTGAGGCTTCTTGACAACGGAGATCGTCGCATTTGAGCTTCTTTTTGAAAATAGTAATTTAGATCAATTGAATCACGATGACCTAGCACTTCTTTATTCAAAGGGCCGATGATCAGATGTCAATTAGAGCATTCTTTAGCTAGGTTCTTAGAGGAATGAGGCGATTAGCTGCTGCAGCCACCAAATTTTTTGTGCACTACTGCAGAGCCCCGAGTGTAATATTTTCCAACGTTCCAAGGGTGCCCTGTCAGGAGAACGTATGGAAGAACCATTCCTGTTCAGTGAAATGCTTATAGAATTGTTTTGCTGGCTGTTAATCCTGCAGAACTACATTCATTCACTAGTGGAATTCTGATAGAATCTTGTCTAGCCGTTTAACTATGCAGAACTCTCCTCATTTGTTGTAGTCTGTTTTTTAGTGTTTAGTTGATAGTGTTCATACCTATATACCAACAAGTAATTTGGGATTGCACGTTTCCTCACTGTGCTTATCAGTTGAACACATCAAATAATAACAACAGGAGCAGCAATAGCAACAATAACAATAACAACAATCAAGCCTTTATCCCACTAGGTGGGATCGGCTATATGAATCTTTTCTTTCCATTGTACTCTATCAGTCAATAAATTCTTATTTAGCTTTGAGTGTGTAAAATCATTCTTTATAATTCCTTGTCATGTCTTTTTTAGTCTCTTTCTTCCTCCTTTTACATGGATAAGGTCCAATAACTAACTTATCTTATTAGAGTTTCAATCGACCAATGATTTATATCCAAATCATCCAAGTCAATTCTTTCTAAGTTAATCTTCAATTGATCATACTGCAACTTTTATGCATATGTACTCATTTCTCATTCTATATTTTCGTGTATATCCACTCATACATCATAGCATTATCATTTTTGCAATGCTTATTTTGTTTGTATGTTTTCTCTTTATAGACCAACATTTAGCACCATATATTATTTTTAGTCTTACTATTATTCTATAAAATTTACTTTTAAATATTCAGTTGAACACATCATAAACCAAAAAACTCTTCTTGTTTTATTGGAAAATGTACACTTTTCCTTAAATTTGTCTGATCAATGATGAACTTAGTGTATAAATTGTAATTGGATAGTTCTTCATTGTTCGTGATGATCTCTAATGAAAAATGTTTAGATGAAAGATTAAGTTTGCAACTCTTTCAGTTAAATTGTGTACAACACTAGTTTGGTAATTTTAGTGGAAGATAAGTTGAATCTAATCTATCATTGGACAATTTTAGTAAATATTATAGAGTTTACACCAAATTCTCAAAAATTATAAAATTTATAAAGTACCTCAATTACAAATTATATTTTAATGAGAGTAAACAAAATGTGTAAAATATTTTAATTAGAATTGTAGTTGATCCAAAAGCCAGCAAAGCTAAAGTTTATGATCCTATCTAATGCTGATCTACTTTGTTGCAAGAGCTAGAACATCTTATGTCAGAGGCTTACTAAAGTATATAAATAAAATATTTTATTCTTGCAAAAGATGCTTATGAACAGTGATCATGGTGTGTGAAGTGTAAATTGTAATTAAAGCATTTCACAAATGTTGTAATTTTTGAGAATTTGATGTAAAAATTTGTAATGTTTACTATATATGGTGTTGCATACGTAATTCTCCCTATATTATTTCTCCATGCTCGATTCACTGCATCTGATTCTAAATTTAAATTTTTAATAGGAAGGGAATTTTTTTTCTTTGTTGTAGACAATGATTGATTATTTTGTATTGCCAATTTTACTAGATGTGAGGTTTGTGTCTT
The DNA here is from genome assembly GCA_019297695.1 of Apostasia ramifera. Lineage (NCBI taxonomy): Eukaryota > Viridiplantae > Streptophyta > Magnoliopsida > Asparagales > Orchidaceae > Apostasia > Apostasia ramifera. The sequence continues at coordinate 18,859 of JAEMOT010004209.1, read as the reverse complement.
CCTTTAAAAATATTTTGCTAATGGGTTTGTGGCATAATGCATGTAGTTTTATTTTAGCATATTTATTGTAGCTTAATGTGAAAGGATGACAAATTATGGGAAAAACGTTATTTGAAGAGTTAATTTATAACTATAACCTATGTAGCTTACTTGGCTAATAATTTCTTGCTCCAATAAGCTTGTCTGGTGAGCCTCTGCACAGGGTTAAGAAGATGATATGTTGCTGAAGTGAATAGTCGTTGGCAGAACTTGTGTATCGTTCATCTATTGGGTACTGCTTTTTTTCCATTTTTGAAAATCACCTGTTAAAAATTGAAGTAGTGAAGATTGGAATAGCTGAGCATCATATTTAGGAAGTCAAATTGAGGCAGCGGATTCTGTAGGTTGGTTTTGCTTTTTATTTGTGTTTGTACACTCCTGACGGAAATTTGCTGTTCATGATTTTATACATTGAATATACCTGACTCCTAAATCTACATAGCACTTATCAAGTAAGAAAATAAATAATGAATGAAGGAAAGAAAACCACAGTTCTCAAGCTTAACTCATGATTAAAATAAGAACTAGTTAATTTTTTGATTGCAAATTGAAGTCACCAGCAATTCATTTTGTTTAACAAACTTGAACTCTGGTAACCTCTTTCTTGTTTTGTTAATCTTTTATCTGAGGATCACTGCACCAGTTGGGATCGTTAGGGAAATCTTGACCTGATGTCTGCATGCCAATTGTTTTGCTTGATATAGGACTTGTTAATATATTTTTACTTGAGGCTTTCTTTCTTTGTTATTTATTCATAAATGTTAAATCTACTGCCAAATTTAATTTTGGATGTTATAATAAATGGTCATGCTTTGAGACCTTGGGACTGTGACCAATTTGAACCTGATATTTCTTTCTTCTTCTTGGACAGGATGTATTGGTCGTCATTACTTTTTTTTTGCCCTTTAACATCTTTTGTGATGCTGAGTTTTTCTGACTTATGTTATTTTGTTCTTGAAGTTAGCAAATGTATGGAGACATGCTAACAAAGGTGGTGGATGGAAACCTTGTATAAAAAAGAACACAAATGGTATTTTCTTTCTGCCTATTCATAAGTAACTCATGCTTTATTTGTTCCATTATATTGGTTGTTATTCGTTTTTAATATAAAAATGAGGAAGTTTTAAGTTTTCCATCCCCACAAATGGTATTTTCTTTCTCTTGCTTCCTGTAACACTCAATGGGATAATTCTGCTTTCTGTTCATAAATCTACTTGCAACTTTCAAAAAAATAAATCTACTGGCATCTTAAGTGTTGGCTTCTTACATCATAGTGTTGCTATTATTTTTCCAGCATACTTATGGATTGTTTTTTTCCCTGTTCTTCACTTTTGACTCCTTAGCTCATATTATAGGTTTGCCTGAATCAAATGGTTACATCTATGTTGAAGCCAACGGGGGATTGAATCAACAACGTACATCGGTGATTCATCTCCCTTGTTCCTTGTTTCTAACCTCTATTTCTCTCTATTTTGCATCATGCTAAATGCTATAAAATCCTGCAATTTCCTTCCTTATTTTCTTTCTAATTTAAATTTTATTTCTTTCTATTAGATTTGCAACGCTGTGGCGGTTGCTGGCTACCTCAATGCTACGCTATTAATTCCAAATTTCCACTTCCATAGTATTTGGAGAGATCCTAGGTTAGATTCACGAGCTTATTATGCTATCTTTTATGACATTAAAAGTTTCTGATGTTACTTAGATGGTGTAAACTTTTTACATTGAGATGCATTCTACACTTCCCTTGTTAGGATTGAGGTTTAACTATAATCATACTGATTTAGTATGGAATGGTGGCGTTTTGAATAAAATGATCAATAATGTAAATTACATAATAGATATAATAAGGCGCATGTTATGCGATAGAAAAATCTCATCCAGAATCAATGGTAACTTTTATAAAACTGTAGTAAGACCAGCGATGATATATGGTGCTGAATACTGGCCTGCAAAAAGGAAACATATAAATAAAATAAATGTTGCAGAAATGAGGATGCTAAGGTGGATGTGTAGATATACACCAAAGGATAGAATGAGGAATGAGTATATCCGAAAGAAAGTTGGTGTTGCACCAATTGAGGATGAACTTAGAGAAAGCCGGCTTAGATAGTTTGGACATATAAATCGTAGGCCGATTGAAGCTTCAATTAGAAAAATTGAGTTATTGGATTTTGCTCATGTACAAGAAGAGCGAGACCAAAGAAGACATAACAAAAAACTTAAGGAGTGATCTTAATTACTTAGACTTAGATAAGAATTTGGTAACTAATAGAGCGCAATGGAAATAAAGGATTTATGTAGTCGACCCCACCTAGTGGGATTAAGGCTTGGTTGTTGTTGTTGTATATAATAAGGCGCAGTTAAGATGATAGATGGTAAATTTGTTGAAATAAAAATGGAACCCACTACATGGAAGATTGATTTACAATTAATAAGAAACCACAATAACAACAATAACAATAATGCCTTAATCCCAAACAAGTTGGGTTTGATAGATGGATTTCTTCCGATGGACATGATCAACATCTCAGATCATATTGCATGCTATAATTCTTGATGGATGATACATTTTATTTTTAGTTCCCTTTTTTTTGATAATTTATAAGGTTGGTTAGGAGTTTGAATTAGCTAAAATCTTTATTTATAAATATCTAATGAGTTTGTTTAGTTCTCTTTTTTTAAGGTTGGGTTTGTTTCGTTCTACATAGCTTAGTTTTGTTTTTGGATAAAATTAGCTCCTCTATAAATAACTTATGTACTTGAACATTTGAGATGAATTATAATGAATAAAATTTCTGTTTGTATGCATTATGACTCTAGATATGTTAGGATGAGAGATTCTTGAAGGAATTGAGAGATTCCTGAAGGGATGAGCGAGGAAATTTATGAAAGAGTCTTTTAAACTCTAGTTATCATGTTCAAGAGAAAATAAAAGAGAAATTCGTTCTCTTCTAGAAACTCTAGCCGCGACTTCATTGAATTTAAACTTCATCCACCTTCAATAGTCATCGCTATTACTTTGTGTTTGTCTCTCCATTCGTCTTATCTACTTACATGATACTGGCTCAACAATAGAAGAACATTCTTTCTCAACGTCTATGAAGGAACCCCATGTCAAAGTTTCAAAGTTTGTGCATGACTACCTCATCAACAGTAGTAGGTCTTTTGGGAAGGTCTTTGTTTTGTCCTTCATACTTCATTTGAAGACCTTTGTAAAGGTTGTGAGTCAAGCACTATTTCAATATGTATTTCCTTGATATTATATAAATCTATATAGGATTGTTAAAGGCCTTGTTTGGTTGGAGAATAAAAAGATATTTTAGTTGAATTTTTTATTTTTTTTCAAAAAATATGTATAATATAAAATAAAGCGAGTTAGTTATATTAAAGATTGTATTAGAAGTAAAATAAAGTTGATTAATTTATTGAAATTTGTGTTGGATGTTAAATAAAGTGATTATTTAATGTTGGAATTTATGTTAACTGAGATATAAAGTAATTTTTAAAATTTTTTAAAATAAATTAAAGTTTTTGCTATGACTATTTTAGTCATATTTTTTTTTTCGCGAACCAAATAGAGCCAAAGAGCTGAGTTCAAGCAAGTTGATCTCAACTTGAACTCGAACTTTTCAAATTTGAGTTAATTGTCGAGTTAAATTAACCCTTATTTTTAACCTTATTTTAAGATTTATATAGTCATTTAACTTATATATATATATATATACGTATTTTATTATTTTAATTAATTTGTATGTATAATTTGTATTTTTAGACCTTAAATTTTTTATGTGCACCCTATATAATTTACCTATATACGTAATATATATTGAATGTATATTGGAAAAGCTTAAATACGTATCAAAATATAGATATTATTGATAACTAATTTTTTTTTATAGTAGATCAATAACTAGTTGACTAAATTTCAATTCGAGCGAATTGACTTTTAGTCAAAAAAAATTATTATTATAATTTTTTATCTATACTTTTGAACATTAGTGAAAGCCCTAAATCCACGTGAGCCCTAATATTAAAAAAAAAAATCCACGTGAACCCTAACATTGGAAAGCCATCCTTTTGATCCTTAAACGCAACATTGCCGTAGAGGTTTAGGCCCACATTTTTTTCTTCCACAATCACTGAAACCATTAAAGCATTGTTGTTGGTCTAAAATTAATATTCATAAAATCAATGACCTCCATACATCGTTTGTTCACCTGAAGATCAAAGTATCAATGCCAGCATTCAGCAATTGATTTCCTTCAATAGCTACACCCTTCTTCTTAGATATCTTAATCTGTTAGAATAAGGCATAATCTCTTGTTTAACTTAAATTTTACTATTTTTGACCGCAAATTATTTGTTCATTTAAATTGTGTGATTTGTTTGAATTTTGGGACCATTATAGTTTGAGTGTGAAATTTTTTTATGGATTTAAATTGAGAGAATTCAATTTATTTTTGAGATATTAAATGTCATTATTAAATTTAAAGTGACTCCCTAATCAAATTCGATAAATTCTCATTTATGATTATTCCGACATTGTTTAAATTTTAAATGACTTTAATTTACCGGATTTAAAATTAGCTTGATTAATAATATAATTAAATTTAGAAAATTATTGTGTTTATTTTAGAATAATTACTGTTAAAACTATTGCTATTGTGTTCGCCTATCCTCTTTTCGTCCAGCATTAGTTTTTGATAAATTGAAAATCATTTTCATTCCCATCAATTTGGCATTACTACATATCGTTCTATTTTGTCTCGTATTAATTTTGGTATCAGAGCATATCCTCTAAATTCGTTCAACATGATCTCTTTCATTCAAGGAACACACTTCGTGAGTCTATATGAGTGAAGGTCATGTAAAATGACTATACAACAACAACCAAGTCTTAATCCCAATAGGTGTGGTCGATTATATGAATCTTTTATTTTTATTCAACTTTATCAATTAACAATGTCTCATTTAGCTTTAAGTATGCAGGCGCTTTCCTTGTAATTTCTTATCATGCTTTTTTTGGTCTTTCTCTTCTTTTTTCTAAGTTTATCCTAAATTAAAGCTACTCTAACCTTCTCTTGATATGCTTATTTTTTTTCTTGTTCTTTCGTGTGCACGCATCCATCCATTTTAACACATTTAACCTTGTGATACTTATTTTATTATATATTTTTATTTTATAAGCTAACATTCAACATCATATATATCATCGTATATTTTATTAATGTTCTATAAAAATTAACTTTAAACATGAGTATGATTTTTCTATTACACAACACACTAGATGCATTCTTTTACTCAGCCTATCTTGCTCAAATTCTGTATGACCATTTATTTTTTCGTTATTTTGTATGATTGAATTGAGGCATCTAAACTGCACTCTTCTTAATTATTTGATTAATTGTCAATCTTTTAATATTAGTGTTTTTATCTTGACAAAGTTTGCACTCTATATATTCAGTTTTAAAGTTTATTATGATAAAACATTTAGACCTTAAGATATTTATTCATAGCTCAAGTTTTGCCTTCGCTCCATCTCTAGTTTTGTCAACAAAAAGAATATCACTTATAAAAAATATACACCAAGGCTTCTCTTCTTAAATGCGTCAAATCGGAATCTCTATAATTAATGTAAAGAGATATGAATTTAAAGTTAGGTTTTAGTATAATTTTTTTGTAATAGAAAAATCGCTAGTTAAACCCTTTTATGTTTGAACACAAGTAATAATCTATTTTTACATGTCTTTAATAACTTAAATGTAAGTAATATAATTTTTTTAAACTTTTTAAAGTGCTTCTCTTTGGATTTTATCATAAATCTTTTAAAATTGATAAAAACTAGTTGCAGATTTTTTTCCTTTGAATTTTTCTATTAAACCTTTTAATAAATGAGTAGCTTTAATAGTAGCTCTACTTGTCATAAAATTAAACTAGTTCTACGATAATTTAGTATCATGACTAGAGGAGACATCTGATAGCATACTTATAAATTCTTTTCATATTTGTTCGGTGCTGATTGAGGAATCAACATGAGTTTATTTTATTTGATTAAAGATTGTTAAATTAGTTCATTGCATATTCGATTTGATTTTAGGCTAATTTGGAATGTAAGTTATTTGTTATTATTTATAATTATTTGTATTTTATTTATTTAAGTCTAGGTTAATTTGACAGCTATTTTCAGTATTTTTTTTCTATTTTTATTTCATCTTATGAGATTATAATTTATAGTTATAATAGTTGGTTGTTAATATTGAAATAATATTTAGTATTCTAAGTATTAGATTAAACTTGAGTTAGAGAATCAATATATTAGATAGAGAATGATATGAATTAATTTTGGGTGAGAATCTTTAAATTAGCCTAATTATCCTCTTTCTTTAAAAAAAGGAAGTATTTTTTTCCTCTCCTCCTAACCTCTACCCACCTCCGATCCCACCAAACTTTCATAGCCCATCCCCGCTCGCTTCTTTGCATCTATTGTTGTTGTCGCAATAACACTTTGTTGATCTCCCACTGTTTAATGCAATCTCCCACTGCTTAATGCAATCTCCTTTCACCATATGCACGATCTCCATGTGAGCCGAGCACACGAGGTTTCATCCGTCTCCATTCACCAATTTGCTTCACGGCTGTGAGCTAGCACACATCCCAGGTGCAGACATCGAACACATGCAATTCACCCACGTGCGCGAACCCTGCACATGCGCAACCTTCTTGTATGCACAAATGCTATATGCTTGCAGACGCTGCACGCATGTGGACACTGCATATGTGCGAACGCTACATGTGCACGATCCTGTTGATCTTGCGCTTGTCTTCGTCTCTATGTGTTGCTAGACTCAAGCTTGCTTTTGCCCCTCGTGCCCTTGCCAAACGATTCACTTTATCAAACGATTCACTTAAATTGTAATTTTAAAATAATTTAATTCAGTTATTTAAAAATTTTATTTATCTTATTATTTTTTTTAGAAAATATTTTGAACTTAATTTAAATAATTTAATAATTAATACTGTTGATTTAAATTATAAAATATCATTCACATTTTCAACTCACATCAAATTAGTATCAGAGCATAATTTAAGTTAGAGAATCTTATTGAGTTTTTTATTTTGCATATTTAGTGTACTACAAATTATTTATTGTATCGATTGAGACTAATTAAAATTTATTTAGATCTCTTTTGATGAAAATTTTTTCTCATTACACATCCCTTGAAAAAGTTCATCCATGTAGTCATAGAAATATCATTCATTCTGATTCATTATTGAAGCATAAGCACTAATGACATTAATAACATCTTCACCATCAATTTCACTGAAATTATATTCTATCCGCAATAAAAGCACACTTCGTTTTCTTATTAACTACAAAACTTCATCAAAAGGATAAAAACTAAACTTCTTCTATGACATATTTGGTCATGACTATTTCAGGATTTTATTGTGCTTCTAATGAAGCTTTTCATTTAATTTGATTTTAGTATGAATTGATGTAAAATGCATATAACATTTCCCAATGATAATTGTTTTGTGTTGTCTCACCTGACATGTGTGCTTCATTTTTTTGTAGCAAGTTTAAAGATATATATGATGAAGACCACTTTGTCGCAATACTGCAAAATGATGTACGAGTGGTTGATAGCATTCCGGAGTACATAATGGAAAGGTTTGGTAACAATATGAGCAATGTTTATAACTTCAGGATAAAAGCTTGGTCTTCTATTCAGTATTATAGGGATGCAGTTCTGCCCAAGTTAATTGAAGAAAAGTAAGTAGAGAAAAGAATCTTCATCATCTTCTAGTTGTTACAAATTCATAGATTGTTGTGAGAATATTCTTCTCAACATGTTTTTCTTGTAATTGATGTGAATGACCACCTGTCATACCTATGGTTGTTATAGAGCTTCACTCTACATATTTGTCTTGCCATTTGTTTGTCATACTATGAGCCAATGTTGTTCATATACATATGTAGGCTATGCATGGCGGTGGTTGAATTTGAGGTGATTAATGTTGCTGTTGTTTTAGATATTTTAGATGATGGTAAATTATCTATAAAATGATTATAACCTTGAACGGTGTGAGCTCGTTTTTGCATTTAGAAACTTATGCCTAACGTTGGTGGAATCAAGGTAGTTTGGACACAGTAACAATAATGATGTGACGGTTACGTCTGTTAAACCTTTTTTTGCATAAACATCCTCCTACTATGTAGAAGTTGAGAGAGTTTGGCAGCAAATATCCTTACTACCTTATTGTCTCATTTATGTTTTTAATAGTAAGCCTCCCCACGATCTATTTATCATAAAGGTAGTTAATCATATAAGAATTTGATTTGATTATGTATCTTGGGTCACATTTCATCTTAAATGAAATAATTAGTCACGTTAGTCTGTAACTTGCAAGTTCTAAAGACCAGATTGTTAATGTAAATGGCATCTAAATGAATGAACTTTGGCATGAATTAAATGTATTTGTTCATATAATCAAAACCAAATTGGAATTGCATCCACAAAGTTTATTTTCCTAGAAAGCAACAAATTAAGGCCATCTTCTTCCCATATTCTACCTTGCCAGTAAACATAGGCATAATTATACTAGAGATGTTTGAGAAGAATGTCTGTCATGTTTTTGGTGGCGACACGATTCCTTTTGACTGTCGATTTATCCTAGGCCGAGTTTATGTTCGACATCTGAGATCTCACCATGTGTTCTCGATTTAGATGGATGGATGGGTCTAAGCAGATTTGGACAGTTGGCATAATTGAAGGAGATTAATTTAATTTTGAAATTTTCCTCATAATTTATTTGAACTAAAATTTTAAAATTAAATTAATCATTTATCTAGTTTTATTTCTTGTATTTTTTAATTTAGTAGATTGGTGTTTACTTTTCTAAAGGATTCATGTCATGATTGATTCGACAAGTTTTACGCTGGCTGTCGACTGCCTAACGCAACCCTCCGCGTTTCTCATCCGGGACTTGGTTGTTGTTGTTGTTGTTTACTTTTATTGCATTTTATTTTCTATATGAACCCTTATTTGTGTAAGGGGTTTATATATAGGTCTCTAGATGCTTGTATTTCTTTTAATCCTAGAATGATATCTTTGTATATTTAAAATAGTATGTTATATCTTGGTGAAGGGAAAGATTGAGGACTTTGGTAAAAATTATTAAATACCTTAAAAAAATTTAAGGTATTTCTTCAACTCTTCTTAGTTGATTGCACTGTTTTGAATCGTTTTACGTCCAGGTATCTAAAATAATTTTCAGCCCTAATTAATTATTTCATTGTTCTCCTTCGGTCGATCATGGCTAGCGCCAGCAACCTGCCCACGCTCGATCCCACCTGCTACTGTACACGCCAAGCTCCATTTTTCAGCAGCAACGCTCACGTCGGAGGATCGTCATCTGGTTGTGGTCGTTTCCCATCGGTGATGCCACTCTATCATCCACTCTACTCCTCTTCCCGACGTTGATCTATCGCATCCCCCCAACGCTTGTCTCTGTCTTCGCCCGCGACACCACCTTGCCCAGCGCCAGATGCCCCACTCGTCGCTTCCACCTCCATCGCCAACCTTTAGCCAGTAGCCTATAGCGGTCGACTACCCGTTTTTGCACCGATACCGTCGATCCTTGCTCCTCCCCTCCTCTGTCAGGTGATTTTACAATTGTCTGTGATCGTTGACAACCCCATCGCTAATACCTTTGGTCACTCTTCGCTTAGCCATCGTTCCTGCATCACCTTCTTTGCCCCCTTCCTGTGCCAATGTCGTTGATCGGCGCTCTCGCTTGCCTCGTCATTCATCATCGCAGCACCACCTGATTGTTGTACAGCCGACGACCCACCTCACCGCCTACCACCTTTCATCATCTACACTCCACGTGCATCATATCACCTCCACGGACCTCCTCGCTAGCTAGGACTCCAGCTCGCCATCCCCCCGTTGCTGATTTGTTTTAGTTTTAGCTCGCTGATTTCGATAAACCCCACATCTAACATTTATTTCTGATTTTCTCAAGGAATAGTTGTGATTCTGAATTTAAGATTGCTTGATTTGCTCATCTGTGAGATCCTTAAAATTAATGTGTGAATCAATTGTTGTTGGGATATATTTATCTATGAGAGTTACCCATTTTTTGCATACTTCGACTTTAACTTATTGAATTAGTGCTATCTTAAATTCTGTTATGAGTTAGATGTGCTATCTATGGAGGTTGGCAGCGTAATTTTAAGTCAACCCTGGTTATATGATTTAAATGTCACATTATTTGGTTGTATGAACTCTTGTGCTTTTAAGTATAAAGCTGATTATATTGTGATTGACCCATCGCCACCACGAACGGCTTCTAAGCAAATGGTTGCTGCACCAAAGAAGCCTGATAAGAAAAAAGAACTTCACTTGATTGGTGCTGGTGTGCTCGAGAGGGAGAGCATAGTAGGAAGGTGTGTATGGGCTATTACAGTTCATGAACTGCAAGAGTCCCCCACTGTCAAGCACTCACCTAAGGTGGTCTTATTATTAAGTGAGTTTATTGACATCTTTCCTGACGATCTGCTAGGTAGTCTACCCCCTATGCGTGACATTCAGTAAGTTATAGACCTTGTCCTGGGATCCACTCTTCCAAACTTGCCTTATTACCATTTTAATCCCTCTGAGCATGCGAAATTAAAGAAGCAAGTCGAATGTTTATGGAAAGGGTTCGTCAAAGAGAGTCTGATCCTATGTCCTATTTCTGCCCTTCTTACTCCTAAGGACGGCTTACGGCAGATGTGCGGATAATCACACTATCAACAAAATTATTGTGAAGTACCAGTTTCTCATTCCCCGCCTCAACTATATATTAGACATAATGGCTAAAGCCACTATATTCTTGAAGATTGACTTGAAGAGTGGTTACTATCAAGTTCGAATTAGGCCTGGGAATGAGTGAAAAATGACCTTCAAGACAAAGGATAGACTATATGAGTGGATAGCCATGCCCTTTGGGCTTTCTAATTCCCCTTGTACTTTCATGCGTTTGATAACGCAAGTATTACGACTATGTATTAGCATCTTTGCCATTGTATACTAACATCTTGATTTACAGTCGTATATGGGGGACTACTTAGACCACATTCATCAGATTTGTTGAGAGCAAAAAGTCTGCGAATCCTGAAAAATGTGCCTTTCTCACTGACCTCTTCCTGGGATTCGCAGTCTCCCCTGAGGTTATCTTGGCTGACCACAAAATGGTTCGAGTCATATCTGAATAGCCAGAACCTTAGAACATCTATGATGTCTGTAGCTTTCATGGTTTAGCTACGTTCTATCGACGTTTTATACAAATTTCACACCATCATTGCTTCTATTACGGATTGTATCTGAAATGGAGCTTTTGAGTGGACGGCAAAGGTAGTAGCAAGAGCCTTTGTCGAAATTAAAGCTCGCATATCTGCAGCTCTGATTTTACGACTCCTAGGCTTCTCCCAAGTCTTTAAGGTATCTTGTGACTTTTTGAGAGTTGGTATTAGAGTCATGAGTCAAGAAGGTTATTATATAGCTTAAACTTTAGAGGCATTATCTCCTACCGTAGGAGTTTATTCTTTATTCTAATCATATAGCACTGAGATACTTAAACTTGCAGAAGAAATTCAACCTGAGACATGCTAAGTGTGTTGAATTTCTTCAGGAGTACACTTAGCAGATGCCTTGAGTCGACAAACCTCCTTATTGATTGTGATAAGCATTGAGGTTGTCGGATTTGATAAGCTCAAGGAGACGTATGTTGACTACCCCGATTTTGGGGTCATTTATACTATTGTGAGTTCTAAACTGACTAGTGAATATTAGATTATCTCATTCAAGATGGATACTTTTTTCGCGATCAACGATTATGCTTACCCCATACCTCAATGATGAATTTTATGATATGGGAGCTTCATGATGGTGATCTTGCTAGTCTTTTTGGACATAATAAGACCATCAAAGCGGTTGAGAGTTAGTTTTATTGGTCGAGTTTGAAGAAAGATGTAGCTCAGATTGTCGCGCAATGTCGGACTTATATTGTTGCAAAACAACAAAAGCAAAATATGGGGTTATATACGCTATTACCCATTCCCAATCGACCATGACAGAATTTGAACATTGACTTCATCTTAGGATTGCCTTTTACGGTCATGCGACACAACTCAATTTGTGTCATTGTAGATAGATTTTTGAAGATGACACATTTACTCTCCTGTTCGATGACCTCAGATGCTTCTAGGATAACTTCTCTTCTTTGATGGAGTCGTTCACTTTCACAGACTTCCTAAAAGTATAGTATCGGATAGGGATGTGACATTTATGAGCTACTTCTAAAAAGCCCTTTGTCATCTCTTTGGGACCAAGCTCAAATTCTCCACTGCTTATCAACTATGAACTGACGGGCAGACCGAGGTGGTTAATAGGAGCCTAGGCAACCTGTTTAAATGTCTGGTAGGTAAAAATGGTAGGAATTGAAATTTGATCATATCTAAGGTTGAATTTGCATATAACTATTCTGTCAATAAATTTATAGGTATAAGTCCATTTGAGGTTGTGTATGGTTACGAGCCAAAGACCCCCATTGACCTTATTCCCTTACCGCTGCATCATAGAATTTCTGAGTCTTCATAATTATTTACTGAACATGTTAGGCATTTGCGCAAGAGATCAGTAAAAAGATCAGCCTCAATAATAAAGTTTAAAAAAATTAGCAGATGCTCATAAAAGATTACAAATTTTTTTAAGAGTGATTATGTAATGATTCGGGTTAGACCTGAGCGATTCCCTTCAGGAGTTATTAAGAAATTATATGCTTGTGGGGTAAGTTCATTTAAAATATCAAAGAAACTTCAGTCTAATGCTTATGTGGTTGATTTACTATCGGATTTTGGAATTAATGTTACTTTCAATATTTCAAATCTAGTGGCCTAAAAAGAACCTACAACAATGTTCAGTGATCCATTTGAGCCTTCTTTCCCCATAAAGAGTAAACCTACCCTTAAGTGTTCACTTTCACAGCCTTTCATAAAAAAGAGGAAATTAGGCAAATTCTTGATGATCGGATAATTTCAACTAGAAATCGATGATATCAGAGATATTTGGTTAGGTGGAAAGATTTGCCCGCATTAGAGGACTTCTAGATCACCAGAGATGAGTTGCTGCGACTTGGTCCTGACTTGTTGGAGAGGTATTATAGCGAAAATGATGCTACTCGACGGGATCGAGTTCTCCACAACTAGGGAAAGTTGGTGGGGACACGATTTCATCCGATCGTCGAGTCATCTCAAGTCGAGTTTGTGTTTGGCTCTTGAGATCTCACCACTTGTTAATTTGGATGGATGAATATTAGGAGATTAATTTTTATTTTGAAATTTCCCTCTTAATCTATTTGAGCGAAAATTTTAAAATTAAATTAAACATTTATCTAGTTTTCTTTCTTGCATTCTTGATTTGGTAGATTATAATTTATCTTTATTACATTTTATTTGTTGTGTGAATTGTTATTTGTGTAAGAAGTCTATATATAGGGCCCTAGATGCTTGTATTTTTTTTAATCCTGGAATGATATTTTTGTGTGTTTAAAATAATGTGTTATATCTTGTTAAAGGGAAGGGTTAGGGCCTTAGTTAAAAATCTCTAAATACCTTAATGAAAATTTAAAATATTTCTCCAACTCATCTCAATTTATTGCACTGTTTCCAACCGTTTGAAGTCTAGGTTTCTGAAATAATTTCCATCCCAAATTAATTGTTTCATTGTTCTCCTCCTTCAGCTGGTTGCAGCTAGCGCCTGCACTATAAGCACCCGCACCATGAGCACCCGATCCTTTCTGTCATTGTCCACGTCGAGCTTTGATTGTCAGTGACAACGTGCACGCCGGAGGATCGTCATCCGATCATGGTCGTCTCCCATCAGCAATGCCCCTCTGTCATCCACATTTGTCCCTCCTCCGCTTGACACTCCTCTGTCGCATCGTCCCGTGACTTGTCTCTGCCTTCTCCTGCAATGCCGCCCAGCCCAATGCTTGACTCCCAGCTCGTCGCCTCAACCTTCATCATCGATCTCTCGCCAATCACCTACATCGTTGTATCTCACCATTCGTCACCGCAGCACCACTTGATCATTGTGCAGTCAATGACCCACCATGCCGCCTGTCGCCTCTCGTCATCTGCACTCCATGTGCACCATATCACCTCTATGGACCTGCCTTGTCAACCACGACTCTAGCTCATCCACCCATTGCTGATTTGTTTCAGTTTCTGCTCGCTAATTTCAGTAAATTTCACACTTAACTCTTATTTCTGATTTTCTCAAGGAATAGTTGTGATTCTAAATTCAGGAATGCTTAATTTGCTGACCTATGTAATCCCTGAATTAGTGTGTAAATCAATTACTGTAGGGTTATATTTATCTGTGAGAGTTACCTATTTTCTGCATACTCCCGACTCTGACTTATTGAATTAGTATTACCTTAAATTCTGTGGCGAATTATCCACATATTATTTGAACTTATTTCTGAAATATTTAAAATTAATTTTCCCGTGATATTGAGATTTCTTAATTATTATATAATTATAGCCAGCATTTATCCTTGTAATATTTTTTGTTTGTTTGCTAATTTTATTTTCTGATATCTAAATAGGATTGCATTCGCATATTGTTCCACTTCATTATCCTGCTCCCTGCTTTAACAGTTTAAGTGGATACTTATCCTGTTCCCTGCTTTAACGGAATACAATTAACATAGAACATGCATGATGAAATTCTGCCCTCTTTTTCTTTTATGAGCTTTAGTATATTTTGCAAATTGCCATTCAACCCTCTTTTTTTTTGAAATTATGAATGTTTCAGGCTTATTAGAATTTCTCCTTTCGCAAATCGTTTGTCATTTGATGCCCCACCTGTAGTTCAAAGGTTAAGATGTTTGGCAAATTTTGAGGCCTTAAGGTTCTCAAATCCGATAGCTAATCTAGCTGAAAAGCTCGTTTCTAGAATGAGAGATCGAAGTGTAGATAAAAGTGGAAAATATATTGCTGTTCATCTCCGCTTTGAAGAGGTTAGCGCACTTTAAGCAATGCTTGAGCTCTGGTGATTGTTATTATGTGCCCTATATCATACACTGGAAACTAATCAGTATTTAATTATTCTTTTTATAGGATATGGTTGCTTTCTCATGTTGCATATTTGATGGAGGGAATGAAGAGAGGCAGGATATGATTGCAGCAAGAGAAAGAGGTTGGAGGGGGAAGTTCACTAAACCTGGCCGTGTTATACGACCAGGTGTTATTAGATTAAATGGAAAATGTCCCCTCACACCTTTGGAGGTACTTATTTCTTTAGGTAGTGCAAAGTACTATTTTCTTTGATTTAGAAAGATATTTGTACTTTGGCTGCATTATTCATTCTATTTCCTATTTTTCCCCATCAAAAAGGCAATCATGCTTTGGGACTTTTTTAAGAAGCATGGCTCTTTATTTCGTCATTTCTCATTATTTGCTTGTCTCAGTGCTTTGATGAGGCAATTTTGTAGTATGTCAAGATTGTGCTCAAACTTTTTTTTTATGACAAGGAATTCTTATTGATATTTTTTCTTGGGAATCAAGTGTCATTTGTAGATACTTTATGAATCTGGCATTGCATTATTTAAGATGTGGTAGCTCTTTCCTTACGAGGCTTCATGGCTTACACTATGTGATGAATAATTGTATGCTGGCTTCTCAAAATGAATGAATTCTTATTGTTTCAAAAGCAACAGCTTTACCATAGTGGAATGTGATGCATTCATGCTTATTATTAATATCCCAAATTTGTTATGGCCTCAGGTTGGACTAATGCTTCGTGGAATGGGTTTTGATAACACTACGCTAATTTTTCTGGCTTCTGGAAAAATTTACAAAGCTGAGAAGACCATGCGTCCACTCCTTGAAATGTTCCCTCTTTTACAGACTAAAGAAACGTTGTCATCACCAGAAGAACTTGCTCCATTTAAGGTATTAAATTTTCAGACTCTTTACTCTCGTGGAAAACCTCTTGTGGTTCGTTTGACCTGAGCCCCTGCTTCCAGAATTATTCCTCCAGGATGGCAGCTCTGGACTACACAGTTTGTCTCCACAGTGAAGTATTTGTGACTACTCAAGGTGGAAATTTTCCTCATTTTTTGATTGGCCACAGGAGATATTTGTATGGTGGACATTCGAAGACCATCAAGCCTGATAAAAGAAAGTTAGCATTGTTATTTGATAATCCAACTATTGGGTATGTGCTCACCAATTTTGTTAACTTGGACACAGATTTAAATATTTACACACGAAATTGTCATTTGCTGCATCCTCCCATGTTCTTTTGCCATGTTGCGGCCTTTTTTTAGAAATTCCTAGTTGGTCCTTCAGTTTTTTGTATTTTCAGGCAGCCTGCCATTGTACTCCTCACTCTCTTTGGATTGTATGTGGGTGTGCCTTAACACAAAACGAGTTGGGAAGCTTATGAGGGGAATTATTTTAGCAGTGGACTAGGCTTCTTTCCAAAATATATAATTCATCATTTGGCCAAACCCAGTATGCCAAATTCATGTGCACTGCTTTGTTTGTGTTCAAAAGGGTTTAGTTTGTTCTTGATACATAATCTGGTATATTTGTTTTCCTGTTTATTTTTTTTTTAAAGAATGATTGATAAAGAACATACAGTTTATGAGATGATTGTGGCAAATAATTAATTTTTAGTATGAACAGAATTTTGGGGACTTGACTGGAAAAATACAGTCACAATATTTTGTATACTTTAAGGTACTTTTATACTTTAGTTAAAATTAACATTATTTGAATCTTGAAATATTGAGGTTTCTTTTCCATAACTACCAAAGATCGCAATTTTTTAACTATTGTGCAAGCAATGATGTTTTATTCTTAAATCAAATTTTGGCTTGTTTTCATCTTCTAGCTTGGGGCACAAGTACATATTAATGGCCGATATTGTAGTCTACCCTTCCACAACCTTTCCAAAGTTTCATCGCAACTGTGATGTGCGATTAGTGAGTGATTTCCTAATTAATTCTTGTCAACTTACACTACAATGGGTTGTTTATGCCCCTTCACTATCAGCAAACATCAAATTAGGAGATATTTCCTTTTTTGGCATATTTAGTGTGCGGGTCCTGTAACCTCAAGTCTGTGGCCGCATACCATTTTTGTTGTCATTCTGCAGTAATGCAAACTTGCCTTTGTTGATATATTTGATACCTAGTTTTTGCATGCATATAGTTTGTTTAACTATTAAAGATGTCTTGTTCGCAACTATGGAATAGACATTTTTTCTATGGAACTATGGAATAGACTTACTAGTGATTATAGTTGTTCTCAACAATTCTTGTAACCTTTGAGTGACATGTATAGCTTTGTAAACTGTTTTAACCTGCAATGGGATTTATCCTGATATGCTAGTGTATTCTTGCCCTTGCTGAGCAGATGGAAGAGTTTGAAGCGTCAATTACAAAGCATGCGATCTCATAGTGACGCCAAGGGTACAGAGATTAAAAGACCAAATGATTCGATATACACGTTTCCTTGCCCAGACTGTATGTGTCCCCCAAATAGAACAGATACCTGAAAATACTCACAAGCTCAATGATCCATTGAAGAAGCTTCTGCTCTTCCACCTACTTCTTGGTTCTGCTTGACTTTTTAATCTGTGAGAAATTATTCTTTCAGTGGCATCTCATCTGGTGGAGGTGCCATCATTTTTCAGATCTTTCAGGCTCCAGGAGCACATTGCTCACTTTCTTCAGTCTGAAATAATTGCTTGGTCTTGTACATTCTAAATGGAAGAGAGAAGGGCGGCCATATTTCCAGAGAACCTAGCTGAAGTGTACCTGTACTCAGACTAGTGGCAGCAAATCAACATCCATCACTTAGGTGCACCCTCAGTTCTGTTACATGTTTTTGTGTATGCATTGATTCTTTCATTTATCATTTACGAAATCTTGATGATAGGTTTGGGATGGACGGGGGAGTTAGAATAGAGTTGGGGCCTTTGTTTAGCTTGCAGATTATTTTTGGGGATGAAACTGCATATATGTTGCTAGTTTGTAATATTGCTTACAGTCCCATTCAAAATTCAATTAATTATGATTCTTTCTTTTCTCGTGTCTTCTGAACCTGAGATGGAGTAGGTATCTATGACCTTAAATGTGATTAAACTGTATTCTTTTCATACTAGTTCCTATCTCTTTCTGTTAACACGTGGTTCCTGCGCTGCATCCTGGCCGAACACGTGGCGCCTGTCAGGTTTGTACTTGATTGATTTGATTTGCTGACTCAGCTTCCAGTTTTGCAGGACTATTGACCCAGGTCAAACCTCGGGCACGAGGATTTATTCAAACATCAACCACGACGTTTCAGGATCATCCCTCGTAACCTCGGGCCCGAGGGTACGAGGTAACGCCTGTCACAATCAACTCCACCTACCCCCGCCGCTCTCCGTACGGGCGCTCTTTCCAAACGGAGGTACCAGCATTTAAAGCCATCGTCCTTCTCAGACAGCGGCGGACCTCTTCGGTGATAGACGGAACGGCAAGCGGAGCCTGCACATCATCTTTTCTCCGGAAAATCAGGATAAGGCTATACCTTCCCGCCGGTTATAAAAACCACTGAACAGTCCTCCAGAAAAAGGAGAAAAAAGGGATATACATACAGACAAATAAAACTCTCAAAGAAGGAGGATTTTTCGATTGTAACAGGACTCCAGCTGAGGAGCTCCTGACTTCTTCTTCTTCCTCTTCTCCTTCCTCTTCCTCTTCGACTCTTCTC
>JAEMOT010004207.1:77594-121072 GCA_019297695.1 Apostasia ramifera | reverse complement strand
GGAGACCACGTGAGTAACCACGTGGACGGTCCAGATGAAAAGGCGCGAATCCAATTGCAACAATGACACACAGAACAAATCAGTCATTTGCTCGTGAATGACAATGCGCTACATGCTGCTAGTGGACCCATGCTTGATGGTGAGCGAACGAGGCAAATGGTGCATGAAAAAACCGGACGGTCTAATCTAGTTAATCGAACCGTCGACCAAAGATCAGATCAATCCTCCCAGATCAAACAGGCCAATCAGTTGACCTAGCCGAACAGTCAAGTCAAGTTAGATGGTTCGATCAAGCTAACACAAATCAAACAGACTAGCCTCGACCATCCAATCAATCCATTGTGTTGGCGTGATTGTACCATCCGATCTTCCACTCCATTCGCTCCAACAGCATGCAGCACGTCTTCATTCGTGAGCAAACGACTAACATATTCCACGTGTCACACTCAATAACTTCTCAACATCTTAACATGCTCCTTCACTACTGAACTAAAGAGAACCTAATCAAAATATACAATTATAATGTTTTATAAACTTCTACTGCCCATTAATAAAATATAATAATTCCCCAATGTAAGACTTAGGCAACTCTATTTTGAGTTATATTCTGAATTGGGACAGTAGAAAACTGTCCCAGGATACTTATAAGATTATTTGTTATGCCAAGACAAATAATAGTTTATATAATTTGAGCTACAAGATTCAAGATTTCTAAAGTTTCACTAATCCATCTCCAACAACATATGATTCACTAATGAATACAAAGAGAACTTTATGCATCTTCCTACTAGAACTATACAAATATAAATCATAATGCAGCAGAAATAAAACTCAATCTCTACCGAAACAAAAATATATTCAAACATCACCTCTTCTAAAATCTCAAATACAAAAACAAAGTTAAGGAAATTAGAATGAGGTGATGAAGCGAGGAAAAATGCTCAAGGGCAACAGCAGCCGAAGCTGGATTTGTAGTATTTCTTCTTGTACTTCAACTACCTACAAGATTTTGAGCTCGACTTCCAATCATCCAGGAGCCTCCGAATCAAAATTCCAAGCTTCTCAGCTTGGGGTCCAGGCTTCACTGCGTTAGCATTCTTCCACTGAGAGCAGGGATCAACCCACCAGCTCCTCCTTGCAGAGCACCAGGCTCCAGGTGTCGCTCTCCGGCATTTTCTTCCGAGTATCTTCTCATCGATCATGTCGAGTACGGCATCGTATTTGCCAAATTTCCTTGCAAATGGCATTCCAGACTCTCTGAGATTCTTGAAGTGGGTCTCATTCAGAAACTGCGGCTCCATCTGAGGAGGATTGTCCCACTGCATATATCGAAGATCGCTGTTCACCGTTGTGTTCTGGAACTTGGGCGAGTTGCATAAGACTGAGTGGAAGTAGCCTTCTTGCGACAAGATCACGTTCGTGAAGTATAAGAGGAGTGTTCGGGGAAGATTATCCCAACCGAGAGTGCAGTACTCAATGAAGGATCTACTTAGTATTACCCATGGAGAACCTGTTTGATCAGACACCGGATTATGAACAGCCAGCTACAGGGCTGGCAGTTGGGTCTAAACTTAAAACTTAGGTGACAATTACAAGAATTTACTCAAATTGACATAACTCTTATCTCTTTGAGAGTCAAAATCAACTTTCTTGAAAAGGAATTGAATCATATAGGCACAAGTGCTCAAAAACCGACTCAAAGTCAGCTAAAACTTTGATTACGAGTAAAGGCCGAAAGCTCAAACTTGATTGGATGCCAGCCCTATTTGTTTGATCACTAGGGAGGGAAAATCTTACCTGTAAAGAATTTGAAGGATTCTGGTGTTTTTCGTTTCTCAGAAGCTCTGAAAAAATTGGATCTCTTTGACAAGTAGATGCCGGCATCAACTATTATTGGCTGAACTCTCTCAGACCTGTCAATCCATTTGTTACACTTTAAACAAGACTGCAAAGAAAGAAAAAGTGATAATCAAACCCATACTCTTTCCAACCCAGGTCACTTGTGTGATCTATGAAGTTAAGGTCTCTTGGCACAGAAGAGAAGACATGGATCAAATCTGGAATGAAAGAAAGGATAAGCAATGTTATTTATTTGAGGGTCAGAATAACCAATGAAAGAAGATTTCATTACAGAAAAGCTAGTGAGACTACTGGAAAAATATGATGACGAACCAAGTTTAACTACGCACTTAAAGCACAAAAAAAACCAATTAGATGAACATTCCCATGAATCTTTGATATCCTCTTGACTTCATAAAATGAAGGTGACTGTATGAACAAGTCATTTGATGAATGGTTCTAAGACAGACAACCAAAATATTTTATAGATGATTCAAAAGCTAACTATTACATGCTGAAATAGAAGGTACAACTTAAGTATTAATTACTACGTGAACACACAGTGCAAACAAAAAAATGCCTTCTATCATTCTCCAACAGGTAGCTTCCACTTGAAGTTTGATTAACCCAACTATGAAAACAATGAAAGTATGTGCAAAGGGAAATAGAAACATAAAATTTGAGTAAACCTTCAACTACCAGATGCAAGGCCATGCACAATTTTGAGCGCAGCAAAACATCAAATTAATGAATTCAGAGAGGGAATAAATATCAAAGATGCATTTTAACGATCCTAACATACAGCAACTTATACATTATCCAGCATGTTATACATTTTTTTAGCTTTAAAACATTAAAAAGGTAATTTGCTTTATTATTTGACCACACTAACAGAATAAGAACAAAACTCACAGCTCTATTATGCACAATTTTCTTTAAGATGAACAGATAAGTTCATATTCAATTCAAGGTGATTCCAACAATAAAAAGATGAAAATAGTTCTTAGATTGGAAAAATATTTTTTCAAAATTATTTCGCTTCAAAATATCTGAATGTCATCTATTGATTGTATAAATGCATCTATCATGTAGCATCTTCCTTTTCTTGCGAATGAATAAGGAAATGAACATACGGATCTACGCATTAGAGGTTCATTTAAAACCGAGTTATAAAGCAACAATCCATCATGACAACTGATAACTCCATGAAAATAGAAAACAAAAGATAGGGCATATTAAAGCTGAACTCAATGTATATTGGCTTAATTAACCAAAAAAAATTCTTATTTATATTTCAGTTGCATTAAGGCTTTAAAAATGAACTTCTTCACAGAAAAAAGAAGTGGCCCAGGACATGTTCTTAACTTTTGCAAAACCAACCCACATGCTCAAGAAAAAACTGTAAATGAAATTAAAACAATCTTCTGGACCTATTGGTATGGATTAGCCCTATGACAATTAAAGTTCAAATGATCCTTTTGGAAGGAAGCTGCTTGAACAAAATTATCCCAAATCTGATCACAAATTTCATTTCATGTCTTCTGCTTCATCATAAAGATTCAAAATCAGTAATCTAGAATTTAAATTCTATCAGGTCTTCAATAATAAATCATCTTGCAGAAAGAACAACCTGACCATTAGATAAAGTGATCTAAAAAAAGATTTTATATTATTCACTGCACTACAAAAAGATTTCAAAATCATAGCCTCTCAAACAGATCTATAGAACCATTAGATAAACTTGATCAATCAAGAATTTCTTTGACGTCTACCGGACGCCCTTCCACAAATGATTAGTATTTTGAAACTGA
Organism: Apostasia ramifera; assembly: GCA_019297695.1. NCBI lineage: Eukaryota > Viridiplantae > Streptophyta > Magnoliopsida > Asparagales > Orchidaceae > Apostasia > Apostasia ramifera. The sequence goes on along the minus strand of JAEMOT010004207.1, from coordinate 117,422 downwards.
AATTCACGATAACCTAATGCAAAGAACAAAGCTGCACGAGTCAAATTAGATAAGCCACCCCGATTGTAACGGGCTTTGATTGAACCAGAACCAATAGAAAGGGCATCAGAGAAGCAACAAACACGTAGATCCAATAAAATTCCAGTTTCCTCTGACCCCAAAAAATCAAATTCAATGCCTAATTAACAAAAAGTTCTTACATTTTCAAAGAAAAATAAACATACGACCATTTATATCCCAGACCAAAGTAATGCAAATTGCTTAAGCTTCCAAAAGAAACCGCTTACCATCCTGCGTGACAAGTGGATAATCTTCCGCACTGAGGGTCACGAACCAATCCCATCCTTTATCCAACCGCATAAGCACCGCAGCGGCGTGTAGCGTCGCCGCAAGACCCGACGAACCCATGTACGTCATAGCGCCTGCTTTCCCCACGACGTCCACGTTCCCGAATGCTTTAACAGCCGGGAGTGCCAATTTCGCCGCTGACGAGAGCGCAGCGCGCTCCGTGTCTGGTGCATCGTGCGATAGGTGAAGGAGGTAGCGGTTTCTCGGGTGGTAGACGGCGAGCAGCAAGCGAAGCATCCGAAACCCGTCGCCTCGGCGGCCGGAGATGTAGTACGCGAACGCCGGCGGGTAGAGGGGACCACGGTGGACGTAGCTGGGGCTCTGCTGGCGGGAGAAGAATGCGGAGGAGGCGGTGAAGCCGGAGATGGCGGAGAGAAAAAGGAGGAGGGAGATGAAGGAGATGGAGAAGATGGGGAAGAGCCATTTCTCGGCTGCCATGAAGCAGGCGCATCGAGTAATTTAGGGCAGAAGGGTGTCAAGATCGCCGGAGATCGCGCCTCGAGATGCATGAAGCTTGAGCTATTTGTGTTCTCGACGTTACGAAGGATCTCATCGCCATGGGAATCTTGTTCTTACCGTGATTGTTAGGGTTCGAAGAGAACGAATCCGGGAAGATGGCTCTCTCTCTCTCTCTCTCTCTCTCTCTCTCTCTCTCTCTCTCTCAAAATTTATGACGCACTGTGAAACTTCTGATTAAGAAAATAATTTCCATTTATATATAGTAAATTATGATAATATTTAATATACAATTTTTTATGCGTATGTCTTTTAAGTTTTTTTAAGAGGAGTTTAATTTAATATTATCTAAATATTAATATTATTTAAATATAATATTATTTAAATATTATTATTATTCATCAATAAATATTTATTTAGCATAATATTATGATATTAAAAAATATCAATGATATCTAAATTATTTTTATTTAGTTGAAAATTATTGACATTATAATGATAAATTGACGGTATTATCTTCAGATATTGCCCGATTTGAAGTGACATTTAGATGTCAATATATAATGATATTTTTATAATTAATTATAATATTATTTAAAGATGTCATTAAACTAAACAATTACTTTCTAAAGATAATATAATATAACATTGAGATGACACGGAACCAAATGCCCCTTAAAATTTTTTTAAAAAATTCTTAAATACTATTTATTCATCCTTTTTAACAACTTAATTCACACAAATGTATCACACACTTTCGTCCTAAAAAAATATTTTGGAAAAAAATATTTTATTTTATTAATTTAATATAAAATATTTATTTTAATATTTAAAATATATAAAATATGAAATAAATTAATTCTAATATTCATATTTATTTTAAATATAAAATAAAATTAATTTTAAAAGTTAAAATTTGTATTGAATAGAAAAAAAAATACGAACCAAACGAACCCTATGTGTATCGCACACACATAGAAAGATGCAATAGTGGCCAATTTAGAGATCGACAATCTCTAATAACCTTCTGAAATTTTGTAGTAAGTTGCCCTCTATTTTGCGTCTATTTGTCTTCTATTTTGGATGAATGTTTTTGAAAAAATGAGTATAAGTAATACTCTGAGTGGCTGCTCATAGAATTTGCAATCCTTGCTTATACGAGCATGTATAACACATAAATGACGACAAGAGTTTGACATTTTTTGTGCCTTGAAAGTGTTCAATCTTTACCATCAAAACAAAAAAGAAGTGTCCAATTTTCAAAGAACTCTAGGTCTAAAATGTGAAATAAAATTGATATTTTTATTGAAAATTTAAAATAAATTAATATTTTTTTATATAAAAATTTATGTAGAATGATTAGAAAAAATTATTTATTAATATTTTTATTATTTTTTAAATTAGTACTATTTTGATCTTAATTTTGATCATCGCACCAAACAGGATCTTAGTACTTAGAGCCTTTACATTAATTTTAACTTGAGTTAAAATTAATATTATAAATTATATTATATATAAAATTAATAATTTTAAAATCAATTCAAACAATCAACTGTATCATCCAACATACATCTTAAAAAAAAATTAATTTTATTTTAAATATTTTTATAAATATTTCAGATTTTCATATATCTTAAAAAAATATTAAATTAAAATTTATCTTTCAGTATTTAATTTAATTTGAAGATGCATGTAAATAATTTTGTAAAAATTTAAAAATAACGTCAGAAACGGAGAGCCATTTAACGCTCACAATTATCTCAAGTAAAAAAACTAAATTTCAATAATATCTAATTTATTTTAAGATAAAAAAATTTGTTTTTAAAATAAAATCGGTGCTCTTGAGCCTGACTTAAATCTTGATACCTATCAAATAGCACATTCTAGCTTCCAAAAAGGCAGCACATTCTAGAAATTTACATTTCTCAATATTTTTTATTTTTTAAAAATATAATTTTTATATTTTAAAATATAAAAAATTTAGGTAATTTATATATATTGTAAGATCAAGCATTACGTCTAGAAAGAGGTGAATAGACGTAATTAAAATTTTAATTTACTAGATATAATAGTTAGTGTAATAATAAAAAAAAAAAATAATACAAGCGAAAGCAAATATAAATGCAAGTAAAAAGATAGAAATCACATCCACAATGAACACACAATATAACGTGACGCTATCCTTCATTCTGGTCCGTGGATTGTTGTGATTTCACGGACGCCAGAAAATAATATATTCTTTCCATTTTTGTATTATCTCAACTCAAATTCTTATATATTACAATTCTGAAATACCTTCAACTTCTTTACCTTTGTCCCGTGATCCAATTAGTATCACACATGCCACCAAATTTTGGTGGCAGGAGCCTGTTAATACAAATCCAGTAGATAAAACAGCATCCAAAAATAACAATAATCAATTCAATATTACTCACAGAATGAATACAACTCATGTATTAGAATCAAACCAGCAATAAATCAATCTCTATTATAACAAATCCAATATGCAAGATACTCTTAAAAATATTATCCTTTAATATCAATATCATAATCAATCTTTACTCATTATTATTATATCTCTGAGCCCCAGGTTTCTCAACCAATCACCTCAAATGCCACAATCATTTCTCATCAGCCCAAAAGGGTTTTGGACGCCGTCGCGCCATATCAAGCTCGAGATGGCATGTGTGACCGCTTGTGAGAAACCTGTCTTACTCATCATCGCCTTTTAAATCATGAATGCAATTATCATTTCATTACTCAAAATAACATTACATACCATATCATAAATACATATTAATTATCATCATTTAATATTACACACACTGAATTTCATCACAATATAATAATATTCTGTTCAGTGACGTGGATCTATTATTTTCATACCCTTTCACCTAGAAGCCTGACAAAAGTTTCTACAATTTGTTATTCTAGAAGCCTTGACGGAAGCCGCACCTTGTATCAGTGATTCCTTCTTCTTAGGATATCACCCGGCATACACTCCCCGCCCTCATCGAAATAACATATATATATAGGAAACTCTCCGCCCTCGTCGGTTCTTGGTATACAAAAATATATTAGTACCACATCACCTCACAGACAAGCATATTTCATCCATTTATAACAACATATACAGTGTACAAGGTATAATAACATAATTCTTAAATTCTCACAATGCTCATTCATTTTCACAAATAATAATATAACAATAATAATTTTAGGGAAAGGATTATCTACCTTTAACCAAACCTAAAAATCCCCTAGCTTTTCTCTTTTCCTATTCCCTTCTTCTCCTTCTTCTTTCCTTCTTCTTCCTTCTCCCCTAACTTAGATAAATTTTAGTGTGACTGCTAAGGTCGTCACAAGGTGGTATCAGAGCCGACCTCCCGCAGTACGATGTGGTTCGAGGACGAACCAGACGGAAGCTGGTGGGCCTGTGACGCCCGTGGCCGAAGAGGGCGGGGAGTGATCGTCGGGTGATGTCCTAAGAGAAAGGAATTACTGAGGCAAAGTGCGGATCCTGGCAGGCTTCTAGGCCGAATAATGAGTGGTGAGAGGGGCGCAGGAATGAATCGTCCTACATCAAAAAGGGAGGGTGATCCTGAGCTGTATAAGTAGATAACGTGATTTCAAATAGTAGATGCGCCTTTTGGGACAAAACCGTGAGGCTAGTGATGGAAAACTCCATAGTTGAGCATGCTTGGGCTGGAGTAGCACTGGGATGGGTGACCTCCTGGGAAGCACTCAAGCACGCAGTTTTCCTAAAGCCAAAGCAGACAATACCTCTACAATGAGATCACGGGATATTACAATTGTTGTCGGCCAAGTCCTGGGGCATGACATTTGGACGTCGAACTTCTCAGCTTCGTCTGCTGTTGCCTGTACCACGCCTTTATGGATTCGCCTTCCTGCTTTGCCTTTATACTCGTGGGATGTGTTAAACCTTGCTCGAATTGTTTCAGTTATTGGTACTCCCTTATGGGTTGATCTTTGTACTGCTAAAATTGATCGAGTAGCAAATGCTCATGTTTGTGTCCGTATTGATTTCAGTCAACCACTCAAAACTAGAATTTGGATTAATAGTCCTTATGGAAAATTTTATCAGAAAATTGAATATGAAGGCTTATCTGTGATTTATTTTCATTGAGGTATTGTTGGCCATAAGGATTCTGCATGCCCCTCAAAAACCCCTCAGCCTTCAATGGTGCAACCACCGTCCAGCCAACGACATAAAGATTCTGCATGCCTTTCAAAAATCCCTCAGCCATCTATGGTGCAGCCACCATCCAGCCAGCCTCTTAAAAGCTCTGCTTGCTCTTCAAAAACAGCCTCTCCTTTTAACGGGAAGACTCAATCATCATCTCAACTCTCTGTTTCAGAAACAGCAGGACTAATTCAACCTCAATCAACTATTCAACCCTCTGTTCCAGCAGATGCTGGACTAGTTCAACCTCAATCATCCATTCGCTGCTCTGTTTCTGCTTCACACAGTGATTCTAGTGCTCCTCGCTCCCAGAAACAGTCCAATGGTCAGGACAATTCTATGCTTTCCACAAAACCAGCCTTTGGACCTTGGATGTTAGTCATTAATCGTCGTCAGAAAATGCAGAATAATTTTAAAACTACTCCAAGACGTGATAGTCAGCAGAAAGTTGCTCAACCTGAAACCAAAGCTTCTGCTAAAGTACTTTTTGCTAATAAGGGTAAAGGAATTGCTCATTCTATTGCAGCTTCTCCAAACTATTTTGCTCTTTTACAGAATGCTATTGGCTCTCCTACTACTTCCCAATCTTCTCCTGTGGTCTCAGATGCACCTCCTACTCCCATTATTTTCTCATCTCCTTCAACAGTTCAGTTGAAGACTAAGACATCCTATAAGGCTTCCAAAGAACGTGGTTCGAAAAAGCTGCAACCTCAGTCCATGGACCATGAAGATGTGTCTGATCTTTCTGCAACTTCAGCGATCTTAAAGCGTCCAAGGTCCGCTCCTCGCTTTGCTTCTCGAAGCATCACTATTAAAGAGGGTGGCTCATCGCCCCCCCAACACTCCCCCCTCCTCTTCCCTCCCCCCCAATGATTAAAGCAATCTTTTGGAATTGTCGTGGAGTTAAAAAACTGGCTTCACGCAACTACCTTCAGGCTTTAGTCAGGGAGCATTTGCCAATGGTGATATGTTTCTTGGAAACCAGAGTTCAATCGTTCTCTAAAAGAGAAGTTGATAGACTTGTGGGGCGTCAATGGGACTTTCATGTGGAGTCGTCAGTGGGCAAATCGAGAGGCATTATTGTGTGTTGGCTAAACCACATCATCCGGCTTCAAATTATTCACACTAATAAACAAATTATTATTGCGGAAGCTACTGTTATGGACAAAAATATCTGGCACATTTGTGCGGCATATGCCGACAAGGACTACATCAAGCGTCGATCTGTCTGGAACATCATTTCCCAAATTTTAGATGTGGAGAATCTGGCCATCGTGGGAGGTGACTTTAATTGCATCCTATCACAAGAAGACAAGAGAGGGAGCAAGCTTTTTACTCCTACAGAGGCCCACAGCGAATTTGCAAGCTTTCTAGCCAACAATGATCTTCATGATGTTTGGAATGGTGGACAGCGTCGCACTTGGTGCAACAATAGGAAGGGCAATGCTAGTATATGGGTCAGATTGGATAGAGTCTGCTTCAACTCAGTTGCCTTATCTGCTCTCTCGGGCTCTGTTGTTACTCACCTTACCAGAATCGGGTCAAATCATTGTCCACTTTTGGTTCAAGGTAGAAACTTGGAGTTTAAACTGCACGACAGCACCCTTAAATTTGAAGATGTCTAGCTACCATTCTCAACCACAAATTTGCCTGCACCCTTTGCGCACTTAAGATTTGGAGCCCGGACAGATTTGGGAATATTCATGTCAAAGTCAAAGATCTAGAAAGCAGAATTTCTGAACTTCAGCTGAGGGAGTCAATCAACACTGGCTTGATCGAGAGTGAGTTGGACTGCCTTTTACTGTTGGTTGCAGAATACAACACTACCCTTAATAGACTGGAGACTTGGTGGCTGCAAAGAGCCAAAGTGAAGTGGACCAAGTGTGGGGATCGCAACACTTCCTACTTCCATAAAGCAGCAACTTGCAGAAAGCGTACCAATAATATACACCGCTTAGTTGGGCAGAATAGTGAGAAAATCTTAGATAAAGAAGGGATCCAAGCTGCTCTGATTACCCACTTCTCCTCAAAATGGAGGCCTCCTATTTCCCCTTTGCCGAGCTGAGCATTTCCCTATCCAGTGCCACAATCTCTTATGAAGATGCACTCAGGATCAGCTCACCTATCAACAATGAGCAGATTGTAGCTGCTATCAACTCTCTTGGCAACAACAAGACTCCTGAAATTGATGGCATAACCAGCTCCTTCCTAAAGGGCTACTGGAGTGCTACCAGCACTAATGTCTTGACTATTGTTCATCACTTCTTCAGATATGGGTCCATGCCAAAGCATTGGAAGGATACATTAGTGGTCTTTATTCCCAAAGTGAAGGGCGCTGAACTCTCCTCCCAGTTCAGACCCATAAGCCTTTGCACTACTATCTACAAAGTCATCGCCAAGATCCTTATCAATCGGGTGAAGGACGTCCTCAGCTCTCTTATTTCTCCGGAGCAAGGGGCCTTTGTTCCAGGCAGAGGCATTGCAGACAACTGCCTAGTAGCACAGGAGATAATGCAGAGACTAGCATCCTTAGAGTTCTTTATCGGTTATATGTCCATCAAGGTGGACATGCAGCAGACTTACGACAGAATGAGATGGGACTTCTTGCAAAAAATGCTTCAGCATTTTGGCTTTCCGGACACTTGGAGCAAATGGGCCTTAGCATGTGTTGAAGGCCCCGGGTTTGCTTTGATGATAAATGGCCAGAAATCTAATTGAATTGAAGCAACTTGTAGATTTCGTCAAGGGTGCCCTTTCTCCTCTTACTTGTTCATTCTCTGCTCTGAACTGCTTTCCCTCCTTATCAACCAACACCAAGACAGAGACGATTGGCTGGGAATTAGAACAACTGCACATGGGCCACTTATCACCCACCTCTTATTTGCAGATGACATCCTCATATTTGCACCGGCCACTTGCAGAGCTGTCAAAACCCTTAACAGTATCTTTGATACTTATTATAGTTGGTCGTGATAGAAGATCAATAAGGCTAAGTCATCCATTTGCGTCAGCAAGAAGATTAAAAGAAGCAGGAAATGCATGATTGCCAATAAATGGGGATTTTGCACCCAAGCCGAGGGCAAGTACTTGGGCATTCCGCTCATAAGTAGAAAGCCAGTCAAAGCCGACTTTCAGCATATTATTGATTCAGTGAGGGGCAGAATTTCCTCGTGGGGAAGCAGAAGCTTATCATTAGCTGGCAGAGTTACACTCATAAATAGCGTGCTCACCTCTATACCGATCTTCTCCCTCTCCCACAATTTTGTACCTGACAATGTTATGGCGGAGATTAAAAAGCTAATCAGACGTTTTTTATGAAGTAGCAACCTCACTGCAAATGCAGCTCATTTAGTGGCATGGGAGCAAGTGACAAAACCGAAGACTGCTACAGGCTTGGGCATCCACCGGCTGGAGGAGTGGCGCTCCATTCTTGTTGCCAAACTTGCCTTCAAATTTCTAAATAATAAGGATGCACTTTGGGTCAGATGCTTCCAGGCCAAGTATGGAAACAGAGAGAGTACCTTCTTCACCAAGAGGGGAGATTCATAGGCATGGAAACTTATCTGTCAGGGAGGGACAACAGCTATACAAAACTCCATGTGAAAAATTAGCAATGGTAGCAGTACCAAAGTTATGGAGGACGCTTGGCTTGATCCCAACCCATTCATGAGGTGGCCTACCTTCATCAACACTATTGATTCGCCCCCCTTGACCATTCAACAACTCCTTAATGAGAACGGCGAATGGAACCATGCTGAGCTCAACAAATTCTTTGGCTCGGAGTTAACGTTGAGAATAGGTAGGCTACCGAGGCTTGACAAAGAGGAGAGGGACAGTCTAGTCTGGCTTAAATCTGATTCTATCAAATCCCCCACCGTTGCCCTATTCAGAGATCTCTTTCGTGGTAGAGAACTTCAGCATAGCTAGGTCTGGAAATTGAGAGCCCAACCCCGCTTTGTCACTTTTCTTTGGAGGATTTGTTGTGATGTTATCCCTACATTCTCTTGGCTCAAACGAAGGCATCTACAAGAGACTAATAGATGCCCTTGGGGCTGCTCTGCTGAAGAGAACTTGCAACATTTTGTTTGTGAATGTAGCTTCACATGCGCAGTTTTTGATGCCTTACAAAAACGGTGGGCTGAAACAGCAACAGGAATTGAGGTTGTGCTGCCAGAAGAGGCCACTTGTGAGCTACAGTCCAGCCCCTCATCTCTCCCTCAGCATGCATAATCCTGCCCAGTAAGCTGCAAGTACAGGAAAAGAAAGGCTCCTATCACAGATTTACGGAATGCGAAAGCGTAGAAAGTGCAACTTGCATTTCTCATTTCAGCTGCTGATTTTTGTCCCGCTAGCATGGCAGAACTCCCTACCTTGCAAGATTTGGGGTAGATCCAATTTTAAGAGAAAGCATGCTGCTGTACCCACCACCTCCAGCCCTCTCAATTGGAATGATGAAGGAGAGCAATTCCCATGAAAAATACCCAGACCTGCTAGTAACAGCAGGGATTTTTTTGTGCTGACATTTTTTCTGTAGGTTTCTCCGACAATGGCGAATCCAGAATGAGCCTAGGGACACAGAATTGGCACCCAGCAGCCGATTTAAGTGGAGTGCAGCCCCGGATAGCTGCAACAGCAACTCTGGCTACTAATACAACAGTTGCTGCTGCAGCAGTAAAATCTGCTCCTGCTATAGCAGCAGAAGTGCAAACTGCTGCTACTACAACTACTGCTGTTGTAGCAACAACAGCACTTCTTGCAACTATAGCAGCAGCAGAGAACATTCCTACTGCTGCTGCAGCAGTGTACTGTGCTGCAGCAGCAGCAGAATGCTTTTCTGCTGCTGGACCAGCAGCGGTTGCAGCTGTCGCTGCTGTTCTGGATGATGCAAACCTGCCACCACAAGCGGGCAATGTTCAACTGTTGAATCAATTCCTCAGTAACCTGCAGTCACAAGTCCAAAAAAATCCACCAGACCCTCAAGCAATCGAAGTGGTGGCTGCATTGTACCACTCATGGAGAGCCCGCAACGATCGCGTCCACACTAAACCTTTCCCATTGCCAAGAGTCATCGCTACACTTGTTCACTTTAATGAGGCCCAAGAGCAACTTTCATCCAACGTGGGGAACTGGGATCCCTCCAGCCTTAACGGCTGTGGCAACCCCTCTGCATGGATCATTTGGATCCCCCACCCCCACGATAGATTAAGGTGAACTTTAACGGCTCTGTTAAACAGAACAGTGCTACAAGCGCAGGTGGGGTGGTCCAAGATCATCAGGGCAACTTCCTCGTAGCGATTGGTTCCAAGCTTTACACTCATGCAGCCTCCTCAGCAGAAGCCATGGGAGCACTTACTGTGATGACAGCTGCCCGTAAATGGGTGGACATAGCGGACGGGATTTAGATAAAGGGCAACTTAGCCATCACCATCGAGGACCTTCATCGGACAGCCAGAGGACACCCTCCTGACAAGACCATGGCTCGAACCGCCGACCTTTTTTTATGCCTTTAAGGCATATAGGATATCTCATGTTTACAGAGCTGCAAATAAAGTGGCAGACTTTGTAGCTTCCTTTTCTTGTTTTGATGATATAGAATAGCATAGGAGCATGTCCCTCCCATTGACTTTTGTGCGATTCTCGATGAGGATCAAACTTTTTGTACTTGATGTATCTTTATTTACTGTTATAGTATTATGAGCTACAGCCGAATTTTCAAATATAACGTGATTTAGCTCAAGCACGAGCCTAATCCACCCCAACATGATCGAAAAGATATCACTATAATACAATCTTTGGTTCAAGCGGAGAAGTCCGTACACAAATCTTTCTTTATTCACTTATTAGAGGCCCTCCTCACTTTTAAGTGAGGGCATACTCACTCACTTTCTCTAATTTTTATTTGGAGGCCATCTTCACACATAAAGTGAAGGCAAAAACAAAAATACTACAATAAAATTGAAAATCACTCACTCTTCTTTCTTATGATTGAATATTGAGAGCTGGAAAAAGAGTGTATGAGCAGCTCGAGCACTTGAGTCCAAGTGTGACGCCTATGGCCGAAGAGGGCGGGAAGTGATCATCGGGTGATGTCTTAAGAGAGAGAAATTATTGAGGTAAAGTGCGGCTCCTGGCAGCCTTTTAGGCCGAATAATAAGTGGTGAGAGGGGCACAGGAATGAATTTACCCAAATCAGAAAAGGAGAGAGATCCTGAGCTGTATAAATAGATAACGTGATCTCAAATAGTAGAGGCACCTTATAGGGCAAAACCGTGAGGCTAATGATGGAAAACTCTATAGTTGAGCGTACTTGGGCTGGAGTAGCACTGGATGGGTGACCTCCTGAGAAGCACTCAAGTCACGCAGTTTTTCTAAAATCAAAGCGAACAAAATCTCTACAATGAGATCATGAAATATTATAATATAATATCAGAGCCGACCTCCTGCAGTACGATGTGGTTCAAGGACGAACTAGGCGGAAGTTGGTGGGCCTGTGACGCTTGTGGTCGAAGAGGGCGAGGAGTGATCGCCGGGTGATATCCTAAGCGAGAGGAACCATTGAGGCAAAGTGCAGCTCCTGGCAGGCTTCTAGGCTGAATAATGAGTGGTGAGAGGGGCACAGGAATGAATCAACCCACATCAGAAAGGGAGGGAGATCCTGAGCTGTATAAGTAGATAACGTGATTTCAAATATTAGAGGCACCTTTTGGGGTAAAACCATGAGGCTAGTGATGGAAAACTCAGTAGATAAGCGTGGTTGGGCTGGAGTCGCAGTGGGATGTGTGACCTCCTAGAAAGTACTCAAATCGCGCAATTTTTCTAAAGCCAAAGCAGACAATATCTCATTGTAACCTGGATCTCCTTGAATGCTTGATTAACTCTTCATCAAATGTTTCTCTAACTTTTAAGAATGGTGGATAATGAAGGTGATTATTGAGAGCAATTAGAAAGTTCAATGATCCAAGAAAAAAGAAGAAGGAAAACCCTAGCAACCTTCATCTCCTTATATAATAAGTTCTGTAACGGCTAGAAAAAAATGAGCAGGAAGACTTGGAGGTCGACTTGAAAAATGAGCTGGAAGACTTGGAGGTCGACCTCAAGTCGACCCCCAGTTAGCATCAAAGCAGGCCAACAGTCACCTCCAAGGTTGACCTAGAAAAATCCCCAAAGAAGGCCAAAGTCTCTGTTGAAGTTCGCTGCTGAAAGTCGACCTCAGGTCGACCTGAGGTCGACCTCACTACTGCAGGTGGTACTTCAACCAAACATCATGGCCGACGTTTCTTCAGAATGCGTCAAGTATCGTGTCCGATGGTACTGCTGAGAGCACTTGGCTGAACACATCGTTGCCGCTATTTGCTCTGGGAGGATATGTAAACCATCATAGTCGTTGTTTGCTGAAGAGCTATGCCAAACCTCGTGGCTGATGTTAACCACCATCGTGTTCGATGTTTCAGCAGAAACTTTTGGCTGTATGAACCAAACCTCGGGAACAATGTTAGCTTACGGAGGATATGACAACTATCGTGTTCGATGTTTCAACAGAAACTTTCAGCTGTATGAACCAAACCTCGGGAACGATGTTAGCTCAGGGAGGATATGACAACCATCGTGTCTGATGTTTCAACAGAAACTTTCGGCTGTATGAATCAAACCTCGATAACAATGTTAGCTCAGGGAGGATATGACAACCATCGTGTCCGATGTTTCAGCAGGAATTTTTGGCTGTATGAACCAAACCTCGGGAATGATGTTGCAGCATGAAAGCTGGCAAACACTAAATCACTTTCAAAAAAAGACTTTTTATAGACAATGCCTCCTAAATTAAATATTTATAGTATTTTCTATTTAGAATGTAAATTTACAGGTAGTACCCTCGCACTAATTTTTATTTATCATCCATTATTTTAACTCAATTAAGATTAACACATGTAACATAGATTATATTTGGCCCTTCATTTAAGATCTAGATATAAGGGCTAAATATAATCTGGTGCTTAAATAAAATCTACTATTTATATTTTTTTTTTCTAAATTTCATTTATTTTAATTTTTTGTCCATTTTTTTATAAATCCATTATGGTGAATTTCTTTTGAAACGAGCTAGATATAATTTTAATTATATATATTAACCCTAGTTAGGTTGAAAAAATAGCAAATAAAAATTAGTGTGGTGGTGCTGCCTGTAAATTTATATTCAAAATAAAAAATGTACTTTTAAAAATTTAACTTAAAGGTGCTGCTTATAAATATTTAATTTAGGTAGAGCTATATGTAAAAAAGATTTTTTTAGGGGTGACTAATGCAAATTCTCTTTTTTTAAACCAAAAAACTAAAAATTTGTATCATGATAAACCACAAGTGGTACTTAAATATAATGAAAAGGATCGTTATTTTAAATGAATAACTACGCACACATTATTTATATATTAAATATTTATTTATATTTTTATACTTTTGGAATTTAAAGCACTTTCTGCCTTCTTTTTTAATAAATTAATGTTATAGCTATCATAAATACAAGATGTTTAAATCATAATTAATAATTAATTTAAAGCATCGTGACGTAATTGTTGTTTTTATTTGTAAATGTTTTTTTCTCACATGTAAAAACAGAACGTTTATCATAAATAAATAAATAAATAAATAAATAAATAAATAAATATATATATATATATATATATATTGACTGGTTAAATATAATACGCAGAGAATAGCTAGGATTCATCAACAGTAACAAAATGTTGATAAAGAATTTACAAACGTGAATAAAAACATAAACTTGCAAACAGGCCAAAAAGGTTTATGACTTACTCATCAATTCTTAGTTAATTATACTATGCACACTCAAAATATTATAAAATCTTACATACACATATTTGAGTTAAAACTTAATTAAAATGAAAAAAAAATATTTTATTAGTAAATCTTTAAAATTATATTTTTATTCTTAATGGTACATATTTTTTTCTTCTTCAATACTACATTAAAGCGCTGATTTGTCCTAAAATCAATTCACATCGCGGATATCTCCTTTCTTTGCCGCCACCTAAACATTAATATTTTAGGATTTTCACTCAAAATATATTTAAATATCTTTAAAATAATATGATAAAGTGCTCAGATTTTTTGTAATTTAACTATAGTTAGGTTATTGAAAAATTATGATTACTCATTATAATAAAAATAAGTTAAAATATGTGTATGTAAAATTTTATAATGTTTTGAGTGTGCATAGTATAATTAACTAAGAATGGATAGATATGGCATAAATAAAACTAAATTGTGTGGCATGTAGGTAATTATTCAAAAAAAAAATGTTTAGCCCGATGAGCGTCTGCCGCATCATCTTCCAAATGTCGACGCTATTTGGCCTCGTTTGGTATGAGACAGTTTTTTTGTCCAGCATAAATTTCAACTATAAAAATTAAATTTATTTCACATTTAATATAAATTCGAATATTAGAATTGAAAGTATTCATATTTTATATACTTTTTAATAATAAAACAATTTTTTTTAATTAAATTTAAAAAATAAAATATATTTTTCTGTTTAAAAAAAATTCGAACAAAAACGAGGCCGGTCATCCATGTTGGATCCCCGCTTTCGCTGCTGCACCGTCCCCGTGAGATCCGTTAAAGTTTAAACGCATCGAAAGGAAATTAATTAATTTATTTTAACTGATTAAACCAGCAGCCAATGGGCGAACGCTTGGGCTACATGCACTATGGGGCACCGTGCATGCCAACAATGGAGAGCAACGTTTGTTTGGAGTTTTATTTTTAAGCAAAAAAAGATATATTTATTTTATAAATTTAATGAGATAAATTATTTTAATATTTTTAAATTTATAAAATATAAAGTAAAATTAAATGTAATATTAAAATTTATATTAAATATAAAATAAAATTGAATTTTAAAATAAAAATTTCTGTTAGATATGTAATAAAGTTTTTGAAATTTGAAATAAATTTAAATTTTTAATAAAATAATATTTTCTGAAAAAAGTGTGAACCAAACTGGGCTTATGTGTCATGTATGGATGATGTGTCAAAAATCAGTACTAATTAGACCCAGGCACGAACTCAGGGACCCGCCCAACCTATCAAATTCGATCAAAAAATTTTACGGCTTGGATTGCAATAAAATTTTTATCTTATTCCTTTAACCCGGCCTGTCATTTTCATGATCAAGCTTAGGCATGATCACCAGAGCCTCGACTCGGCACCTAAAGGAAGAAAACTATAAGTTGTATTAATTTTTTTTGCTATGAAATATATTTTTGAACATGCTCTAATCTTTTAACGTTCTTTTCTAATTTTTATTTCAGTTTTTTTTTATAGAATTTTTGCTTTAGATTTAAGTTTTGATATTTTAGAAAAAATATTATAACTCATAATTTTTATTATCATGATTTCATATTGCAATAGGATTATTGGAGCTAAATTTTTGTATGATATTTTATATGGTGCTTATATTATTTTAAATTATATAATAATTTTGATATTTAAAATTTTCGGAGTAAAAGCTTATTATTGAGAAAACTTAACAACTTTTTTTACTTGTTATGGAGAAGAGCTTATCATTCGGATTGACCCAACCAGGCCCGGCCCGAGCCCAAGTTAGGCTTGGTCATATAAATTGACCCAAATATATATGTATGGATGTGGTTTAACCCGCTCACTCAGTGACCCGGCCCGAGCCTAGATCTACACAAGTCTAGTGCTAATCAAAGAATGTTATGTGATGATGAGCCCCACACATACAAAAAATTAAATTTACATGTGTAAAAATTTAATTTACAAAGTTATATTGAAAATTTAATTTACATGCGTAGAAATTGGATTATTGTATTCGAAAACGAAAATTAGAGTATCACTGTGTGGACACTGGAACATCGTATTTGAATGTGGAAATCTCAATTTTCATAGTAACATCAAATTGAAGCAATCATATTCTAGTATAATACAAATATCATGTATATACGATGCAATCATATTGGAGTACGAAATAACATGTGATATCTTTAGTGGTATTAGTGTAGTGCAATAGTATTGAAGTTCAATACAAAAGTTTTATTTCTCAATAATACCACTAAAATGATGTAATCAGATTAGAGTACGATACAAATACATGTCTCGTAGTACTGATATTATGTGAGTGTATTGAATTAAATTATGAAGGTTTGCGTCATTCATAGAATTTTCGTATTTGAATACAAAAATTAATTTTTTTCAATTTTTGTAGAAACATTGAAATGAAGATATCGTATTCAAGTATAATACAAATGTCATCTATCCTGTATAGCCACACTAATGACATGATCATATTAGAGTACGATGAAGACATGAAGTATATAAAATATTATTATATGCAAATGTCATTGATGTGATGTGATAGTATTAGAGTACTGCGATATAAAATATCATTCATCAATAATAACACTAAAATGATGCAATCATATTTAAATACAATATAAATAGTATGCATCTCATATCAGTGCTACTAGTGCATATTAAAATATAATATAAAATATTTACGTGTGAAATATAAATAGAATATGTATAAAATATAATAATATTGTATATGTATGCCATTTGATAATTTATTAAAACTCAGAAATCTGATGTTATAATTTTAAAAATATGAATCTGTACGATATTAAGTGTTAAATTCAAGGACCTGGACGTAGTTGCCCTATTTAAAATTATAAATTATAAATTGAGACTACAATTTTTTTTTTAAAATGCTTGGGACCCTGCAGCCACGCTGTCAGCGAGGCACGCAGTAAGATGCAATCTCATGAAACTCAACTAACTAATCACGATTCTCATTTCTGGAAATTAAAATTTTCATTTTCATTTGTTTATTCGTTATCTCTATTTATATACGTATTTTACACAGTTAAAAATTTAATATAATATGAAAAACAAATTTGGGGTGATGTTTTTTTTGTGATAGAAGCGGGATTTCGAGTGACTGCATGCTTCGCATGCGACTATTAAATAATAATAATAAAATATACTTAACTTTTTTAATTTAGAGCTTAATAATACATAAATTTATATTTTAAAAATTATAATATTAAAATTTCTAAATTAATTTTTTTTTTAATAAAGATAATTATCTTTATTTCTCTTTGGCCCCTCTCTCTACTCCAACTCTTTCTGGTGACAACACCGACTCACACGAGCACCATGTGGCAGTGCAACCATCGCATGGGCCACACGAGGTCGCACTTGCCAGGCCGATGCATCCCTCATGTGCGTCGTCCAAGACTGTGTGGCACGACTGTTGACCACGCCATGCTGGCATCGCGTGGCTTGCAGATGCCAGTGTGGTGCGGCCAGCGGCCATGCCACACAGCCTTGCGCGGCCGCATAGGAACGCGAAAGGGGTGCGGGTTGCACAACTTTACGCGGCAAGTGTGACTGTTGCGTCGCCGTGAGGCGCTCGCATGAGTTGGCGCGACTTCCAATCTCGTTTGGTTGAAGGGTTGAATTTTGGATAAAGGAAAAAATATTTATTTTATAGGTTTAATAGAAAAAATTTTAGTTTAATATTATGAAGTATGTAAAATATGAAATAAAGTTAATTATAATATTTATATCTTTATTTGATGTGAAATAAAGTTAATTTTTACAGTTTACATTTGTGTTGGGCCAAACAAAACCTCGGACCAAACAAGCCTAGAGTGAGCGAGAGGAGAAAGTGAGTAAAGGGGTATAATGGTAATTATAAAAAATTTTAATAATAAAAATTAAAAAAAAAAAACTTAATAATTATATTAAAAAGTAAATTTCTGATATTATAATTTTTAAAATATAAATTTGTATATTATTAAATTTTAAATTTAAGAACCCAGACGTAATTTACCAAAAAAAAAATTAAACATGCATTCAGCAATAATAAATCTCTGTTTCTCCTCTTAGATTTGCATGACTCAAAACGCTAAAATTAATGTATTATTAACAATTTAAATTTATCTTAAAATTTAATATTTTTATTTTATATTCAATATACATTTTAATATTAGAATTAACATTTATTTCACGTCTTATATATTTTTAAATATTAAAATAATTTTATTTTTTATCAAATTTTTAAAAT
The DNA here is from genome assembly GCA_019297695.1 of Apostasia ramifera. Classification (NCBI taxonomy): domain Eukaryota; kingdom Viridiplantae; phylum Streptophyta; class Magnoliopsida; order Asparagales; family Orchidaceae; genus Apostasia; species Apostasia ramifera. Next base: position 99,309 of record JAEMOT010004207.1, on the reverse strand, counting down.
AATAAATTTTTTCTCTTGATTCTTTGCTCATTTAATTTATAATATAATATATTTATACATATGAGTTTAAATTTTAAATGCATAATTAGTAAGTGCATTTTGTCCATAAAATTGAAAAAAAATAAACCTTTATCTCTTAAATGTGAGGTTGGATTAACTTATATTTTGCTCGTCTAGAAGAAACAAAAGAAACATCTTATTTCTTGTTCTTCTGATCTCTAATGAACCTCTCGGTAGAATTTTGAACTCAAATAAAGTTCTGATCATCTGCCAGAGAAAAAATAACGAATTGATCTTGTAGAATTCCCAAAAAAATCTTCGATTTTTTACGAAAGCAGATGATTATTCATCCGCTTCTCAGGTTCTTTAAGTGTAATATATGTAATTTCTTATTTTTTATTTGAGATGATTAAAATGTAAAGGACATTCTGGAAGTTTTAATTAGGTACTCCAATTTAAAAACATATTTTGATGAAGTTCACATGACAAAAAAATTATAATTTCAAACATTTTCATTGGATTTTAATTAATAACCTTCTTTTTGGATTAAAAATTAATTAACTTCTTGAATACAAAGTTATACTTATATTTCTGGTTTTTAAAAATTTGCTGGCATATATTCGTTCAAACGATGGAGTTAAATTTAAAGAATGAGATTTTTTATTGAAACTAAGATGAAAGGATAACGCTTACGATGATGTGTTGATAATTAATATATTTAAAAAATTAATGAGATGAGGAAGGAAAAAGTCATTGTATATAAGGGGGCGTTTGATTCAGTGTTATCTCAATATTATATTATGTTATTTTTAGAAAGTAATTATTTGATTTAATGATATTTTTAAATAATATTATAATTAATTATAAAAATGCTATTATATGCTGACATCTAGATGTCACCCCAAATCGAGTGACATCTCAAAATAACATCATCAATTTGTTATTATAATATCAATAACTTCTAACTAAACAAAAATAATTTAAATAGCATTGATATTTTCTAATATCATAACATTGAACCAAACAAATATCCATTGATGAATAACAATGATATTTAGATAACATGACATTTAAATAACATTGACATTGAGATAACACCGAACCAAACGCCCCCTAAGTGGGGTGAGATTGTTGCCCTGTTTGGTGCGAGGACCAAAGTGATACTAATTTAAAAAAAATTAATAATAATAATAAATAAAAAANTGATTAAAAATTTTTATTTATTATTATTATTATTGTTTTTAAAATTAGTATCATTTTGGTCCTGATTTGGTCCTGATTTAGTCCTCGCGCCAAACAGGATTAGAGAGGAAGAGTTTAGATGGCGGACTGAGTCACTAGAGTTGAGTGATGAAAGAACAAGAAAACTTGTTAGAGAGGGATTTCTTTACGATGAAAATAGAGGGATTTTTTTTTGGGATAATTACCTATATGTCACACAATTTAGTTTTATTTATGTCTTACCTATCCATTCTTAGTTAATTACGCTATACACACTCAAAATATTATAAAATATTACATACACACATTTTAACTTATTTTTATTATAATGAGTAATTATAATTTTTCAATAACCTAACTATAATTAAATTACAAAAAATTTGAGTCGTTCATCTTATTATTTTAAGGATATTTAAATATATTTTGAGTGAAGATCCTAAAACCTTAATGTTTAGGTGGCGGCAAAGAAAGAAGACATCCGCGACGTGAATTGATTTTAGGACAAATCAGCACTTTAGTGTGGTATTGAGGAAGAGAAAAATATATACTATTAAGAGTAAAAATATAATTTTAATGATTTACTAACATTTTTTTTTTCAAATAGATTTTGATTAAGTTTTAACTCAAATGTGTGTATGTAAGATTTTATAATATTTTGAGTGTGTACAATATAATTAATTAAGAATAGATGGGTAAGGCATAAATAAAACTAAATTGTGTGGTATGTAGGTAATTCTTCTTCTTTTTTTTTTGATGAAAAGAGAGGGATTTAATATAAGAGAAATGGTGGGGAGGAGAATTATTTGAGAAGGTATCTAATATATCCAAATTAAAATATTTGGATAAAAATATGAATGGTACCTTAACATAGGGCTTTGACTGTAATTAACCCTCTGGTGATTGAGCACACGTCGCTGTGCGAAATGGCCGGCAGGCGACCGAAAGAGAACCACTTTTTTTTTTATAGATAAAAAGATAACAATTTTTAAATTCATGGAAATGCAACGTGGCGAAATTCTATTTGTAGAATAGTGAAAGAATATGCTAAAAAATTTAAAATTATAAAAAAATACATCTATTAATACATAAAATGATATGTTTATACAAAGAATTTTAATATAACCATTTTTGTATTTTTGACAATCCGAACTAATCTCAAAATTAAATTAAAAAATTTCAATTTAATTAATAATCTAATCAAAAACAAAAATAAAAATTATTTAAGCTCATTTTAATTCGAATTAGGTTTGACTGATGTTCTTATTAATTTAAATTCAATTCAAAGTTAAATTTGATTTAATTTTCAAATAATTTTTAATTTTTCAATAAATTTATAATATAAATATATTTTTTCATTTAATTAATTTAAATCATGATTATTGCCCTCAATCTAATACCTAGGAATTTAAATAAATAAAAATCTAAAGTCTAAGCTTTTAATTAGGCTTATAGAAGAAACTCTAACGTAAACATCTATTATATTAGTAAAAAAATATATATATATATTTAAGTAAGTTATATATAAATATATATATATATATGAATAAAATTTTTATTTTTAATCACATTAATTTTGAACTAATTTGATATAAAATTATGTCTGTTTAAGATTAATTAGTAAAAGTATTGAGCCATAGAATGACTTGTTAATCAATTTATTTAGATTAAGTCGATCACAATTCGATTCAAAATCTAATTTACCTTCCAATTGATCATCGAGCTAAGTTAAGAGGCTTACAAGTTATGGGATATACAACAACAACCAACCGTTTATCCCACTATGATTACAGCTTATGGTATGTAGCACAAAAAAGATAAATAACTTATAATCACATTTTAGTCTATATTTTTAAAAAAATATTTCATTTAAGTCCCTAGAACATAAAATAAAAACATAAAAGTAAAGTAAAATAGTAACCTAATAAATCTCTAGAGTTTAAAAATAGAGACCTAAGTGAAAGAATTCAAAAAATATAGACTAAAAAGTAATTATACTTGAACTGTAGTGTAATTATAGCTTATCCTCAATTGAGGTTAATCTAACACTCTTAGAGATATATTAATTTTTTATCTTATATTTTTCTGTATATCTACTCATTCATCTTAATATTTTTTATTATTGATAGTTAATTTATATATGAGGTAATTACGTATGCCACATCCTATTTATTTAAAATTATAAATTTTATATTATTTTTAAATAAAATCTTATTATATTTTAAATTCCAGGCCTTCAAATCATAACCTAAAATCCAAAATACTAAACCCTACATCCTAAATTATTTTAATACTAAAAACTAAATTATAAATTCTAAATCCTAGGAGCCTGTTTGTTTATAAGGTTTAATTTAATAAGTTTAAAATTTAATTTGATAGAAATATTTTTTTATTAAAAGATGTGAATGATATGAAATAAATTAGTTATTATATTCAGATATATAAGAGATATGATATAAAGTTAGTTATTATGTTAGGATATGTGATGGATGTAATATAAATTAGTTATTATTTTAGTAATGTATATAGTATGTGAAATAAAATTAATTTTTAATATTAAATTTTATGTGTGATGTAATATGTCAGGTTAAAATTAAATCAAGTTAATTTTTAATTTTCAAATAAATAGAGCCTAAAATATAAATCATAAACTTTAAAGTTTTAATTTTCATGAAATAATTATATATATAATCTACTTAAAACTTAAACTAATAAAATAAAAATCTTTATTATGAACTTATAAAATTTCTGAAAATACATCATTAATTGATTATATAATTTTTTTCAAAATTGCCATATAAAAGCCTTGTTTGGTAACCATCCAAAAAAAGGCACATTAATATTTTATTTATATTTTAAATTTATCACAAATTTTAACAACTTTATTTCACATCCAACACAAATTCCAACCTTAAAAATCAACTTTATTTGACATCCAACACAAATTTCAGCCTTAAAATCAACTTTATTTCACATCCTACACACCTCCCAATATTAAAATAAATTTCTTTCCCATCAACTCTATAAAATAAAATATTTTCTCTTTCCTTATCCAAATTCATCCTCCAACCAAACAAGGCCAAAATATGTAATTTTATCATATTTCAGAGCGCTGTACTCAATTATCCCTTTTATTTATATCTTTTTGGGATAATTATCCACATGCTACATAAAACTTCATGTATTACACCACACACACTTACTTCACAATCCATAGTGTAAATTTTGTGAAGAAAATGTGTGTGGTATAATTTTAAAAAGTTTGTGTGGCATGCAGGTAAATGCCCCTATCTTTTTTCTTAATAAATATTCAAATTCATATAATCTTACTAGGCTTACTTGAGTTTGAATAAAATTGTTTTGCTAACCAACAATACATTCCTCATATAAAATTTATCTTTGTCACTCTTAATTAAAAATAAAAATTAATTAATATATTTGCTTAATTACTGTAATTTAAAATACATTCAATTTTGAAAATCAAAGTAAATGGAGCTCAAAGAAGCAAAGTGAAAGAAATAGTTGCAGTCAAAACTAACGATTCATTCGAGTTTGAAATCAGTCGGTGAAACTGGCTGACCAGATTGGTAAACATGAGTTAAGCAAGAAAATGCTATATTTTTATACGTTGCAATCTGGTTAGACAAAGCAGCCGAGTTAAAGCTTAATCAATACACAATTCAAAAACCTCGAATGAGAAATGTGCGATCAAGAATGCGAAAAGCAACAGAAAACGATCACTTAATAGATTTATAGTGCTTCTGGCTCCTCGATGAGCAAGCCTGCTCTAGTACTCCACAAGCTCATCAATCTGGAGTGGAGTTTTTTCACTAAGACGCCTAAGTTCATGCCAAAATCCTTGCAATCCACTATTTTAGCCCAACTGATTGTTTTAATTCAAGATCAACCCTACTCCACAATTTTAGGCAAACTTTTTCGCAAGCTCGAGTCAAACTCTCAAACCGTTTTGCTGGGCTTATGGTTCAAACCAACTTTTCAGAGACTTAGCTTTCTTGTGCTTGAGTTCACAATCATTAGTGAGTTTGTTAGACTAATAGCTACAAGAAGTGACTTAAAATAAGCGAGATATATATAATATACCGAGTAACTCTAACATATGCAAAAATTTGCCAAGGAAAAACTTGACACTGACAACTTCAAATCTAAGCCACTTTAAAGTACGTGACAATAAAATTGAGCTTGAAGAAATTTACAGTCAAGAAGACTTTAATTAAAATAGAACTATGAAAACCGAGTTGAAATAGAGTAACCAAAAAAAACAATCCTTAAAACCGAGTCAAAATGAGTTTAATAAAGAAAAACAAGATTTAGTGCAACAAGCTCTTCGAGGAATTCAAAGACTATTCTTGAAACAAGAAAATCTGCCCAAAAATAAACACCTTGGGGACATGTAAGATGAGGTTCTAACAAGATAAGAAAATCAAAAAATGTGATTGTTTCTAATAAATTGAGAAATTTATATATTACAAGAGAAAATTCGCATGATTCAATGATAGAAGATATCGCATAGCATGGCATTTTAGTAGCCCTATGAGCAAAGAGCTTGTCTAAGTACCATGAAATCTTAGGATTGAGCCATGCTATCACAATTTTTAACTGGAGCGAGAAAAAGTGTAATATTCAGTATAAAATAAATAAAAAAGGGTAAATTTCATTTAGGTCCCTGAGTTTAAGGGTTATTATTACACAGGTCCACGTTTTTAAAATTATATCATCGGGGTCCCTAAGTTTTCAAAAATTATCATCTGGGTCCCTTTTTTTATTTTTTATTATTAAAAAATATAAAAATTATCATTATACTCTTACCCTCCCGCGGCTGCCGGATCTGGTGAAGAGAGGGAAGGTAAGGGTATGATGGTAATTTTTATATTTTTTAATAATAAAAAATTAAAAAAAGACCCAGATGATTTTTTGAAAACTTAGGGACCCCGATGATATAATTTTAAGACCTGTGTGATAATAACCCTTAAACTCAAGGGCCTGGGTGAAATTTGCCCATAAAAAAAATATTCTCTCCCAACCCTACTGTCGACTTTCCCATTAGGAGATATTCCCAAAAGAAGGACCGGTAATAAGAGTTTAATAGATATAAGCTAAAAATCACCAACTGTAAAAAGTTTCAAAATCGCTTAACTGTAAATTACAAGAAATTTTTTACAAAATATTTTGTCTCAATAATAATAATAAATTACACTTATTAGATACCTATTTGATAATACCTTTGTAATTTATGTGATGTAAATAAATATAAATATGAAAAAATTTAGGGATATTTACTTGTACACTACTCAAAATTTTAAAAAATAATTATATACATGCCATAGTAAATTTATCATCTTATATAATATACATTTATATTTAATAAATTATATTTTGCATACCGTAAAGTATATAAAAATTACTTTTATATCATATATCTAATATAATAATTTTAATAATTTATAATATGTAAATCTAAAAATATATATGTAATATAATTTATAAAGTATGAATATATATAATATATATATAAATAATTATCATAAATTTTAAATATTTCCTATATTACGTTATTTTTATAAAATTTAAACTATATAATGAAAATTATTTCTGAAAGGAGCAACATTTAAAAATTTGAGTGACATTTAAATGCCTACAAAATTTAATAAATATATTTCAGTATTATATTGTCTATCGAATCCCCTGAAATAACTGTTATTACTAACGTCAATATAAATTACAGATTTTAATGACTCAAAAGTAAGGCGTGTAATATAAAAAAAGAAAAAGAAAAAGAAAGGCGTGTAATTCAACAGTTACTTTTAAAATTAATTTACTTATAATAATGTGCTTTACATCATTTTATATAAGACAAATTACTAATGGAACCCTACACTTTGCCTATAATTACATTTTTTGTTATATTTTTTAAAAAAGATAATTACCTACATGCCACACAATTTAATTTTATTTATATCTTACTCATCCATTCATAGTTAATTATACTATGCATACTCAAAACATTATAAAATCTTACATACACACATTTTAACTAATTTCTATTATAATGAATAATCATAATTTTTCAATAATCTAATTATAGTTAGATTACAAAAATTTTGAGTCGTTAATCATATTATTTTAAAGATATTTAAATATATTTTTTGTGAAAATCCTAAAACTTTAATATTTAAGTGGCGGCAAAGGAAGAAGATATCCGCGATGTGAATTAATTTTTGGATAAATTAGCGCTTTAGTGTGGTATTGAGAAAGAGAAAAATATGTACCATTAAGAGTAAAAATATAATTTTAATGATTTACTAACAGAATATTTTTTTTCAAATAGATTTTGATTAAGTTTTAACTCAAATGTGTATATGTAAGATTTTGTAATATTTTGAGTGTGCATAGCGTAATTAATTATGAATGGATGAGTAAGGTATAAATAAAACTAAATTATATGGTATGTAGGTAATTATTCCTTTTTAAAAACTTACACTTGAATTCCCATAATTTTAAATAAAATCTAATAAATCTCTATAATTTTAATTAAAAATCTAAATATTTCAAAAAAAAAATATAAATCAAAGTATAATTTAGGTTAGCAAGAAGGATCTATCAGTAATTTACACACACATCTATATATATATATGGATTATTATATTTTATTTCAAATAAAATTTTAATGCTCAAATCATGTCCAAATTCTATTTATTCAATAAAGAAAAGAAATGAGGAAAGGAAAAAAAGTCAATAAAGTGAAATAAAAAAAGATAAACAAATATATAAAATAATTATGCAAATAATAGCACTTGAGAACCTAAATTAAATTAATTTTTAACTATAAGAAATTGAGCAAAATAATTCATAAATTCATATAAGATTCCCATGCTCATCACATCAAACATCAGCTCACTTAAATCACCAAGGACCCAAACCAAACAAATCAGAAAATTTAAATAGTCAACTGATTTAATATATATACAAGAAAAAAAAAATATGCACAAAATTAATCAAAGATGTGTCAGCACTCAAAAACAACAAAAACTTTTAAGTCACAAATTCAAAAACTTATAGGAGCCAATAAAAATTAAATTTATGAATATTTTACATAAATTCCATCTACATCTCATTAAAAATAGAGACTATATTGTATCATATCATAAGTGTAAGAGACAAGAAAGAGAATAATAATATAAAAACACAAATAAAATATAAAATAATAAATTATTAGTCAAAATTAACTTATGTGGCTTGTTTGTTTGGCAGATTAAAATTAACTTGATTTAATTTTAAACAGGCATATCGCATCACATAGTTAATTTATTTCACATCTTATACATATATTAAAATAGTAATTAATTTATATCACATTCCTTATATATCTCAATATAATAACTAATTTTATTTCATATTATTCATAATTTTTAATAAAAAATATCTTAATTTAAGTTTAATTTTAAACTAATTAAAAATTAAATTTTGCAAATAAACAAGCAAATGGAGTAATTGATTTAACAAGGAGGAAAAGTTAAATGCATGCTTTACTGGCGCTTTATTTAATTGAAGGAAAAAAAAGAATTTCAAAAGTTTTATAAAAAATTTAAAAAAATGTGTGCTTTATTTAATTGAAGGAAAAAAAAATAATTTCAAAAAATTTATAAAAAATTAAATAAAATATGTATAATGTGAAATAAATTGAGAGAGTTATATCAAAAATTATGTTAAAATGTGAAAAATTAATTATTTAATATTAAAATATGTGTAAAATGAAATATAAAATATTATTTTATTTTTTAAAAATAAAATAAAATTTTTAGTTGAAAAAAAAAAATTTAAGTATAGTTACAATTTAACTCAACCAAATGGAGCTAATTCAAAAGTAGGGGCAGCAAAACGGGTCAGTAGGTCTGTTTCGGGTCGAACTCGAATCTGACCCAATCCGAATAGCCTCAACCCAATCCAGACTCATTTATTAAAAAAAGCAGAAGTCACAGAAGTCGCCTGGCACATTGATGACTTCGGATTAACAGAAGTTGCCCCAGTCGCCTGGCACATTGATGACTTCGGATTAACAGAAGTTGCCCCCGCGTCGGGCAGCTTCTGTTAACTAATGGCAACCCCTATCGACATCCGAAACATACTAGTTTTATTAATTTTTTTAATTATATTTATATTATTAATTAATTAATTTAAAATATTTTAATTAAAAAAATCATCATGAGAGAGAGAGAACAGCAAGTAGGCATGAAAATAAGATAATAGCCAGAAGTAGTAAAGAGAGGTGAGAGCAGGAGAAAGAACGCAATAGTACCTCAAGATACAAGCATACAGAAAGGCAAGATCACTCCAGCGAATCTAAGCCTAGATCTTCACCGCCTTTAAAACAGATATAAAAATCATGACTTTTTGAACCCAAAAACAATATATATATATATAGAATAAGAGAGCTAAGCAGAGATTATATTTGGGTGTAGAGCTCCCTTCAATCCAAAAAAGGGCCATTAAGAGAGCCGCTGCAGCTCCTGTGTCATGCAAACCACAACCCTATTCCATATTCTTCTTCTTCTTCAGATCTTCTTCTTCTTCTAATAGAGAGAGCGCATGCATTAATGGAATAGGAAGGTGGAATCCATAACCCAGCAGCTCAAACAGCCCTCAAAGTCCCATCTTTGGACATCAAGGAGCTCCACCTCCAAAGAGAACCTAAAAACCAAGCAGAACATATAATTAAAGGAGAAGATCGAAGAGGTAGAAAAGATGAAGGCTTTAAGGAGGTTATATAGAATTGAAGGAGGAGACAGCCCATAACTGGTTCGTTCAATTCACTCACTGCAGTAATTTTTCTTCATCTTTTTTTTCTCTGCTGCTGTTCTAAATTTGCGTGTTCCATGGCTTTTAGCAGAACTACAGTCGAATCTCTTGTGAAAGAAGGGAACACTGATGATGGCAGTCACGTGCCTGGCTGGACCCCACTGCCTTTTTCTTCAAGCGAAACCCTGACCTTTCACTTTCACTACGGAGGTTGTGGATGGGAAATTTTCATTTATGCGGGGTTTGCATTTTGCAGGGAAAAATTAATAAAGGGCATATTTCACCCAGGTACTTGAGTTTAAGAGTTATTATCACACAGATCTACTTTTTAAAATTATATCATCGGAGTCCCTAGATTTTCAAAAATATCATCTGGGTACCTTTTTTATTTTTTTATTATTAAAAAATATAAAAATTACTATTATACGCNTAATAAAAAAATAAAAAAGGGACCCAGATGATAATTTTTGAAAATCTAGGGACCCCGATGATAGTTTAAAAAATGTGGACTTATGTGATAATAATCCTTAAACTCAGGGACCTGGATGAAATTTGCCCATTTATAAATTTTGTTCAAGGATAGAAATTACTTGATAATTTATTGAAGGAGAGTTTTTTTAAATAATTATTTTTTAAAAAAAACATGGTATAAAAAAAATTCCATTGATACTAAAAAAAAATATAGTGATTTTTCTCGTTTCTATGGTAACTTCTTAAACGGTGAAATCCTTTCTATACAATGGAGCTTCTTCTTTCATTCAACTCAATGATATTGTGAAAGTGTATAGTTCACAAATTAAATGAACAAATTAAATGGTGACATTTAAATATCATGATATCTAGATTACATTTCATAATATTAAAATAATAATGAACTAAATGCCTCTCGAGAAAATTGCAATTAGGCATCTGACATCTGCAGTGATTTTGATCCAAATTAAGATATAATTGTTAATTTTTTATTAGTATGATAGTAAGATTATTTTTATTTGTTAATATTTTGAAATATTATTTTGAAATATTAATATTTATATTTTTTAAATTTTATATTTATATTGTAAAAAAAGTAAGAGATAAGTCAAATTAAATTTTAAATTTTTATTAAATTATAAAAGAAATATGAGGATAAAATAGTGTAATAGTTCTTTAAAGCAAATAAATAATTCAAATTGTCAATTAATAATTAAATTTCATTTTTTTATTGAGAAAAATTAAAAAATAGTTAGATTTTAAAAAAGAGACCAAAATTGTAGCACTTTAATAGCCTTAGGGATCAAAATTAAGATTTTTAAAAAGTTAATTATGATCAATTTGTAATACTTTTCTAACCTCACGGGCCAGATGCAATTTACCCTAATTTATTTATTTTATTAAAATTTTCTCATTCTATTATAACTTGCAATCAACACAAGCTAAAAAACATAAATTAAATTCGACATTTTGTTCAACGCATTTGTAGTGTATTTCTTTATATATATATATATATATATATATATATATATATATATGTATATATGCATGTATATATAATTACGTATAATTAATATTGTTGTGACATCGTGTAAAGTATGTAAGATAGGGGAAATTACATGCAGAATCTCAAGGTAGACTTTCTATTTTTTCTAGGTTCATTAAATTATCAAACACGGTTTACTTGAGTTTATCTCGCACAAAAATTATTCCCTGCATGTAGGTCATTCTTTTATAGGTTCTATCAAATTTTTTCATTGGGCCTGTTTGTTTGTAAAGTTAAATTTAATAAGTTTTAAATTAAATTTAGATAAAAATATTTTTTTATTAAAAATTATGAATGATATGAAATAAAATTAATTATTATATTAAGAGAAGAATGTGATTTAAGTTAGTTATTATTTTAGTAATGTGTGTAGGATGTGAAATAAAGTTAATTTTTAATATTAAATTTTATGTGTGATGTGATATAACTGATTAAAATTAAACTAGATTAAATTTTAATGGCCAAACAAATGGGGCCGGCTAGATAGTAAAAATTAATAAAATTTGTCTACCGAATCTATGCAGAATAACTTTTGAGTAGGAATAACTTTGATTTTTGTGGAGCTTTGCGAAGCATGAGATCTAGCTCAGGATCAAGAATTTTTTCCCGTAAAAGACTCGTGAAGGAAAAATCATGAAAAAAAAAACTATTTTATTTTTTAAATTTAATGACAGAGAAATTTATTTTACTATTAAAAAGTGTGTAAAATATGAGATACTTTCAATTCTAATATTCGTATTTGTATTAGATGTAAAATAAAATTGATTTTTATAGTTAAAATTTGTGTTGGGCAAAAATCTCACCTCGAACCAAACGAGGCTACTGTAACTTATAATTAAGAGCTTGTCCATTATGATTACACAAGCGAGTTGAATCGAGCTGAGTCCTCTTTTGCTTATATTCAAACTAATTTTAGATTACATTCTCAAACTAGTGCATAAATAAGCTAAGCTTCGAATGAAAGTAATGTTGAGGCTTTGTTTCTTTAAAAGTAAAGAATTTGTGCTTGATTTGAGCTCACTACTAGCAATATACCTTGTTATTTAGCCTAGTTAAAAAGTCTTTAATCTTATTATAATCGAGTTATAAATAAAGATGTTCATCTTCGCACTCGAAAGTATATAGGAGTTGTATATTAATATGCTCAAACTCATTTAAAATAATTACATACATGCCACACCATTTCGCTTTATTTATGCATTACCCATCCATTCTTAGTTAATTACGCTATGCACACTCAAAATATTATAAAATCTTACATGCACATACTTTCACTTGTTTCTATTATAATGAGCAATTATTATTTTCTAATAACTTAACTATAGTTAGGTTACAAAAAATCTGAACCGTTCATCATATTATTTTAAGGATATTTAAATATATTTTGAGTGAAAATGTTAAAACTTTGATGTTTAGGTTGTGGTAAGAGAAGGAAACATCCGCGACGTAAATTGATTTTATGACAGATCAACGTTTTAATGTGACATCAAGGAAGAAAAAAAAATATGTATTATTAAGGGTAAAAATGTAATTTTAATAATTTGCTAACGAAATATTTATTTTTTCAAATAGATTTTGACTAAATTTTAACTTAAGTGTGTGTATGTAAGATTTTATAATATTTTGGGTGTACATAGCGTAATTAATTAAAAATGAATGGGTAATACATAAATAAAGTAAAATAGTATGGCATACAGTTAATTATTCTTTTAAAATTATGTTCAATTAATAAACTTGATCTCTAGGTTTGGTGGAGGAACTTGAATGAGCTAGTGCATGTTGAAATATAAAAAATAAATATATTTTTTTGTTCAATTTTTGTATATCAACTGATCCGAAAGTTTAAGCAAATAAATTATAGTACAAAAATAATATTATATTCTTACACATGACTTCACACTAAAGTTTGTTTGCTTGATTAGCAATATGAATTTAGTTTAGTATAAGTGTAATATTCTGTGATTTAAATATGAATGTACTATCTCTTAAGCTTTTTAGAATTGCGTAACTTGAGTACTTCTCGAAAATTTATTTATTTTAAAATTAGTTCAACTTAAACATACTTAATTATAAAATTTCATATTACCTGTCTCATGATTTTGCTCTAAAAAATACTTTTCATAGTTTAGGATCATATTATTTATTTATACAGTTAATTAAGAAACTCTCCTTCAATTTCAATATTGGGAGCTGTTTTTTTTTTACTAATAATTTTTTTCTTAATACATCACCTAACAATTATTGCGTGCCATTTTTTTTCACGATGGATTGTCACAAAAGTCTTTCATTTTTTGAAACTTATGCTATAGATAATTGGAGATTATTATATTGAAATTTGAGATTTATGATTCAAATAGCATATTGAATCTCACAAAATAACTAATGAGAAAGCTTAAGTTTATAAGTTTTTGTTTTGATAAAAATTTATAAGCAATGATTGAGGAATATTATATTTTTCGTGAAAAGTATTTGTTTATTGAATCTCACAAAATGATTGATTCAAATAACTTCTATTTGTAAGTGTAATAAGATCCATGTAAAATTAGGGACAAATATTAGGATTCAGAATGTAATTTAATACATAAATCAAAATAATGCTTGATTAAATAATAATAAATAAATATAATAAATATTTATTATATTTTACATAAATTTTAAAATAAAAATACTAATTTTTTATACTCAGATATTTTTAATAAAACTATTAGCTTTATTTCACATCTTTAATAGATAAAATATTTTGATCTAAAATGTGAAATAAAGTAAATAATTTTATTGAAAATAATTGAACGTATGAAATAAAATAAAACTTTTTATATTAATATTTATGTAGAATGTAATAAAAACTTATTATTATTATTATTATTATTATAATTATTATTTAGTTTAGTACTATTCTAGTCTTGGTTATGACTAAAATAGTTTTGGGTTAAAATGGGCTTTTAAATTTAATTTCTCTTATCTCTAATTTATTTTTCTAAAAATTTAAAACTTAAAATTACAAATATTAATATCTTAATATAAGAGCTAAAAAATTAATAATTAATTATGTTTTAATTAAGATTAAATATCAAATTTTTATAATTTCAAAGACTTAATAAAATAAATTTTTATAATTTCAAAGACTTAAATAAATTTTTTTTTAAAAATTAAAACCAAATGACAATAACCTTCTGACCCCAAAATCCTGGATGCAATTTATCAAAAAAAATAAACATCTTTTTACTCAGATGACAGTAGTTAAATGGTTTTATTTAAAAGAAAATCAATATTGTTTTGTTTTTTTTATGGCTTTCTTCTATATTATTGGATTGAACTTGTTCGTATTGGTTAATAATAATAATAAAATAATATATATATTATTATTATATAATATATATATGTTTAATTGCTTCATTAAATTAATTTATTTCAAATTAAAATTTTAACTAATTTTAATTTTTTTAAGCCCATATATGAACCACACTTACTATTGAATCAACACATACATGTATATCTAAATTTTTTTAATAAAAAGTTACAAATTAATCGAACTAATTTTACTCATAGTTTTATTATAATAAAAATTCTCACATTTTTAAAATAAATTTTTTTAAAATATAGCTTTTCGTTTTAATTGATATGCATCATATTGATATTGTAAAAACTGAAATAATTTTCGAAATTATTAAAATTATTAAAATTAAAATTTTCAATTTACCAGTGAAATAAAAACTGAATTTTAAAACTTTATTCTAAATCTGATAATATAAATATACACATATATATATACATACAAATATATTTATATATAATCTGTTTGGAGAAATGGATGAAAATAAGTTTAAACTTGAAAAATGAATGAAAATAAAAAAAAAATGTATTAATTATGATAAATAGTTCATTTGTATATCATAATTGGGTTGACCGATTAAGCCTTATTTAAGTCTTCTAAGATGATTAAATTTGAGTTAACCTATTTATAACTAATATATAACATTAAAATTTGTGTAGAATAAGATAAATATAAAATAATTTTTAATTTTTTTTTTAAATAAATGTAAGATTTTAGTCATTATTAAAATAAATTATTATTTTTAATCAGTTGTAAAACAAGACCTAAATTATATTTCAACCCCGTTCAATGTGCAGAAAAAATAATCAAGTATTTGACTGCCATGACCTTTAATAAGAGAATATGTCTAAGAATGTGCATTAAATAATTTAATTTAAATTAAATTAATAGAATTTATTTAGGAGGTATTTAGTTTAATATTATCTTGATATTATATTATATTATTTAGAAAAAATAATTGTTAGATTTAATGATATTTATAAATAATTTTGTATAAAATTATAAAATTATTAATCAAAAGATGACATCTACATACCATGATATCTATATTATATGATATAATATTAAGATAATGATGAACCAAATGTTTTTTAGTTAATTTAATTTTAAATTTATAATCATATTTAGTTAGTTCGATTTTTAAAAATTTAAAATTAAATTCGTTATTTTTTCTCGATTCCGTTAACTGAATGGATTAGATCAATCGAATGCACGCCCTTAGAAATGTCTATCTATAGAAATAGGGTTTATAATAGTTGAGTTTGTGTGAATCTACCTCAACTCAAACTCGAAATTTTCATGTTTGAATTGAGTTTAATTCGAATCTAAAAAATATTATTCAATTTTGATTTAGTTTTTTAGTTGAATTAAGTTTAATTTTTAATCTTATTTTATTTTAGAAATTCATACTTATGGGCTATCATAATTTAGCTATTTAATTTTTTAAATTCGGTATGCCTAAGGAGCTCTATTAGCACTTCATGACCATTTATTTGGACTGAAGGGAGCTCCACATCAACATTAGATCAGATGCACCAACACAAATAATCTCAACATTTATAGAATTTTATAGACAAGTATTGTTGATGCAGTAAAAGTGTTAAGATTATCGAAGGAGTTTTTACGTAGAAACCGACCAGAAGAAATACCACGGCGCCAATCTATCGGCAGCTTGAAAAGTTTTTACTAGAGTCAAGTATTTATAAGAAAGTGTGTAATAGTTAGCCTACAGTCTGAGAGGGGAGACAACGATAAAGAGAGTTAGATAGGATCTGGAAGCTCCTTTTTTCTTATTACAATGAGATTTTATAGTTTAAATTTATGTTAGAATAGTCATTTCAGAAGAATGGCTCACAATGGTCATTTCAGAGAAATGACTTCCATTTTTGGCTTTACTCTAATAATGACTGCTGACTCAGAGCGTGACGGCTTTGGTTGCATGGAACGTACGAATCCTGCAGGTAGGTCATACTTCTTAAAAGCAGTATGAAAGCCTTTGTTTTGTACTTGACTGCGCGGGCAGTTCAACATGAGGCGTTCATCAAAAGCAGTTCGTCATGCGTTCATCGCCGAATTTCCCTTGAGCTCTTACCATATAAGCTTCCACATACACGCTCCAAATGTGCTGGCACGTATCCAACTACAATAATATGATATTTTCTTGTAAATTTAGATAAACATATCCATTATCTATATATTATGACGGAAATAATAATCACGTCATATTTTTGATTATATATTAAGTTACTTCACTTGATGAGATGTGCGTGTGCGCGTGTGTATATATATATATACATATTTATATATGAGGTGAGATGAATCATAATTACATACTAAAAAATAATATAATTGAGTGAACATGCATTAATATTGAGGTAGGTATAAGTATATTAAATCCTTGAACAGTTGAAGCATAATAGTTCATAAAGGAAAATAGTTAAACTTTAGGGCAACACTACCTCAAGATTCCTCATTCTCAATTGGGGACAAGTGTTGGTGGAATACACTGTTTTAATTTCTAGTTGATATGCTCCCAAGCCTTTAGAGATAAAGAGCATATCTAAGCTTGATTTTTGGCTTAATTTGTGATTCTAGGCAACAAAGTGTTAAGATATTTAAAAAAAAATGGCAAATTACTCGTAGGTTTATAAAGTTTATCTATAATTATACTTTAATCTATACTTTTTGAGAATTTTCATTTAAGTCTCTAATATTTTTTTTTAATTCTTTCACTTAGATTCCTAGAATTTAAAGTGGAACTTAATGGGTCCCATAATTTTAGTTAGAACTTAAATGAAAGGCTTTAAAACATGTAATTAAAGTGTGATTATAAGTAAATGATGAGATCTTATGAGTAATTTATCCTATAAATAATTAGTAGAGCTGCCTTATCAAGTGCACATCTTTATGTGATGGAGACAGCCATATATGTAAGAGCATTATGTTTCATTAACTAGCTATGACCTTATGTTTTTATTTTTATTTTTTTTTGGATAAACTTCATTTTAGACCTGAGATCGAAAAAGCATTGTAAATTCGTATTAAATTTTTATAAACATCAATTTACATCTTTGAAGTTGTAAAAGTATTTTTGTTTGGTCTTAATTAAGATATAATTGTTAATTTTTTACTATTATGTTATAAGATTATTTTTAATTATTATTTTTTTTTATTTTTTTTTAAATATAAATTTAAAATACTACTATTTATGTTTATTTAAGTTTAAATTTTTAGAACAGAAAAAATAAGAAATAAAAAAAATTAAATTTTTAAAAAAATGTAAAGATAAAAGAATATAATGGTCTTTTAAATTAAAAAAATATTCAAATTTTATAATTTTTATTAGAAAATGCTAATAAAAAATAAAATATAAATTTTTTTTTATAAATAAAAGCTTGAATCAAATGAGTTTTGAGGATGCATGTAACTCCAAGTTTTACAGATGAACTCCCACGTTCTCAAATTTATTATTATTATTATTATTATTATTATTATTATTATTATTATTATTATTATTATTATTATTATTATTATTATTATTATTATTAACTTTATTTTGGAATTTGAAATAGAATCAAATTAATTGAATGATCTGATCGATACAAGCAAGAATTGAGTTGAAACCAAATTTTCATGTTAGGTCTGTCGGGATGGAGAATCTAGAAATTAATACAATTTTATTTATATTTTATATAAATTTTAAAATAAAAATAAATTTGTATGTTGAATACTATTTCATACAGATTCATCAATCTAATTAAAAAAAATCATATAAAAAATATTATATATCTGCATAAAAAAGACATCAAACTTCATATATGATCGTATTCAAAAATGAATTCAAATTCATAAACTCGCAAATTTGAGCGATCATTATGATATGTAATTATAATAATAAAGTTTACAAAGAACTAGGAATTAGCTTTGGCACCCAATTAACAGGCACCACGTGTAATTCTTGGGCCCACATAAATTGCACATGCGGTGATTAGGTGTAGAACAATGCTAAGCTCGAACCAAGTAATTCTTCTCTCAGATCAAAGTCTTGCAGAAATCAACGAAACAGAGCAAAACTATGACAAAAGAAGCCGGCAAGCTAAGAAGAAGCACAGAAGCCACGGCAATGGCGACGCTCGGCCTCAACCCGAGAAGGAGAGCTTGCAGCCAACCCACTAGCTCGCAGACATCCGATCCGTACCTCAGGTAGTATCTCCTCTCCCACTCCGCCCAGTTTTCCGGCGGCTCGTAGTTCGTCTCCGCCGCCTTCATCTGGTGGATCAACCGCCGGAGGACGATCATGTTCTCGTCCACCAGCCGGCCGCCGGGGTAATCCGGCTCGGCGGAGCTCCCGCCGCGAGCCGCGGGGAGGCGTTTGGGCTTCGTGGGGCAGGGGAGGTTGGCTCTGCGGAGGAAGGGTGAGGGTTTGATGAGAGAGGGAGGCCGGGCGGATGGGGAGAAGGAAGAGAGTGATGCCTCCATGGGTAGATTTGTAAAAGAATGTTCAGAGTATAATTTTCGAAACTTGATGGGCATCGGGGGTATTTATAAGCCTAGGCAAGCGCGTTCGGATTAGCTGATAAGTTAGCGCAGCAAACAGGGATTTCGGCCGTTGAAACACTGACATTTGTGACGTTAAGGGTGCCAGTTGACGGGAAGGATAGACCCCGGTGGCTGCTTCCTGCCGACCTGAGGGCAGACGCCGGCTGAGTAAGGCAGAAAACGAGTGAACTCGCTTTGAGTTGCGATCGTGTTGAGTTAGGATCTTCTGAGTTGGAGCCGAGTTTTGGATTTATTTGAATTAAGTGATCAATTTGTGTAATAAAAATGTATTTCAAGTATTATAGTTATGATTAATAGTGTGATTTAAATTTAAAATTATATATATACATTAAGGCTCTGTTTGGTAATAAGAAAAAAAAGAAGATTTGGTTAGAATTTTTAGTGATTTTTGAAAAATATGTATGATGTGAAATAAAGTAAGTTGATTATGTTAAAAATTATGTATGATGTGAAATAAAATTAATTGATTTATTAAAAATTGTGTTGGATGTGAAATAAAGTGATTGTTTAATGTTGAAATTTGTGTGAGATGAGATATAAAATAATTTTTTAAATTTTTTTAAAATAAATTTAAGATTTTAGCCATGGGTAATTTTAGCCATGATTTTTAGTTCATTGCCAAACAGGGCCTAAGAATTAAATTTTGTAAAATATTTCCTATAAACTGTATAATGTATATTGATTGCCTTAAATGAATTACATTTAAGGAAAATATAATATTTAAAAATACAATTTTATAACTATCAAGTCTAGATAGGCTTGTGTTAATCTCATCTTGATCGAGCTGATTTTAGATTAAAAAAATATATCAGACAACATTCGTTTGATGATATTGCAAAAAATATTAGAGATGAGGACAAGTGAGTCGAATAATCGGACGTACTATTAAAATTATGTTGTGCATGAGTGTTTGCTTTAAATAGCACATGTGAGTGATTTCTTAAAAAAATAGAAATGGGTAAGTTGGAACAATATAATGTGCACAATACTAAATCTTTTTTGTGCGGGATGCAATGGAGGTCCAACTTGCTGCAGATCGCGGCGGATGAATTGAAGGATCTCTATTAAATTTTCTTCTAACTAAATATATGTTATGTTTGTTGTAATTTTTACCACAATTTTATTTCTTCGAGCTCATCTCACTTTTCAGTAATGGGAATTATACTTGTGAAGATTCACTTGTCTTCTCTTTTGATAAAATTTTTGCATAATCTTAAATGATGAATCTAATCAGATGATGAATTCAGCTCTAGTGAAAATATAAAATAATTTTATTCAATAAGTCAATGATGCTTCGAAAGAGTTTTTTTTATTTTGATACAAACAATTGTTGGTGGTCGCATCAAACTAGGCTAATCAATTTATGATTCAATTCAAATTTTTGCCTATTGAACTTGTTTTATTTAATAAGTTAAATAATTATGACTAAATACATATATTTGAGACTTGAACTTGATTCATTTAAGTAATGAGTCAAAACTTCAGTCATATCATATATACTTATTAATCGAATCATGAAAAGTCATTGGTTGATCCGGTAATTAATATGCCAAAAAAAGATAAAATTTATTTATTATTAATTTTATAGGTAATTGCCATTATTATTTTTTTCTTTAAGAAGGTCCAAAAAAATTTCAAACCTATAACTCTTTCAAATTAAAAATAGAGAAATTACTATTGAACATCACATTTAATAAATAATACTTATTTTACATATAATCTCAAAATTATGAGAACTTTAATTACAAATTACTGTCTGACATATTCTCATCCCTCTTTGAAAGCATTTTTAATTGAAATTAAACCTATTTATATGTCCTAGTTTATCTTTAATGAAGATTGCCATATCTCTTGTAATTAAGGAATTAGATCAACATTAGATATCACTGTTGTTTTGAATGATTAAATTTTTATATTATTTAAATTAATAGGTAAACATAAATAACGTACACTAGTTACAAAAAATATATATATATAAAATAAAATTTATAATTATAATGATTTCATAAATTTTATAATTTTAAAGTTTTTATTATAAAATTTATAATATTACCTAAATAAAACGTTATAAAAATGATTTTTTTCTTCAAAAATACTAAGGTGATATTTATTTGATATTACGTTAAATATTATATAACATTATCGATGTTATATTTTGAAAGCTAAATCTATAAATTTTTAAAAGAGTATGTAAGCTGTAAAATTAAATAATTTTTTTTTTAAATAATATGAGAGAATATTAAAACAATATTACACTAAATGTCCTCTCATAT
>JAEMOT010004207.1:37736-77290 GCA_019297695.1 Apostasia ramifera | reverse complement strand
ATATATATAACATATTTATATATTATAATATTTAAATTTTATGAATTTTGAAATACCAAGCCAAAATTCATTCCGATTCCATATTGGTGGTGTTTGATTTTAGTCATAAAATAATCAAACAGAGCTAAAATTAAGCGATATTCAAGCAAGTTTCAAGCTTAGAACAAAATTTAGGCGCATGCTTAGTATCTTAATTTCTTAAAATATTTAGAGATCTTCACGTAAGATTTCAACACTTCCCTCTGTTGAGATATAATATATAAATTTCAGCTTAAAATATATTTTATTCTAGGATTAGGAACGAACTATATTTGTTCATGTTTTTTTATAGGCCTATTATAATTAAAATTCAAATAGGAGAAATATATACGAAAATAAAAGAGAATGCAAAATTCCAAAGATAAATATCTAAAACGAAAAAAAAAGCAAATAAAATCAGCCCTAAATTTAAAAAATTCTCTTTCAAATAATAATTAATTTAAATAAAAATTTTCAATTCATTTAATCAGTCACCAATTATGCATGCTATTAAATTTGCTGATGTCAATCATCCATTCAGATTGATGCCATGGTGAGACCTCGAGCATTGAGCGTAAACTATGTCTGGAATAAATCGATAATTCAATGGCATTGTGTCCCCGCCAAACACCCAACATGCAAACGTTATGTGCATGTGAACACTAATCACATACCCAAATAACACAATCATTGGAAAAGCACTTAACCCCAATCGCATGCGCATCATCCACCAGACGCTTACACCACAGAGGAGAGAGTGAACCACTAAAACAAAGTAGATAATTCGGTGAAAGGAATTGAAATGATCAATAAGTTAGAGCAACAACATATATTAAATTAGACTAATTAGCAAACTAAGATTAATAAAGCTGATCCCAAATTGACAAGATGAGGTTCTAAATGAAGAGCATAACATGTGATCAATGTGTTGGCAAAATGTAAAAAGTTTGAACAACTAACAATCAAAGGAGAGCTCAAACAAACCTCACCTCACATCCCCATAGAAAGAGCAACATAGAGGGAAATATACACTACAGAAAAGACTGAGTTTAACAATGCTCTGAGGATGTTAAATTCAAAGGCTATGTTCCAACTTGTTTTCAAATAAGATGAGAATCATGGGTAGTGCATTTCTATGCAACTTATTATTTTCATGAACTTACAGTTCTGACAGAAATAATTTAGCTGAGATGCATTCTTAAGCATGTCTACATTTATGAGAACAATTCCAACAAGAGATAGCCAAGCACAATTCATACAAACACATGTATAACTATTTCCCATTGTTTGAATTTTGTTAAACAGTCACTCAAGCAAAGAGAACAGTAACATAACAAAATGACTCACCAATGTTTTTGTTACACAGAATTACAAATCTATAATGACATATTTTAAACATGACATTAGATTCTTGACACTGATGGGATCCACTCACACAAACATGAAGCAAAGAAGCCCCACTTTACAAATAATTATATGCAGACAAGCATTCCAAAATATTTCTCTATAACATAATGAAGACTGAAAATGCAAATACAAATTGACACCAATTAAGGACCATTGACGCATACATCACAGTTTTAGTTAAAAGAAACACATAAACATGAAACATTAATTAAGCCAGAATACATGCAAACAACCATATAATAATTGCATGAAGAAAAAGCAAACTAATTTATGGAATATAAATTCATCAGCACATAGTTACTATATAGATTACAAATATACAGCAAAGTTATGTACTTCAGTACTGAAACACTAAAAGAACAAAGCAAATAAAAAAAAAATTAGCTACAAAAACTCTAAAAGAGGAATTCTTTCACAAAACTAAATTAGATG
This sequence comes from Apostasia ramifera, assembly GCA_019297695.1. Taxonomy (NCBI): domain Eukaryota; kingdom Viridiplantae; phylum Streptophyta; class Magnoliopsida; order Asparagales; family Orchidaceae; genus Apostasia; species Apostasia ramifera. The sequence goes on along the minus strand of JAEMOT010004207.1, from coordinate 75,433 downwards.
AATTGATGATGTCAATGCAATTCATACTACAGTTCAATTCATCAAGGATTTTCATCAAAAAGAACTTTATAAAACCTTCTCCTTTCCTCTCTCTTTTCCATGCTTTCAAGCCTTATAGCCTCATCATCACCTTCTGAGATTTCAATTCTCTTTTCCTTGTCTGAAACCTCACCTTTCTTCCTCTTTTTCTCAAGATTAGCCTGATGCCGCCTCCTATTATATTCATGAAGCCCCTCCTGCATCAATTCCCCAAACTTATTTTTGACCACCACCAATGGATCCTTTTCAACTAGCTCCGATCCCCTGTATCCTTCTCTGAGAACCACTGTATAAATTTTATAACGATTTGACACATAGAAAATACATGGGTGCTGGAGAAGCAGTTGATTTAATCTCTGGGGCAAACCAAATTCCCACCTGAAATGCTCCAGCTTCAGTATCGACGCCTTCTTCCACAACATCAGAGATAAAATTTCGTGAATGACCCCAACCGCGCGCTTCTCCGATTCCACCCACTCATCAGACCAATCTTCCACGTAGGGGGAGATATACGGGCTGCCATTGTTGAATTCCTCGAACTTCACCCGCGTCTTCACCCATGTCGGCGGCAACGAGCAGAGAAACCCCGGCTCCTCCCCGCGCTCCAACGCTTCCCTCTCCACTTTCGAGAGTGCCAGCTCCGGATCCCACCGAGCAAGTTCCACCTCCAATGAGTTCCGGCGGCCGAAACGGTTCGTTAAGCAGAACAGCTGCGGATACTTGGCAAGAATCCGGACAACATAGTCGTCGGGAAGGCCAAGGCCGCGCTTGAGCTCATTGAGCTTGACGAGGTTGAGGCGGCGGTCGCGGGAGAGCATGAGGAGCTTTGCGAGGCGGAGAGCCATGGACGGCTCCTGTGACTCCACGGTTGAGGCTTCTTCGTCAACAAGAGCAGCCATGCGCTTGGAGAAGCCGAAAAAGATCTCGCCGTCGTCCCCGGTGAACGTCTGGAAGCAGCAAGGGTACTTGTTGATCCAGTTCAGCGCACGGCCCTGGAGGTCTAGGGTTTTGAATTTCTTCTGGAGGGAGCGGACGGTGGCGATGCGGCCAGGGCAACGGAGAAGGATTTGCTTAATCTGGTTGTTGACGATCCAGCGGCGGTTGCGAGAGAGAGCGGATTCAAGGGCCGGGTCCTTGGTCATCGACCAGAGGGCAAGGCCACGGCAGAAAATTCTAGGATTAGGGTTTGGATTTGGGGACCTGAGAAGCGAAGATAGCAGTGTGGCTGATCGCCGGGACACCATGGCTGCTGCGAGGAGGCGGACGGCAACAATGAACATGATGAGCTCATCTGCCGCCCATTGCGAGAGATGATGGGCAGGAGAGGGCCGGACATGAAGGTTTTCTGAACTGGATCGGAGGTTAGAATCGGCCAAATAAACGGTTCATGATCCAATCTATTTAACCGATTAAATACTAATTCAATTCAATAATCTAATAATTATACTATAAATATTTACAATTTTATAAATATTATGCATTTTTTAAAAAAAATTATTAAAATAAAATAAAATAAAAAATAAAAGATTTTAATTATTAATTAATAGACTATCAATTAAATAGTATAAATATATATCTTATTTAATCATTAATTTACACAAATAATTAAATTAACTAAATTAGAAAATCATAAAAGTCAATAAACATTTATTAATTTCTAATAAATTTCATTTCTTATATTTGTGATCTTAACTGGTTCAACCGATTCATCCGGTTCAACAGTAAGACTAATGTTTAATCAAGTCAATCTAGTCAAATTATTATTTTGATTTTATAGACAAATCAGATCGATATAGTGGCCCGTTCATGAACTGGCTAATTCGCTCCGATTCTGAGAACCTTGTTGGAAATATGTAGCTTGAAATTGAGATCTCTTGATACTCATAAATTCCTTCCCATTAGCGTAAAAAAATATCATATTGTTGATGTATAATGTAGGGGATCCCAAGAAACACCGAGAAAGAGAGAAAGCCCTGAGGGACGGCGGCGCGCAGAGAGCTGAGCCTGTCGGTTAAGTCTCAAAATGAAAAGAGCATTCATAACAGCACACAGAGGTTTAAAGTGGTTCAGGGATGAGAACCCCTACGTCCACCGGGACGAGCTCGAAACATTTCACTATATCTCAAAAAGGAGGCCGCTTGGGCCAAGTACAGGCATGACTAGAGCTAAGGAAGAAAAGGGGCTCCCCTGTACAGAGGGAGGAAAAGAAGAAGAAGAAGAAGAAGAAGAAGAAGAAGAAGATCTCTGTACGACTCGTCCTCCTTGGTTCTTCTCCTCCTTTCTTGAAGCTTTGTTCAAGAATATTTATAGGCGGGTGGAAGGAGAGCTCCGCCCGGGTCTTCCGAAGAGAAAAAAGTATAAACAATGTTGAGCCCACGTTGGTGGTCCCACCGCTGTCGGCCACTGGAGGGGCTGAAAATAATGGGTGAAAAGTTTGTCTTCTTGGGGTCCGCGCCTTATGGGAACTTACAGCAGTTGGAGCATGCAGGCCCTTGGTTTGCGTGTCTGAAAGAAGCATGCTGCATTGGAAACGGTGCTGCCTGGGCACACTGACAGCGATAGGTATAGCTGAGAAACGTCATGCTCAATGTAACTGGGAGAGCTAGAAACATTGGTCATGCAGAATGTTTGGGAGGATCCAAACATCACTCACGATGTTTGAAGGCTCAAAATATCACTCACGATGTTTGGGAGCTCCAAACATCATTCATGATGTTTGAAGGCTCCAAACATCACTCACGATGTTTGGGAGGCTCCAAACATCACTCACGATGTTTGAAGGCAAACACAGCTTCAAAGATTAATGCATGATATTTCAAGATGAAGGAGCGCCACGGGTATGGCTATGATGAAGCGCTGGAGCTACATGTCAACACATATAATAAATAATACTTAATATTCCCATAAATGAGTCAAACATTGAGGTCAAATGTAATTTTTTTGTATTGTATATTTATCACATAACTAAAATTAATGTTTTTATTTATGTACCAAGAATCTAGTTAATTCAAAATTTATGATCATATACAGCAATACAAAGTATTTATCACTTGAAATTGTCCCATTGCTTTTTGTAAATGGTTAAAAAAGGGCTTATTGCATTTGGGCCACTGAGATTAGAAGGAGTTAAAAATTAGTCTTAATTTTAAAAAATATTAATGAGTTTTAAAATTATAAAAATGCTGCTATTTAGTATTAATTATGATATAATTATTAATTTTTAGCGTTATATCATAAATTTATTCTAAGTATTTAACTTTTTAGTTTTTTAAAATACAATTTTAATTTTTTTTAATTTTAACTTCTTATAATAAAAAAAAAGAGACAAAAGAAATTAAATTTTATATTTTTATTAAAATTTTAAAGAAATTTTAGGATAAAAAAGTTCACTGATTTTTTAAAATAAATAAACTATTTAAACTAGTCAAGAAAAAATCAAACTTTTGCATTTTCTACCCTCAAATTTATACTAAATTACTGGATATTTCTAAAAATTTATTTCATAATATAAATAATTTTTAATATTAAAAAACAAAATTTTCACATCTTTTTGATTTACAACAATCAACATATTTTATATTTTACATATTTCTCAATAAATAATTACTTTTATTTTATATTTAACACATATTTTAAAAAAAAATACAAATCTTAATATTTTAAAAATTTTATTTTATATTATAATATTAAAATATTTTATTTGTAACATAAATCTGAAGGAGAAATTCGACTATGCTCTACTACTCCCAAAACAACCTTTTTACTTCTTCAACTAATAATGAAAATGATTTTTAATTTTTTATTATGTTTACTATTTGCGATAGTTAAGTAAGAGTATATTACAAGCAGATTTTATATATTATTTCTATTTCATCAGTAGGATACATTCAATTTGTATCTAAAATAGATGATTTTGACAAATGATTTTTTTTTTTTTCATTTCAATTCAAGTCTAAAAACTTCAAAAGACAAAATGGATTATTAATAAAAAAAAAGGGAAGAATTTTTTAAAAAATTATTATAAAAATTACAAAAGTTGCAAAATAAAATTAATATTTACTTTTAGTGTAACAATTCGGAAAATTTTAAATTTAGATTTTTGATTAATTTAATTTATTATGATGAAACTAATTTTTATTTATGAGATTAATTATTTAAAATTAAATATATGAAATATTAAATATTTGTTATGTAATTCAAACTTCAAAATGGCTAAAATTAATATTTAATTTAATTAAATCAGATTAATTAAAATTCAAATTCAATGAATTTAATTATCCATTAAATATCCATAACTATCTACTTAAATTAAGGCTAAGAAAAATTATAGAAATACCCCCAGATTATTATTTAGAGAAAGAAATAGAGTTTCTCACTCTAAGGCCTCGTTTGATTCGAGCTTTTTTTTTAGACATGAAAAAAAAATTATTTTATTTTTTAAGTTTAATGAGAGAGAAATTTATTTTAATATTAGAAAGTGTGTAAAATGTGAAATACTTTCAATCCTAATATTTGTATTTGTATTGAATGTGAAATAAAGTTGATTTTTATAGTTGAAATTTGTATTGGGCAAAAATCTCACCTCAAACCAAACGAGGCCTAAAATACCGCTTCAACTCTCCCCCTTCTACAACCTTCGTCGGCCTAGAGAGAGGAGAGAGAAAGTCATGCGTTGGAGAGAGAGAGAAGCCGGATCTCCCTCAAAATCGACAATTCTTCTTCATCTTCTTCTCGATCTACACGTTTTCTTACGCCTTGGACCGGATCTAGCAATTTGGAGTGATCCTTTCTGTTCGAATCTCAAAAAAACCTAGAACCATGGTGAATTCGAGGTAAGTTTTACCCTAACTTTGCTTATATAAATTTAAGATATGAAATCGAGTATTTTGATGAAATATATTTTGTTTCTTACAAATTTATTAAATTCATATGTTTCTTTCAATTTACGAAATCACTTTTAAAATTTTTGCATCTTAAATTATCTGTTAAAGCGACATTTGCTTTTATTTTTTTTTTTAATCATGCTGTGATAGCTATGCAAATAATGCCGACAAATTAGCTTAACGTTATTCATTGCAATTGATCCCAAATTTATAATATTATATTATTATCTGGAATTAATTTATCTCCTAATGATAATGCTTCGTATTCTCAATTTTAATAATTATAGGAATTTCATGATTTAATCATTTTTAAGAACTCTTGCCATGCTATGCCATCTCATATTTAATATATTATTTGATTTAATCTCTGGACTCCATGAACTGTATTAAAATGTATGATGTTATACAATTACGGTCTCATAAATAATAAAATTTATTTCCAATTTATGCTTTATTCAATCCCTTTACCTCATTATTTTATGGTGGGTGACGATCCCCAAAGATGTAAAAGGCAGCTGAGCCGTAGTACGAAAAATTATGGGCCCAAAGGATAAAAGTGAAAGTAATAAAAAGAAATTTGCTCGTTATTTATTTTATTTTATTATTTTTATTTATATGCTGATGTTGTAATTGCTATGCAAATTATGTTATATTTGTTTAATAATTATTATTTATACTGTGTTATTCCATCTCTTTATTATACATGTATGTTTAATTAAAATTTATGTTATATATATTTAATTATTTGTTATTCTTATTACATCATATTAATATGATATTATTATTATTATTATTATTATTTAATATTTTTATTTAAATGCTTTGTTAGTGTACAACCTATGAGTCTATTCTAACAGACTCTGTCACTAACGTGGCAGGTACTGAAGCACTTAATCACGGGAATGAGAAAAATATCAGTCAAGAGAAAAATTAATTTATTACTTTATTTTCTAGAGAGTGACTTTTTCTTATGTGTTCGGTTGAAACTATAGTACTTCTACTTCATTTGTTTTAGTTGAATGTTTAATTCTGTTCTAAGTTGTAGTAATATGAACTTTTGTAGTAGCTTTTGATCTATTTAGTTTTTTTTCGCTGTTGATTTAATTTTTCTTTCTCCCCTACTTTAGATAATTTTTAGTGTGACGGCTAGGGTCGTCATATTTAGACTTATATATTAAATATACAAAATTATCAATTTGAGGGGCATCACATTTAGACTTATATATTAAATATAAAAAAATATCAATTTGATATGTATTATATATAAAATAAAGTAAAATTTAATGTAGGATTTATAGAGAACATAACTGGTTTTAAATGATTAAAAGAAGAACCCAAAAAGGACCTACCAAAAATATTAAATACTTTATTAGTGACTCAAGTAACAAAACTCAATGAGCAATGTCCAATGTGCAATGTGCTGCAAATGCCAAGGACTTACATGCAAATTACCCAATTTTCACAAAATAGGACTTCATGAATCATATAAACCATCAGAATTTGCATATTTGCACATCCAACCTCCCAATTAGAATCAGCCAAGGTGAATTCCCTGGAGGATTGATCCCAACGCTCCCACAATCTGAACAAAGATGATGACGCCGGCGGCCGGAACGCCGGCCGCAACCGCCATTCCCACGACGACGGCGATCGCCGGCCTGGTGCTCAGCAGTAAAGCTTGTAGGAGCCCCACCGCCTCGCAGACGTCGGAGCCGTAGCTCGAGCCGTAATACCGCTGCTCCCACTCCATCCACCCCGCCGTTCGGTCATCACCGAAGTTCTCCTCCTCAGACTGGAGCTCTCGGATGCGACGCCGGAGCACCACCATGTTCTCGTCCACCAATCCTCCACCGCCACCCTCGCCTCTGCCGCCGATGCTGCGGATTCTTTTGGAAACGAGTAATTTTGAAGGAAGGAGAAGTGGCGGCGGCAGGAGGATTGAGCGGAGGGGGAGGCGAAGGGAAGATGGCCGGAAAAGATGGCGGCGGAGGTCGGAAGGTGGCAGGGTTGAGGGGAGCTCCATTAATGGGGATTCGAGTGGAGGAAGATTTTGAGGAGAAACGATGAAATGCTCGGTATATGTAGCCCATCGGGAGAGGTGGGAATCTGTGGGAAACGTATTGGGAAAATTTTTAATTTAATGAATGAATATATTAAATTACGTATTTTTAATCTTAAAAAATTAAATATCACATATATTACAGAGAAATTTTATAAAATTATATTATACTCCCCGTGCTTAAAATTATAATTTATAACATAAATTATTAAATCATATAACCTAAACTATTTTAAAACTAAGACCCGTTTATTTTAAAATTAAAAATTAAGTTAGTTTAATTTTAATCTGGCATATCACATCACAATAAAATTTAACATTAAAAATTAATTTTATTTCACATCCTACACATATTATTTAAATAATAACTAACTTATATCACATCACTCACATATCCCAACATAATAATTAATTTTATATCACATCCCTCACATATCTCAACATAATAATTAACTTTATTTCACATCATTCTCAACTTTCAATACAAAAAATATATCTAGGCCTTGTTTGGCATGAGCCCAAAAATGGGCAAAAAAATGTCTTAATAATATTTTAAATTTATTATAAATTTTAATAACTTTATTTCACATCCAACACAAATTTCAACCTTAAAAATCAACTTTATTTCACATCCAACACAAATTCCAACTTTAAAATTAACTTTATTTCACATCCTACACACCTCCCAATATTAAAATAAATCTCTCTCCCATCAACTCTATAAAATAAATTATTTTCTCTTTCCTTACCCAAATTCATCCTCCAACCAAACAAGCCAAAAGTTTAATTTTAATCTTATTAAATTTAATCTTACAAATAAATAGTCTCTAAAATTGAAACATTAAAAATCCTAGATCTTAATATTAAAATTTTAATTTTCATAAATTAATTATATATAAAATTTAATTTATACTCAATCTAGTGAGTTGAAAATTTTATCATGAACTTATAAACTATACATAATAATATAAAATATATAAAAATATATTAGTAATTTAATTCATATAATTTTTTAAAAATATTCCGTGAAATTTATAATTTTATAAAATTTTGGTGTTATATATATAATATTTTATATTTGCCACTGAAATCTGAAATTTTTCATAGTTAATGGGTAGTGCATATTTAACTTTTATATAGCATATTTAAATATTTTATGTAGCATTAAAACGCCTTTACGTAAAACAAATTATTGTACATGTAACAAATAAATAATTTGAAGTAGTATAAAAGAGTACATAAGAGTGGCAATTCAAATTAGCACTTTAGATTTAGTCAACCCATTTATTGATTCGACCTATCTAAACTTAACCTAAACTCAATTCATTTATTAAACGGGTAAAGCATTAAGATCTATACCCGATTGATTTAATAAACAGATTACCTAATCTAACTCGCCAAAACTTTTATTATAATTTTAGAGGAATCATAATTTGATAAATTCAATATTTTATTAATTTAATATTTTTTATTTTGAACTAATATAACTATAAAAATTCAATTAAGAACATAAAAATACAACTAAATTATGTAATACGTATCAAATAATTAATATTAAAATTAATAATAAAATAATAAAAATATACTAATTTTGAGAAATATTGCTCCTCGTTTGATTTAAGAATTAAATTTTAGATAAGAAAAAAAATATTTTATCTTATAAATTTAATTAAAAAGAAATTTAATTTAATATTAAGAAATTTTTAAAATATAAGATAAAATTAATTTTAATATTTGTATTTATATTAAATGTAAAATAAAATTAATTTTATTTCACATTTAATAGATTCATATTTTATACACTTTTTAATATTAAAATAATTTTTTATTTTATTAAATTAAAAAAATATTTTTTTTTATTTTAAAAAAAAAATCGAATCAAACGAGGCCTTTGCTTCTCTGTTACGTGTGGGGCTCACTTGCTTTATCCGAACTCAATGATTTGATGATCAGCTTCGAAGGCTGAGTGGCTGACACGTTTTCTCCAACGTGACCTTCCCGCTTAAGCCACCGCGTCGCACGTCGGATGACTGCAGATATTAGCGCGAAATTTCCGGCGTTCTTTAAAAAAAAAAAAAAAAACGAAATTTCCGCATAGTGCCTGACATTAGATAGAATTTCATATTAGTTAAACATTTTGTTTTATTTAATTTAGATCCTTGTAATTTTTGCTAGTAGTCCTACAAACAAAAAAAAATGTAGATTTAAAATTACAAAAAGTATTTGCTAGCAGTCCCACAGACATCTTTTGTAGGTTTTACTTGGTGACATGAATCTTTAATAAGCATCACATTTAAATGTGTGCCTTGAAATTTTATTTTTATTTCAGCCATTTGATTACTTGAATTTATGTAGTTTAATTGCTTGTCTTTACTGTTAAAATTATTTGAATTACTGAATTTTTTTATTAAATATAGTTTAGTTATTTGAACAGGATGATTTTAATCTTAATGGCTCTCTAGGAGGAGGATGTTTCTTCACTGATCATTATCGGTCTTTTTCTAATCAAGCAAATCTAACAAAAGAAGTTGCATATAATTTAGCATTAGTATTCATATTCTACTGTATGCATCAAAAAAATTTCTCTTATTATATGTGCTTATCGCAAATTGTTGGATAATTCTATTGATGATGACGAATGCCTGTTAGCAATAACTTATTAAGAGATTTTTGTATTTTAAGTGAATTCGTAATCAAAGATCAAAATGAAAAATTTCTGTTAACATATTGAGGAGAGATTTTTATGTCAATTTTGCTTGTGACTCAGGATTTATAGATAGTGTTACAGAGTTTTTTATTTTTAAATTAAATTAATTTAAATTATAATTTGGCACGTGCATCTCACCTCACGTGCATATAACTAGTTATTTAAATATTAGAGATTAGATGATGAAAAAGCTTCCTTAGTTAGACCCTAATTACTTTAGGGTTTATTTGATTTCAAGAATATTTTGGTCATACTTAATATCAAAATAATTTATTTATTATAAAAAATAATATTAAATTAATTTATATCACATTTTATATAATTTTTAATATAAAAACACCAGTTTATTTATATTTTATATCAATTTTAATCTATTAATCAATTTTATTTTACATCCTATATAATTTTTAAAATAAATAATTTTATTTTTTATTATACACCTATCTCAAAGCAAATCCATAATTTTTATTTCATGATCAAATTTATCTTTTTGCCAAATAGACTCTTAATATTAACTTGATATTTTATATGTCATATTATCTAAATGCCTTAATATATAAAATTAAATTTTTATTAATAATTTTATAATTTTTTATAAAATTATTTATAATTATCATCAAATTAAATAAATATTTTTAAAAAAAATATTACACTAAGATAACATTGAGCTAAACTCTCTGTTTTTTTTAGTTTTATTTTATGATTATTAAGTTCTTTTGTAATTAAACCAATTTGGCCTTGTTTATTTTACCTAATTTAAAATTAACTTAGTTAATTTTAATCTATCATATCACATCATACATATAATTTAATAATAAAAACTAATTATATTTTATATTATACTCATAGTTTAAAATAAAAAATTAATTTTATTTCACATCTTATATAATTTTAGAATAATAACTAACTTATATCACATTCCTCACATATTCAATTATAATAATTAATTTTATTTCATATTATTTATAATTTTTAATAAAAAAATATTTTCATTTAAATTTAATTTTAATCTTGTTAAAAATAAATTTTACAAACAAACATGCCAGAAAGTTGCTTAAAAATCATTGCATCACATGTGAGTATACATTTTTCTCAATTTTATGTATTTAAATTAAGAAACATATTAAGTTAAAAAGGTCAATGAATAAATTCTTTTTAGACAAAATATCATCCATTTTTTTAAGATTGGAATAATATTAAGTAGGTTGATAACTTCAAAATTTTTTTAATGTCACCTTCAAATTGATATTAATATTTTAATCTGATCATATTTGCTTAATTTGATTTTTTTTATCTTTTATATTTAAATTAAGGCGTTATTTAGTTTAATATTATATTGATGTTTAAATATTATATATTGATCAATAAAATTATTTAAAAAATATATTTCATGTATGATTTATGCTATAAATTTGTGAAATATAATTATAATTTTTATATTATTTAAGTTATTAATATATAATATTAAATTTTTTAAGTATTTAATATGTAAACTAAGTAGTTTTTAATGGCTCTAATGTAATTATCTTTTCATAGCTATGAGAAAATGAAGGCATAAATATTTTTTTATTCGAAGGAGAGACAAAAAAAAATTTAATCGAAAAAAAGCGACATATTTTAAAGCTAACTACCTTTTTTTTTTTTACAGCTGCAGAAAACTGCTTTTGCTTATATTTTTTTTTTTAAAAAAGCTTTGCTTTTCCTTATTACATTTCAGTGCGCCTAAATTATTCAATTCGAATAACGCATTATGGAGCACAAGTCGTCACATGACGCACATGAAAAGGGCGGGTGCGGATTCCATTAGATCATCATATCTCACTATTTTTGCTTATTTCGTCATAAAAAGTGTCTCACTTTTAGTTCTCATAAATCATACAAAATATTTAAAAATTTATTTAGAGCATAAAAAATAAATTGTATAAATGATAGTGTAAACTACATCATGGTTAACGATATTAGAGCGTAATATCAAATAAATTTATAATATTTAATATTTAAATTTCTAAGTTAAATATAATACATCAATTAATTTTTTTTAATTTCATTTTAGTCATTTTCGCCTCGCGCGCTCCTGTAAGAGAGCAGGCAAAGGAGGGGTAGCTCACAACTTCCCCTCACACCCCGCCACTCTGAGGAGGGGAACGGCCCGCCACCCTCTCTCTCTTATTGCGTGTTAGACAACCACATGATACGCTCTTTAGGGTTTGTTTGGTTGGAGGATGAATTTGGATAAGAAAAGAGAAAATATTTTATTTTATAGAGTTGATGGGAAAAAAATTTATTTTAATATTGGGAGGTGTGCATGATGTGAAATAAAGTTAATTTTAATGTTGGAATTTGTGTTGGATATGAAATAAAGTTGATTTTTAAGGTTGGAATTTGTGTTGGATGTGAAATAAAGTTGTTAAAATTTATGATAAATTTAAAATATAAATAAAATATTAATGTGCCTTTTTTTGGATGGTAACCAAACAAGGAACGTGAAGTTTTATGTAAATTAAAATGGAAAAAATGGCATGAAAATTATTTTTAAAATTTCACATTATTTCAAATGATAAAAATTTATTTTATATTATATAAAATTTTATCATAAAATTATTTATACTTTCATTAACCTTAATTCTCAGTTTATATAAATTTTAACTTAATGATATAAAAATTAGAAACTCATTCAAAGTGTACTCATGATGTGTACAAACATTGTTTTACAATTTCTAACATTTATTTAGAAAATTTATTTTTAAAATGAGTTATAATTGTTAATATAAAAAAATTAACGAATAAGTATACATAAATTTATATAAATAAACTTTAACATTATATTTTAACATATGAAATATATATATAATGAGTTTTTTAGTTAAAAATAACAACTTATAATTAAAATTAAGTTAACTCAAAAACCAACTAAAATTTGAAAATATTTTGTCCTCTCAATTCAATTTTGATTCAAAATTAAATTTTAAATTTAGTTTGACTCGTTGTAACTCAACTGGAAGACAGCCCACTAAATGGGCCTCCAGAAAGCCCATCAAATGGGCCTCCAGAAAGCCCATCAAATGGGCTGTAACTCAACTGGAAGACAGCCGACTAAATGGGCCTCCAGAAAGCCCATCAAATGGGCCTACAGAATGGCCATTCCAATAATACTGCAATGCGCACATATTTAAATATTACCAAAAAAGCAAGTAAAAAAAATTATTCTTGTTGTAAAGGTAATATTTCATTTCAACCAAGAGAATTTATTTATATTTTTATAATTTAAAAATTAGAGGGACTTATATCACACTAAAGAAGACAAGAGGGACTTCAATGTCATTTATCATTTTAAAAATTTCAAGTCAGTCTCAATAATTTTAACTATCTTTTATATAAGTCCTTCAAAGGGTAGGGAAAATGTTATATAGGTTATATTATAAATTCATATTTTTAAAATTTTTAATATCAACCCAACTTGAAATGAATTCTGAACAATTCCAGCCACTCAATTTGAATATATTTAAATATTTGTCAATATATATAACAATCTCGAATTTTACCTTAGCCATTACCCATTTTTTTTTATTCTCAAATAATTTCACTATATCTTAATATAAATCTGTCTTTAATATACAATTACTACATTACACCATAAATAAATATAAAATCTTAAACACAAATAATTTAAAATAATCTTCTAATTGTCTCTCACCCGTGCCTCTTATGCTTGTGCTAAACCTGTAAAAATATTACCGAAAAGGCGTCAGTCCACCAACAGGACTCAGTAGGAGATATCAAGTAGTTATGAGCCACATAAAATATTTAATAAGGTTTATGATCACAAATTTATTATTTTGAGATTTAAGAAAATTATTACATGCATACACGATCCAATATTAAATAAATAAATAACATGATAGCAATGACTATGATAATTATGCGTACTTAAATTATAAAACAAAAGATATCAAACAAGAATTCATAACACGAATATTATCAAATAAATGAACATGTATACCATGAGTTTCTTATGAACAATTGAATAATATAAATACATGATAGATAATTAACACAATACAAATACTAAACATAAACAAGTGAAACATAATTTGCCTAATAATTATAATGTAAATATGATAATAGAACAAATATAAAAATATGATTAACGAGTAAATTTTTTTAAATTAATTTTATTTTACTCTTTTGGGCCTGTGATTTCTCGTACTACGCCTCAGCTACCTTTTACACATTTGGGGATCGTCATCCATTGGCCCCGTAGGCTCAGGCCCATAATAGCTAAAATGTAAGGTCCTCAATTAGTTTTGGAGTTTTCACCCTCTGGCCCGAAATGGTAATGACCTAAAATGGCAATGAAAGTCATCGCGCTTATATATCATATGCTCGAGCTAAGGCAGGTGTGTAATCCCACAGAAGTCAAATTTAACTTTTAATCCATTGTTGCCTTTAAAATCTTGATTATAAATTTAGTCACATAGCAAGCTTATACACTTGCCTAAATATCATATTATATCTTCATGTGATCATAAGCTCTTTTAAAAATAGATTTTTATGCCAAATTTCTCTAGTAAAATTTCATCCAAAATGAACTTTTAAAGAAAAATTTCTACATAAAAATTATAGTATAATGTGTCTTTTATCTTTATATGAATTTTTATGTCAATTCGAATTCATTTGGTACACCAAATCCCCTATGAACTAAATTCGGTCAAAAAATCTGAATTTCTATCAGAGTTTACTAATGACATCGAAATCATACTTTTTATTCAGAATTAATCAAAATTTTCTTCACAAAAATTGTAGGTAACTTCAAGATCTAACTCAAAATTTCATCAAAATCTGAGATCATTTGATACCCCAAACTAATGCTACAAAGCTCAGATCTGAAAACAGAAATATTCCAGCAATATACAATCGTGTGTATATCTAAACAAATTTTTCTAATAAAATAATTTAAGCCCATAAATAAAATTTACAGCCATAAATATGAAGAAAATATTAGCAATACAATAAAATAAAATTTCACAAATAATTAAATATTAAATTTATTCAATTCTTATCAAATTGTTATAAATCAAATTATGCAAATTCTTATCTTTGATAAATTTAAACCCTAATAGTTAGAAAATCTCTTATCTCAAAGAATCATAAAATATCTCCTTTTTTCTTCTTTTTTTCCTCTCACCTTCTCATCCGAATCTTTGAAATCCTTCTTCCGTGGTTATCGATTCGAAGGAGAAATGTTGTGATGACTTGGATCTCTAATTCTTTCTTCTCTCTTCTGTCTTCTCTCCCTCTCCTCTCTCTCTTTTCTCTCTCTCTCACCCTCTCATTTTCAGTCAAAGAGGGGGCTAGGACCGGCGGCTATGAATCGGGAGAGGGTGAATCGATGTGTGAGAGGAGAGAAACATTATTTCCTCTAATAACTCAATATAAGGGTAAATCTGATATTTTTTCCAAGGCTAAAATTAAGGGATAATTAAGTCTCATAAATTCAAATTTTAAATAATAATAACAAATCATCTTTTAACCTATAATCATATCCCTTAATTATCTCCAATTTTGATAAATATCCTCATGAAAACTTTAAATCAATAAAAATACAAATAAATTACGAGATATTAAATAAATTCAAATTTAAATCAAGAAAAAATTTTCCTAATATTTATCTTAATATTTTGAAATAAATACTAGATCTTACAAAAATTATTTTTGATCCAATATTTTTTTATCACTCTTTCTATTTTATTTTTAGAAATCAAATAAATCAAAGGTATTACCCAAAATTTCTTCTATATTTTCTATACCAAAATACCGTAAATATCATTTATTACTCAAATTTGTACATACAATTCAAATTTGTACAGGCTTAAGGGGGGCAAAGGCAAATCACCAGAGGAAACAAGTTTTTTCGCCACCAACTATCTCGTAGAGATAGAAGCAACCCGGGAGTCAAGTAATACCACTACAAATGAGCTTCAAAAGGTCTGGACCCCTCCTAAATATCCAACCATTAAACTTAATGTTGATGCGGCAATAGACGATAAAAGAGGAAGGTTGGGGGTTGGAGTGGTCGCTAGGACCTCCACGGGAGAAGTGGTTGCATGCCTTTCAAGTAACATTCATGGGCCTCTTGAGCCAACACTCGCAGAATGTTTGGCAGTCGAGCAAGCATTTGTTTTAGCCGAGAAAATCAAAGCAAACAACATTTGGATAGAGGGTGACTCCTTGGAAGCTATTAAGCTAATTCAGGATACTGGGGAGGACCTTTCCATCATTCGCTCTCATCTAAAGGCAATAAAGGATCGCATGAAGTTGTTGAGTAACTGTATTATCACTCACATCCGACGGGAGGGTAATAGAGCAGCACACACCTTGGCCCGATACGCACTTCATATAGAGGCTCAGAAAATGTGGTTTAAGGAAGCTTCGTGTTTTATTCAAGCCGTTATTAAAGAAGAAATGCTCATGTGTAAAATGGACTCTCAGTGTAGTTCTGTTTTATCTTATGTTTGTTGCACCCTGAAGGATTTTTATCAAAAAAAAAATTCTAATTTATAATACACATCAAAATCTAAATTTTCGAGATATTACAATATATGTAAATACATATTTAATATTGTAATTGAGAATAAAACTACAGTACTTTTGTAATCTTAGAAAATCAAATCGAAATTTTTAAAAAATTAAGATTAATTTGCAATACTATTACGACCTAAGAGGCCTGAATGGAATTTATCATTTTTTTAATGAAACCTCAACCAATGACATCCTGTGGAGACTAAGCAACCAAAGACGAGTTGATAGTTGATATAACAAAACTATAAACAACTTAAAATTTAAACAAAATAAATACATAAATTTACGTAAAAAATTCTAAGAATGGAAAAAAATCACGGGCAAATATGAAAATTAATATAATTACGAAGAAAGTACAAAGAAGAAGAGTGCCTTCGGCAATTACAGAATTTCAAAATTATTCCGCAAAACAGAAAAATACATATAGAATAACAAACTCTAGGCATGAGATTGAGCTCAAATGGAATGGGTCCATACTGTAGGGCGAAAGCCCGATCCCATAGCCCAAACTAATCCCAAATTTCAATTTCCATATTATATTTTTGCCCCAAAATTATCACACCACGATTTCATTAAGCCGAAAATAATAGGATTCGGAGGACCAAACTCTGCAGTTCATAATAACATGTCTATAAGCAGTAGGTAGGATATTCAACTGTAGTAAACAGGCTGGACTTCAAAATACTGAAATTATTGCTCAACATAGCACCAATTTGCCGCATTATATCAAAGAAATAACCAATATATATCTTCTTCCCACAGATATACCATAAAAGATAAGCATCAAAGATCACAACCTCATACATAAGAAAGCAGCTTGAAGTAAACAACAATGTAAACAGAAAGAGAGAAAACAGCACAAATATGCTGCCAGAACAATAGTGCTGAAGCTTCTTTCACAGCATAACCCCTCAAGCTGGCAATTGCTCCCAGTAAAATGGCACTAGGCATGGTGTACTGCAACAGAAGAACAAACCTATACATCTGGCCTTTCTGCACCAACAGATGCAATCTATCTGCCGAAGCCACCACGGCGATACCAATACACGGTAGAATCAAAAGCCTTGCAACGATTATACCCGCAGTAGTCCTAATACCAAGAGACGAATCGTTTGGTCCTTCAGCCAGCATTCCACCCAGAATCAGCATCACGGAAGGAACAACTGCCCCAGCTAAAATCTCCAAACTATCAGTGAAGAAAGATAGTGGTGCATCACTCCCAAATACGAAGTCTCTGAATATAGGGACCATTCCTACAATGATAGCCAACAGAGAAGCAATTGTCGGAGGCTGAAGAATATGTCGGATCGGTGTCTCTTCGGCCACAATTCTCATCCTTCGAACAACCTTCGGTTCTGCCAAGCATCTAATGGACTTGGGACTGCCTGGTGCAGCATGGGGACCTCCCTCTTCAGTTATGTCCAGATCAGGGAAGGTGTTATGAGATGATCCTGATGATCCCGAGATACTGGCGAAAACTCTTGCAATGAAAGGGGTCTTCGAATGAGCTGTTCCCTTTTCCACCATTCCGGGCCACTCGGCTTCTTGGAGAAGAGGACGGCTAAAATTGCTAACTTGCTCTTCCTCAATCTCATTTCCCTCGGAAACAATCTCATAATACTGCAAAGGGGGCTCCATCATATGGTAAACAAAGGAATAGACAAGAATTACAGCAACCCATTGGGCGAAAGAGACATAAGCTATGCCGGAACGATGGCAACGCGGTCCGAAGGGTTGATCAGAGCTATGGCACACAGATCCGATAATGGCGATGGGTAAGTTTCCGGTGTTGCCGAATCCAGTCATGATCACGGTAAATCTGAAGAACTGCGGCGGCGGGCGGCAAACGAGTGCCACAACGTAACCCAAAGCACACCCAATGGCGGTGCTGATGAGCACATTGACGGGAACGAACCACCATTGGAGGGCTTCTTCCAAGGTAATGGATTCGCCGAGGTGGACGAAGATGAGGCAAGGGAGGAAGAGGGCGAAGACAAGCTTGCTGAGGAGCTTGAAGGTCGCACGGGGAACAATTTGGATCTTTGGGTGCCCTAACACGAGGCCGATGACAGCCAGGGTTAAGAGCTTCAAAAGCGGCACCACCGCCGACAGCCAATTCATAATCCCGTTGTCCGCCATTCCCGATTTACGCTAATTCAGAGATGGATGCAAGATATTCTGCCAAAACTAAGATCCTAATCCTCAGATCAATCAATAAAATTGTAATACTCGAAGTTCAAACTTCAGTAAATCGGATATGCAGAATTCAATAATCGTGCGGGAAAGAGAGGAATCACTGCAAATCAAAGAAACAACAGAAACCATAGTTGAGACTTAGAGAGTTAACATGAAAACTATCGGATTATTAACAGAGAGATGAAGAAATAGAACACTTACATGAAAATTAGGGTTTGCGCGCGTCGCGAATCACGGGAGAGGGAGTTGGAGGACAGATCGAGAAAACTTTGTCGTCCGACGGGCAATCAATGATTTCTCATGCGCAGATCGATCCAGAGAAAGGAGATCAGATGCAGAAAAAAACAAAAAAGCAAAAAAAAAAAAAAAAAATTTGGTTTTTGGACGATTCGAAGGGGGATCAGAAGTCGGAACCTCTACAGCTCTACGGCACCTTGAAGATTTTAATTTGACTCAAACCTGTAAACTTTTTTCATTTTTTCGTCTTCTTTTAAGTAAATTTTATCCGAACTCAGCTTTCAAGTTTTGAAATTTTCGTTCTATCAAAAAAAAAAAAAACTTTGAAAATTTTTAAACATAATTTTTCAGTATTATAAAAATCAGATCAGATGGATGGGTCTGATTGTGAACCTACTAACCATTTGATCAAGTTCTTCCACAAAACTGAACAGTATATCAAATTAAATATAATGATTTAACCTCTCAACAATTATAGTAAAATAAAATAAATAAATTTGAACATTTTATGTTATTTTTGATATAATTATATGTATCACGGGCATGTTTAACAATAAAATTAATTTTATTATTTTATAAAAATTTTAATTTCTCTTTAATATATACATAAAGAGAAATAAAATTAGTTACTCCAATAAAAACTAATTCTTTTTATTTATATATATTTTTATATTTATATGTGTATATATATGTTAAATATTAGATTTATATTGTGTTATTTAAATTATTAAAAAAGTATAATATATTTTGTACAAATTAATTTAAAAATTAATTCAAAATAAAAATATGCAAATATGTGCAAGGAATTTCAAAAAATTAAATCGATTTAAAATCAAATAATTATAATCTTATGGATTATTAAATCCGATTTAAACATTACGCTCAGGTGACGATTACTTTAATCACGCCGACGGTGTCGATACCGCTCGGTCCGTCTCGTCTCACCTGAATCTGACGGCCAGCGGGTGTGATGCACCGATATTGCGGGGGAGGAAAGAATATCACAGCCGCGCGTACACGATCATGCGGCCCGTGCTTATGATGACGTGGCTCCTTCTCATACGCGGCACGTAATTTGGTTTCAAGATCAAATATCTACCGTTTGATTGAAAAAAAAAAAGATGATTTAAAAAATTTTGTAAAAAATTAAAAAAAAAATATGTATAATATAAAATAAAGTGAGTTAATTATATTAAAAATTATAATAAATGTGAAATAAAATAATTATTTAATATTAAAATTTGTATAAAATGAAATATAAAATAATTTTTAAATTTTTTTTTAAAATAAATTTAAAATTTTAATCATGATTAAAATAAATTTTTTTTAGCCAGCTGCAATAATTCAGTTCGATCAAAGCAGCTGATGTAAAATTTTTATAAATTTAATTTTAAATTAATAAAAAATTAAATTAATTTAAAATATAAAATAATTTATTTATATATAATTTATTTTAGTATGTTAATTTTTTTAATAATATATGTTGAGTTAATTATGCGTTAAAATATAAACAAATTTTAAATAATTTTTGAGTTTTAAATTAAAAAATTTACCTATATATCATAAAAAATTTAAGAGAGTATTTAGGGGGCGTTTGGTTCAATGTTATCTTGATGTAATGTTATATTATCTAGAGAAAGTAATTATTTACTTTAATGATATCTATAAATAATCTTTTATTAGAGTAAAAAATTATTAGTCAAAAGATGACATCTAAATTACATAACATAACACCAAGATAACAACAAACCAAACGCCCCCTTAGTTTAATATTATCTTGGTATTACATTATATAATATAGTATCATGACATCTAAATATTATTTTTTAATTAATAAATCTGTAATTTTATAAAAATTTATTTAAGGGGCGTTTGGTTCAATATTATCTTAACGTTATGTTATATTATTTAGAGAAAATAATTATTTAGTTTAATGATATCTATAGATAATTTTATATAAAATTATAAAATTATAAATTAAAAAATAACATCTAGATTACATAATATAACATCCCCTTAAAGAAATCATTAAGAGGGCGTTTTGATCTTTGTATTATATTATGTTATTTAGAGAAATAAATTATTTAATTTAATAATATGTATAAATAATTTTCTATAAGATTATAGAATTATTAATAAAAAGATGATATCTAGATATCATGACATTTAGATTATATGACATAATATCAAAATAATAATGAACAAAACGACCCCTAAATCAAATAATTATTTTTTTCTAAATAATATGATATAATACTAAGATAATATTGAACCAAACTCCTCCTAAATATTATCTATATGTTATCTTTTTTCATAAAATTAAAATTATAAAATTATTTGTACTTAAATAATAATATAATATTTAAGATTTTGTGTGGTATATATGTATATAATGCCCTTGAATAAATACTCCCCCAAGCTGTTACATAGTTTGCAATATTTTAGGTATGTGATAGTCTCACACTGTGAATGAAATAAAGTTATAGATATTTTATAAAAAAATTCTTTATAAATTTATTAATTTGGTATAAGAATTAAGCTCATAGGCCTTTCTAGTGGACCATAGTGAGCTTAATGGATATTTAATTATTTTTGATAAGGCAGAAATTTATTTTGCTAATTAAAATTTATTTCGTAATTAGAATTATCTAATTTTAAAATATTATTTTAATGAAAGTATGTATTTAAATTAAGAGATATATTTTTTAATTAAAAGGTCACTTTTAAATATCATTTGGCTATTGAATTGATCTTAAAATATCTATATATATCAGATATTTTTTTCAATATTTTTGTTAGAGAGTTTTCAAGCTTTGTTATATCCTAAAAGATAATTGCATTTTATACTGCAAATTTATCTTAAAAAAAGTGTTAATCACATTTCAAAATTTTCTATTTTTCTTAATTTACTTACAGAAACAGCTAAATAGGGCCTGTTGGTTGAAATTATTACAACACGACAATTTTTGTTGATTTATTATGTAAAAGATTTTAGAAATAAATATAAACTCAGGAATCCCGATGTTATAATTTTAAAAACACGAATCTGCATAATATTAAGCGTTAAACTCAAAATCTGAACGCAATTTGCCTTTTTTATTTTATATAGAGATGCGGCTGTTATATACAGGGCATTACTTTGGTGCATTTTTTGTTTATTTTTATTATATGATATTTGTGTATTTTTATTATTTACTAAAAATGCATTTTGCTATTAATTAAAAGTACATGCTCATTTCATTTGAACTCCATTGATATTTTTTAATGTTTATATCATGTCATTTTATTTGTTTTAAAGCAAAATACATTTAGTGTACGACAAATGCCATTAATATTTTATTAGAAATATATCAAAATAAATTAATTGATAAATTTCATAAAATTGTGCAACCGATGGATTCTTTTTTTTCAAACATAAAGCATACATAAAGATGTTGATCGAGTTTAACTAAAGGCTATTAATAGATCATAAAGAAATTTATAAAAGTTGAAATCAAAATTTCTTAAGTTTACGTGGCTTAAACAGTTAAACTCGAGCGAAAGATATCGTTAAACAGTTGAATTTTAAACAGAAATTCGTAAAACAACTGCAAGCGAAGAGGTCAACGCAGCGTCGCAACAAATTATGAGATCGGAGAGAGAACTTAAAATAATCTTATTTTTTAAAAATTTATCTATTAAACTTGTCGGTATAATTTGTATAGGTATATAGGTCTCTCAATTGTAATTTGTATGAACGCATATAACTTTAAGCAAATATCTTTTACTTAGAGTTTAGGAACACCGCGAGCTTAAAAATATTATTTTTTTTACTGCAATGTTTAATCAGAGTGTGTCAAACAACCGCACGGGTCCCATGAGCAGTGTCACTCACTCAATAGCAAGAAAATAACATTTTGCGTTATTTTCTCTTCATTTCACGTGATTTTTTTATTTTTTTGTAATTTTATTTTATGATACTCTTTTCTTGATTTACATTCATATACAAAGTTTAGAAAAGTAAATATAAATTGAAAAATGATTAATAATATTAAAAATATACATATAATATAATTTTATATTATATGTATATTTTTTACTTTGTATGTTATCAAGTAAAAAGTATAATATAAAAAACTACAAAAAATAAAAAATGATGCATAAAGGCAAGAAAATGACATGAAACGACACTTTTTCGCAGTTGTGTATGTTGCACTGTGCATGAGGCTTGCATACTTCTGCGGCTTGCTTTAATTAGGCACCGCAAGGAAGATGCGACACATTGAATGCACCCAACATGGACTTGGGATCTTGGCAGTGAGACCTACCTACACGCATGCCAAGTAAAGTCCTGGCAAGGAGCACAAAACCGTCGTGGCACTCAACACTATTGACTTCTAGTATGATATTGAGGGATGTACCCTTAGTTATACCTTACGTCAATAAAATACAAATACAATACAGAGTATACACAAAAATATGCCTTTACCTTATTAACGAGCATTGAGAATGTAAGTCCTATTAGGCAAAAATGGACGATATCTATGATCGATTTGGTTGCTAGCCCATTACAATATATTAAAATAAAGTATTATAATCACTTTACGTTAAATCTTGAGTGAGAGTGATAAGTGATGTTCATTAAGGATGTGACTTGTTGGACTAAAATGAATAATATTTACAATTACATATGCTGATATACCTTGACCACTTCATCACCTACTATCATGACCTCGACATCGCCGTCACGACTATTGGCACACGAATAGATGATGTACTATAGGTAACCAAGTTATCTTTGTCGTCTCTCGGACGACTGTCTAGTAGCTCTTCATTTAATGTGGCAACCCCGACGACCCTTTCTTGGCGAAGCATCAACATACCTAGTTAGAGGTAAAGATGATTTGACATCAAAAGTAGGAAGGAAACAATTCGAAACCTTAGATGAAATGCTTAACTGCGAAAACAATGGCCTGATGCATAAGGAAGATGGGCGAGCGATAATTCATAGAACTCAAAAAGTTGAAGGGTATAGATTGCTGAATTCAGCTCAGTTACAGGTCGAATCCAAAGAAATGATTTTGCAAATAAGTCTGGCTTTCTACATTTGGTGAGGAATTAAAAGGAGAGGGTCATTCAGAATTGTGCATTTTAAATTGATTAAGGCTAAATGTAGATTTCTATATTAGTTTTATCTAAATTTGATTTAATTTTATTTGATTCAAAATATATTTGAGAGATTTAAAGAGAGATTTAAAGACTTGCAATATTTGAAGCTTATTTTGTTTTACTATAATAGAATTAATTTTATATTTATTTAAATTTATTTGATATTTATTTTCAGCATTTAGTACTATATTTTTAAAATTCTTCATAGGATCTCTATATAAAAAAATTGTATTGCATTTTAAGGGATAGCATATTTCGAGGAATGAAATTATATTTGAATTTTTGCAGAGTCTACTTTCGGGTTAAAGAATCAATATTTCTGTGAAGAAAATAGTGAGGGCAGTCTTTAGTAACTTCAAATAGCCTAATTATTCAATTATAAAAAAAAATCTTCATTCCCTTCTTTATCATTCTGGCTTCTGCTTTGCCATTTGATGCCCTTTGCCCGCTTATCCCAATGCTTAACCCCATTTGTCTAGCATCTCTGTTCGCTATGCCGCTACCACCATGATCATCTTGTCGGATCATAGCAATCATCGACGTCTTCTACAAGCTCGCCACCTCTCTCAAGCATTGGTGAGCAATTCTCGAGCCCACAGAGCACCAATAGAGCATGCGCTAGTGCGAGCACAACGCGTGTGCTCGAGCGAGCTCCCATGAGCTCCTAGCTTGAGCATCCCTTGCGCACCCAATCACTCCTCAACGCACGCACCCCAGCCGCTTCCCGATTCGCTATCCCCAACATGCACAACCCAGCAATGTTGCGCTCCCCAGCTGCACCCGATGCATGCTCCCAGCCATGTCCACGTGCCTGCTACGAGCTCACGTGCTCCCGCCGCCCTCCTTGCAATCATCCTACTCAACCGACCCTACAGTCCTACTCAATCGATCCTATCGTTTCGCTCAGCTCTCGACTGCACATTCTGAACTAATCACTTCCTGTGAACTTGCATGTCTCCAACTGCATCCCTATTTGGCGATTAATTTAAAAAGGCATAAGTTCTTATAAATTAAACTAATTACTCGTTATTCGATTTAAAGTAATTAATTAATTTGAAAAAATTATTTACTCTATTTAATTATTTTTTTTGGCTCTAATTGTGCGACCTTATATTTTTTGTAGTGACAATTACTTCTTAATTCCCGAAACCTCGAATTCTTTCTATTAAATTTAAACCAACACACTAATCTAATTTGATAAATTTTTATTTATCAGACAATCTAATTTAATTTTAATTTTAGATTACGAGATTTAAAATCTAATTCAACATGAAATTATAATTTAAAAAATATTATGTGCATAATTAAATAATTTTATTAATTATAAATATTAAATATCATTATTCATTTTCATATCACTTGCATCAAATTTTATAAATTTAAAAATTTGAAAAATAATTAATAAATAAAAAAATTCTTATAAACTTTTAATGATCACGAAAATATTTAAATAAATTTGACTGTAAATTTTAGTAAAATGAAGTAATTTACAATAACATTCATGAGACTTCTCTAACAGTGTTTCTACTAATAATTTACATTTATCCTTTATCAAAAACTAAATTTATATTTATCTTCTATTATATATAATTTAAATATAATTTTTTTTTAATCTAATATAAATTTTACTTTTAAAAATTAATTATGTTTTATATTCCATACATATTTAAATAAAAAAATTTAATTTTATTACATATTTAATATAATCTTTAATAGTAAAATTACTTTATTTTTTATAATAATATTAAAATATTTTTTTCTCGTTATAAAAATTTAAAATGTTCTAATCTTATTTTTATTGTGATCATTAAAGAGTTTAGTTTTGTTGATTTTTTTTATAGAATGTTTTGTTGATTTTTTTTATAGAATGTTTTGTTGATTTTTAAACATAAAAAATCAAATGAGAAATAAAATCCAAAAACTATTCAAAATAAAAATCGTGCTTAAAATTGTCAACTTGTTTAACCAAATTTTTTTCTTCAAGATTTTCAGTTTTAATTTTTTTTTTAATGTTCATTTGTTTTAATCAAAAAATACAAATTTCTTTCAAAAAAAAAAGTCTTAACCTGAAATCGAAACCTTCGATTTCTATTGAATGGAAATCAAAGCCATTCGTAATGGCTTGAGTATTTGAAAATTACGAGTCTTGATTATTCGTGTAAGGTTCAATTTTATGTTTTAAGTTTGTTCACTCTATGCCTTTATTTCCGAGAAATTTCTGCATCAAGTGCATGCATCATTTAGAGGCCAATCGGCACATGCCCCAAAACCATTGAGTTCAAAAATATTTTTGAAGCAAAACCTAGACCAAAACATTACTAGATTAAATAATAATAATAATAATAAATAATAAATTTTTATTATATTTTACAAAAATTTTAATATAAAAAATTTTATATTATTTCACATACTAAATGAACTTTAATAAAATTATTAATTTTATTGTACATTCTAAATCAAAAATATTTATTTGTTAAGAATGTGAAATAAAATTAATAATTTTATTTAAAATTATTAAACTTATAAAATAAAATAAAATAAATTTTTTGTATATTAAAATTTATATAAAATATAGTAAGAATAATAATAATATTATTATTATTTAATCAAGTATTATTTTGATCTTGGGAAGTACCAAAATAATTTTGGGGCCAAACAGACCATTTTTCCTTTGAAAAAATTGAACCGGCAGGCCTTCACCAACATTGAGGTCTCTAACTTTAACATATAACATGAGATTAATTTGTAATATTAAATTTTCAAATTTAAATACCTAATAAGTTATATATATTAATAGATATTTTTAAATAAAAAATTTTCTATATTTTTTATAAAATAAAAATATAATATTTCAAAGTTTGAATAACAAGTAGGTAAATGCTTCATTTTTTGTACCTTGAAATATAATATAAAATATAATGGTTGAGATTTACCATTGATGAGCGGTCACCAAGAACAATGAGATTTTATATGATACCGCTTCCTTATCTATACTTCAAGTATAGTAAAATAAATTTTTAAACATGACGTGAGGACTAAAATAGTACGAGTTTTAAAAACAATAATAATAATAATAATAATAAATAAATTTTAATATAAAAAATATTATTTTACTTTACATACTCAATAAATTTTAATAAAAATATTAACTTTATTTCACATCTTAAATTAAAATACTCGATTTGAATATTTTGGTATAAGATATAAAATAAAATTAATATTTTTATTAAAAATTATTGAGTATGTGAAATAAAATAAAATTTTTTCATATTAGAGTTTATATAGAATGATTAAAAAATTTTATTTATTATTATTATTATTATTTTAAAATTAGTACTATTTTGATCTTAATTTTGGTTCTAGCGCCAAACAGGGGCCAAGGTGGAAAATAACTTATGGAGTAATTGGTTCATGAAGGTGGAAAAGCTTTCATAGCTAAAATTAATCTTTATCAAAAGCTCAAGTACTAAAATTTTGTTCATCAATGAGAGAGAGAGAGAGAGAGAGAGAACAGCATATAGGCATGAGAAGACAATAAACAAAAGTAGTAAAGAAAGATGAGAGCAGGAGAAATTAAGAAAGTAGTAGTACCTCAAGATAGAAAGGCAAGATCACTCCAGCGAATCTAAGCCTAGATCTTCACTGCCTTTAAAACAAATATAAAAATCATGACTTTTTGAACCAAAAAAAAAAAAAAACTAAACAAGAGAGCTAGGCAGAGATGATATTTGGGTGTAGAGCTCCCTTCAATCCAAAAAAGGGGCCATTAAGAGAGCCGCTGCAGCTCCTGTGTCATGCAAACCACAACCCTATTCCATATTCTTCTTCTTCTTCAGATCTTCTTCTTCTTCTAATAGAGAGAGCGCATGCAGTAATGGAATAGGAAGGTGGAATCCATAACCCAGCAGCTCAAACAGTCCTCAAAGTCCCATCTTTGGACATCAAGGAGCTCCACCTCCAAAGAGAACCTAAAAACCAAGCAGAATATATAATTAAAGGAGAAGATCGAAGAGGTAGAAAAGATGAAGGCTTTAAGGAGGTTATATAGAATTGAAGGAGGAGACAGCTCATAACTTGTTCGTTCAATTCACTCACTGCAGTAATTTTTCTTCATCTTTTCTTTCTCTGCTGCTGTTCTAAATTTGCGTGTTCCATGGCTTTTAGCAAAACTACAGTCGAATCTCTTGTTAAAAGAAGAGAACAGTGATGGCTCCCACGTGACTGGCAGGACCCCACAGACCTTTTTTCTTCAAGCAAAAACTCTGATCTTTATCTTGTGAAAATGGAGTTTGTGGATGGAAAATTTTCATTTTTGTGGACTATCGGATTGAAATTCCAAGATAATCATATAAAATTTATTTTGCCTTAATACTACAATTCTTACCACCACATTTGGCCCTGTTTGGTGCGAGAATCAAAATCAAGATCAAAATAGTACTAATTTAAAAAATAATAATAATAATAATAAATAAATTTTTTAATCATTATACACAAATTCTAATATAAAAGAATATTATTTTATTTTACATACTCAATAATTTTTAATAAAAATATTAATTTTATTTTACATTCTAGATCAAAATATTAGAATCTAGTATTTTGGTATAAAATATGAAATAAAGTATATTAGAATCTAGTCAAAATGCCATATCAACTTAACCATCCACGTGAAAGAGACGACACTAATGATGAAAGAGCTAGGTCCACCCGAACCATTTATTTAAATATCTCGCTTGAATAGTTTATTTGAATGGGGTTTATGAGTTGACACGTTCTCTCATTTTCTCTCTCTCTTTCTCAAAGTCAGGTTGTAATTAGGGACATGATCGTGATATTTTTGCCTGGACCAAACCTTGACATTGGTTGTTGACTAGATTGGGCTCACAGCTACCCGATCAACAAAATCTAGTCTCTTGGGCTGGGCCACTCCTCACAAGTCTAGAAAGTTTGGAATCTATTATAGACCCGACAAAAAAAATATCTCCATAAGTTTTTCCCCTTTAGTTCCCTAGATGTATATTTGTTTGTTGCTTCTTGGAAGCCCATGAGAATACTTCATAGCTTAATGAGAATACATATCCCTTTGTACCCAGGAATTTGCTGCCTGAGGAAGCTATGGAATAGTTGCTAGTAATTGCTTTGGCCATGGCGGGGTGTGCTTGTAGTTATGCATAAGGATTCCTCTGAGGTTGAAAAACCCATCAGTTGTAGGGTATGATACTTTGATGATTGATAGGAAAGGGGTTCTGGTCATTCTTTCGAGGTGATCTATTAATTCTCTATTGGTTAATCAGTTGTTACACTCAATGAGGCCGTCATGGCCTAAAGTTGTCTATCGTGTAGAAGCCAATTGGCAGTCTCTTCCTCCGATGTTGACACCAAGGCTTGTGTTTCAAAACACAAAAAAGAAAGATGACAAGAATCACTTCCTTTCGTGGACAGCAACAAAGGCAGGCTTTTTCACTGACACGATTTGCTTGGTCAAAGGCCTAGATGGGCAGTATACCTATTTCTCATTTTATGCAGTTTGACTAGTTGACATACTCCTATTTCCCCTCAAAAAAAGCTGAACTCCCTCATTTTTTCGGCATTCGTGTTTTTTAAAAAAGGTGAGTGAATAGTAAAGTTAGTTCTTAAACTCTAAAGTGCCCTGTCAAGAGCAACCATCAAAATCCATGAATTTATCTCTATCTTACTACGACTATGAATTAAATCAAAGATTTATCCTAGGGGTGCTGAATCATGAAGGAAATGGTAAGATGAGCAAGAAAAGTACAAGCACTAACATGTGCCCCTATAGTTTACATAACTTTTGAAAGAGCATTTTACTAAAGTTAAAGGAGCTCTTTGGCCCCTAATCCCTTACTCCACTATGAACACCAAAGTAAGCTCTCAGGCTTTCCTTTCTTTGACATTCATTCATCTTAAAACAATCTTAAACTATGCTCCTTGAACCTATAGGTGAGAGAGCCGAAAAAGATGCAGAAACCACTAAAGCAGATGAGACTGCCAAATCCTTGAAGGCAGGTAAGAAAATATCTATTCATGAACTAGCAGATGTAGCTTTTACCAACCCAAAAGAAAGGAAGTTACATGCCTTGCAACCCTCAATGATATGCTTCAAAACCTCCACTGTCACACTCTCATTTTTATAAATCAATTATCCACAAAATAAAGAGTGACTAATAGTCAGAATTACAGAATAAATTATAAAAAAAAAATATTTTATTAATTTTATGACAAAATTACATAAGTTCAGACACAAGGCAGGTCACTCGGGGTAACCATATACTAGAGTACAGGACGATAAAGAAATCAAACTATGAGGCAAAAGATAAATATTGGTGGGGACATACGAAATATAGGAAAATATAATCTCTGGGATTTGTAGTCTTCCTCTAACTGTAGATTATCTACCTAAAAAATAATAAGTCAGTCATACAAATAGAACAAACGACCTTTACCTTACATTAGTATTTCATAGCTCAAAATATCAACAGATTAGGGTATCAAATATTTTATAGTATTATCTTGTCATCTTATAATATTGTCATGTGTCATGCTTTATACATAGATTAGTATGTAATCAATGAATAATCAGAATCAGCAGATATACGTCTGTGATTAACATAAGTAGTAGACACGTCATCAGTGTGACAATAAATTTAACAGATATACTACCAGCATAACAACAGAATAACAGGATACAAGTATGTCCCTCATACGACACTACGCATTCAGAAAGTGATTTATTTATAGCGCATTATTTCATCATATATCTTAAAATATATGTGTCCAATATAACTCAGTATAATATCTCAACATAAAGTCTAATAGAATATCGACATCAAGCCATGCATAGTAGTTGAATGTAGCTCACAAAATAGGCTAGGATATTCAAAGGAAAGCTAGAGGTTGTGGGTTTTTTTTTAAGGGTTCTGAGGCCTATTTATAGGAAAAAATGAATTTAATATGGTGAAAACTGCTAGTGATTAGGGAGGTGGCAGGTGGGAGAAAGGCGAAGCTTCTTATTTAATACGGCTGATGGGAGGAAGGAAGATGGAAATTTCTCATTTAATATGGCCGATAGGAGGAAGGGATAAGGAAGTTTTATAAATTATTTTTTTTTATTAAAATAGCGTTGCAGAGATTACATTTTTAATACAATAATTATTTTGAAGTTCTTAAGTTACAGTTGTACTTATATTAAATTCAGAAAAATATATAAATATTAACAAGTATTTGTTAAGCAGATTATTATATCCACCGAGCTGCAAGCACAAAAGCCATTATACTCGAACCATGACTTCCTTCTGTTTGACAACATAGAGAATCAGAATATTATGACTTCTCTCCCCCCCTGACACTTTAGGCCACCCGGGCCCCCTCTAGGGAATTGATGAATGAGAACTTCTTTATCAAAATTGACCTCGCTTCTGTAGCATAGGATATTAGCCTAAAAAAGCAAACACTAACAAATGAATGACAATCTCCTAGGTCAACAATCTCATACCTATGAAACCACTCATTAATGACAATTACTTTATATATTGCACGCACTCTTTTTTTATAAATATCTCCATTTAATGTAGTAGAAGGACTTTTTTATTCAGTCTTCTCCAATTTTCTTAATTTCTCTTCTCTCTTAATTTGGAATCCCTAGCTCTTCATTTTACAAGGCTCCGACTAGGCCCCCTCACATCTTAGTCTGATTCTCTAAGGTGAACGTTTTTCATAACTTCTAGCCTCCCTTCTTTGAACGCATCATTATTGATAAGCTTTTGTTTTTCCTTTTCTAATCTCACGCTTGTTTATAGTTTCGATTTTCTTCCTACGTAATTATAATGATGTCATTCAAATCTAAGATCCCGTAATTCCAAGGCAATTTAGCTCTTTCTTGAGTAGGCTAACGACATAATTCAAGTGTTTTTTTTTATAACTTAGGATTGACGCATGATAAAAATATTGATTTAATACATTATAGCTCGGTCAACTTAATAACTCAAAAAAATAATAATAATAAAAATCTTGATTATATAATATTTATATTCACATAGATATCAGGAATATTTTACTTTATAATTTATTCTTTCAACAGAAAATATCTTTAATTTACATAGAATATGAGAATTCTGACACAAAAAAAGGTTGAACGCAATTATAGACCATAATTACATCTGAGTTCTTACAATTTACATTAATTATACGAAGGCCCACTTTTGAATTTAGTTGAAAGGGAGCGTGAGGCAAGGTGTTAATATGGATCGAAGATCGAAAATAAAAAATTTAATCGATTTTAAATTAAATCGAAATTGAATCGATTTAAATGAGCCGACTAACGAGCCAAAAGTTTGGCTCGATAATAATTTCGAGCCGATTTTGTGCCGGGTAGGTTTTGCTCGATCTAGCTCGAAATCGGCTCGAATTAAAATATATTTTATGTTACAATACATATATATATATATATATATTAAATATAATATATATATATATATATATTATAAACTGAGCCGATCTCGAGCCGGAACGAGTTGAGCTTACCCGGCTCGAGATCGGCGAAAAAAATTGAGATTTGAATCGAAATCGGCTCGAAGTCGATTGGAATTGACTCGAACTGGCTCGAAGTCGAACCCAATCGAACTCGAGTCAATCGAAATATGATCAATCCGATTTCGAGTCGGTATTGGCTCAGCTCGAAATCGGATCGATACCAGCCCTACCGTGAGGTTTATTACATTATAATTAAGAGTAAATATCGATTCTAGAAATTAAGAGTAAATATCCAAATTTATGACTATAAATTTTTTAAAAGATTTTCTATGATTGACAATTTATTTCAATCATAATAAATTTAATTATTTTATTTTATAATTAAAAAAACATGATCAAAATTAAATTTAATTTTCTATATGAGTATCTATTGTTTTTTTGAATATAAGGATATTTTGGTTATTTTATATTAAAAAATATTTTACAAAAGTTTATGAAAAATAAAATAATTAAATTTATTAAAAAAGGACTCATTTTTAAAATAGTGAATCTTGATAATATTATCCTTTAACCTCATGTACCTAATCAATGTAATACCTTGAGAACTATAAAAAAAAAATGTTATTCTGTGAGTTCTTTTAATTTTTTTTTTTTTTAAGGGGATGGTTTTCATTATAATCTTGAGCCTCTATTATTTTTCATCCTTTTATTTGGCATCACTCAAAAAAAAATAATAGGGTTAATTACTTATTCATTCCTATAGTTTTAGTAAACAAGAAATTGGTCCATAATGTCATAAAATGTTCTTTAAATCAGATCCTTATTGTTCATAAATTATATATTTAAGTCCAATGAAAATTAACATGATTAAGATTTTATTGAACTATAAGATACTTTTCAAAATAAAAATAAGAAAAAATGTATAAAAAAATGCTATTAAAAAAGTTATTTCCCTCAACCTTAGTGAATAATGCCAAGTAATTAGATATTTTTAACTAATTTAAGTATCATTTAGTTCTCAGAGGTTAGAAGAAAATATCATATATTCATATTTTTAAAAATTATTATTCTCAATTTTTCTATAAAAAGTTAATAAAATAAATTCAAAATTGCTTTTTAATTTTATCTTTATTCTTCTCTCTTTCATCATTTGTGATCATCATGCAAAAAAAAGTATAAAGTTAAGCATATATATTAGTTTATCTGATAAACGAATAGAACACCGATAGAATTCACTAAAATGAATTTACTCATCTAACTCAAATTGTTACGTCCCGACCCGCTAATATACAGATTACGCAACGAATCAACTAACTGAATCGGGAGTGATTTTAATACACTTTTAATATTAAATACACAATTTAATATTCAAAATATTATATTAATAATCATAAAAAAGTAAACTAATTTTATTATTCAATCAAAATCATCTTTTAAGCTGGTCGCTCTCACACCCATCCCGAGTATAGTTTGAAGTGCACTTGAAAAATAAATAGGGGGTGAATTCTTGCGAACTTAGCTTTTACCAACTTCACATGAAGTTAAGCAACATTACAACATGTAGTGTAATACAATTAAGTAAAAATATGTATATCTTTACACCATAATATTTATCACATATGGAATAAGAATATCATAATATGTCAACATAGCACATGAAATATAATAATTTTTTTCCTAATAATCAATTTTCATTCTGTATTATGATGTGAAACAATCATTCTCATACCTTTTTTTGTCTAAAAGCCTGACAGAAGTTCCTGCAATTCTGTCATCCTAGAAGTTTGCCAGGAATCGTTTCTTGCACTAGTGATTCTCTTCTATTGGGACATCACCCAGCAAACACTTCCTGCCATCATTAGATCAACTCACTGTAGGCAACTTCCCATCCTCATCAGTTCTAGGTATACAAATTCAATCTTATCATATCATTTTCATGACTGTTATTTATACCAAGATTCATAATAAATATTGCTTGTGATAATTCAATGTACCATCTATCAAGTTACTATATCAATAAATAAATAACAATAACAATACAAACTAGTTTAATTGACAGAATAATAATATATATCAACAATAAAATAATAACAATAGAAAATATGAGCACATCAATATAAATAGGCAATAGAACTTATTTCTAGCAATCAACAAATAAATCATATAAAGTTGATTATCATATGTACCATTACCTCTTGGTTGTCTGATAATCTATTTTTACATGTACACCCTGAAAAGTAAAAACACAAATAAATTAAATTTATTTCTTTTAATTAATTTTAACTCATATATATATATTTCATATTCATATAAATCTCTCTAAACAAATATAGTTTTGATTGAATCCATATTATGAGTTTTGTTATAATTTTATTTATAACCACTAATAGAAATTATATTTTACACCTAAATAAATTTTCACTTTTTTTTTGTTCTCCTTCTCTTCCTTGCTCCTCTTCCTCTTCTTCTTCTCCTTCCCCACATTAATTAAAAGAAATGCCTCTGTTCTTTATCCAAATATTTGAAATAATTTTATTTTAGTCCTCATGATTTCACCTCCTTATAAATAGAACTAAAATTATTACTTTTAAATCCATTTTTTCTTATATAAAATTCAACTTTATTTTAACAAATTTCACATCCTATTTTGAGTTATATTAACTTATAAAAATCATTTATAATATAATTTAATATATTACATGTTTTGTTAATTAATTAATGCATACAATGTTATTTAATTAAATAACAAATTAAACTTAATTTAATAAAAATCTAATGTTACATAAATATTTTTGTCTAAGAAATTCAATTGAAATTATTTTCTAGACGAAAGAGATACTTGGATGGGGGGAGATTTTTAAAATTATAAAATAATGAATACATTATAAAAAAATAAATAAATTAATGTAATATTTAGAACTCAATTTTTTTACTGCTTCCTTTTAAATGAGTGGCGGATATTTTTATTTAAAAAAGATGGTGGAAATTAATTAATTTAATCCGGGCAAAATTTTCTATTATTCTAATAATTTTCTTTGAATAATATCATAAACTAGATATAAATAATACTATAAATTTCTCATAAATGACCCTAAATTTAATATCACATAAACACCCAATCACAACCTGACACATATGCACAAAGTATGGCCCACAGTGCATGCAACGGGCTATTGTTGAGTGTCGAATAATTTCACTTTCTGTTTAAATTTTATTTTAATATGTTTATAAAGGACAATAAAACTTTTACATATTAAATAATTTAAATTCATGTTTACGAAATCATTATTTAGTTTTTAAATATTATAAATCATACCATTGTACTAACTATTTGATTGGAATAGGCCGAATAAATTTATTTATAAAAGTATCAGATTTTATAAAAATAAATACAAAATAAATAACAATGTCTGATTCAAAATTAACTTTGGTGTTAAAATTTGTAATATTCATCATAATTTGAGTGCAATCTTCAAATTCAAATTATTTGGGGCCTAATATATATATATATATATATATATATATATATAAAGAGAAGCATAATACTGTACTTTTTTAATAAATTATTTTAAATATTGAAACTAATTTTTTTTTAAATTATTATCATATAAGTAAAATTTTCTAAAGGATTCATATCATGATTGATTCGACAAGTTTTACGCTGGCTGTCGACTGCCTAACGCAATCTCCGCGTTTCTCATCCGGGACTTGGGACCCGGCAACAGCACGTTAAAAAAAAATTCAACACGAGGACTTCCCAGGATATTCGTGCATTAAAAAATAATTCAACACGAGGATATCCGGTGCTTTAGTGCTGGTATGATCGCACTCTCATCCAGAATCAAAGATAAATTTTATAAAACTGTAGTAAGATCAGCGATGATATATGGTATTGAATGCTGGCCTGCAAAGAGGAAACATACAAATAAAATAAATATTGCAGAAATGAGAATGTGTGGATATACACGAAAGGATAGAATGAGAAATGAGTATATCCGAAAGAAAGTTGGTGTTGCACCAATTGAGGATAAACTTATAGAAAGTCAACTTAGATGATTTGGACATCTAAATCGTAGGCCGATTAATGAAGCTCCAGTTAGAAAAATTAAGTTATTAGATTTTGCTCATGTACAAAGAGGAAGAGGGAGATCAAAGAAGACATGACAAGATACTATAAAGAGCGATCTTAGTTATTTAAATTTAGATAAGAATTTAGTAACTGATAGAGCGCAATAAAAACAAAGGATTCATGTAGCCGACCCCACCTAGTGGGATTAGGGCTTGATTGTTGTTGTTGTTGTTGTTGTTGTATCATATAAGTAAAATCAATTTTAATTCTTATATGTAGTACCATTATCACATAGAATGACTAATTTAATTCGTTAATCTTTAGATTCATTTTATAAGAGCTACAATATTTTCTCTTAAAAGTGTATTTTTTTCATATAAAGATAAGTACAATTATTTCTAATGTAATTATTATTAAGGAAAATAGGGTAGTGATCCAGCCAAGATTTTGTATATTTAATTATTATTCTCAAAAAAAAATATTTAAAAGGATATGCAAGTAAATTTGCCTATTTCTTTTCAATATTTTTATTTCATAGAATTTCTAACTGTTTCTTATTCAAAATAAAAAATTTATTATATACATCTTTTAAAATATGCATGTCACTTAATTTTTTATAACACAACATATAATATACATTCATCGTTTAAATTTCTATAAATCTAGCATACATAATTGTTCAAAATAATTGCATCTTTATTGTAAATATTTTATTTTCATATTTATAACTTAAGAAGTAAAATCCATTATTTTTTAAGTAAATATAAAAATTATGTTTCCCAACATGCATTTACTAATTTATAAACCAAACACAAATAAATGTAGAAATATTTAAAAAATAAAATGTGTTTGGACCGGTCATAATTAATCTCGAAGGGCCTATTTGTTTGTAAAATTTAATATTAATCTATTAATATTAAACTTAAATGATGATATTTTTTTATTAAAAATTTAAAATAATGTAAAATAAAGTTAATTATTATATTGAGATATGTAAGAGATGCGGTATAAGTTAGTTATTATTTTGATATATGTATAAGTTAGTGTATGATATGAATATAATTAATTTTTAATATTAAATTTTATATGTGATGTCAGTGGCGGAGCCACATGGTACTCAGGGGGTGCAATTGAGATTTTTTTTTAAATTACATATCTAATTTTTTTTTATTTCAGTCTGAATTTCATATAATAAATATCATATTGTGATAATAATTTTAAAAAAAATATTAAATTAACAAATTATTTAGATAATTTATAATTTCATTTTTTCATAAATTATTCAACATA
>JAEMOT010004207.1:10731-37300 GCA_019297695.1 Apostasia ramifera | reverse complement strand
GTTAGTTATTTGAGGTATGCAACAGAACTCTTAAATCAAAATCTTTCATTTTAAATGAAATATAATAAAAAATTTTAATTTTTTTATTTTATAATTTAAATAATTTTAATTTATTATAATATTATTATAAATAGTTTATTTGACCCCCCTAGTTTGAGGTCTTGACTTCGCCACTGTGTGATGTGATATGCTTGTTTAAAACTAAACCAGATAAATTTTAACCTGCCAAACAAACGAGCCCTTAAAAGCCTGAAGTACAGTATGTTATACTATCCAATCAATTATTGCATAAAGTAAATATCTAAATGTTTTAAAATTTTTGCGAGGTAATTGCGTGAACGATGTTGTATTATTGTAATATCTCATGAATCAAATATAGAAATATTTTATATGCAATGAGTATTTTGTAGAAAGTCAGATATCTTAGTACTATCCCAACTTATAAAGTTTTCTCTCATTTCTAATGCAATATAATTTATTCTTATTTTCTTTTTCATCACTCATCATTTGGCCTGGAAGCTTACGGGAGGCTGCATTCTACTCCAGTAATTAGGGCTGTTACCGATCCGATTTCGAGCCGAGCTAATACCGGCTCGAAATCGGATTGATTACATTTCGATCGACTCAAAATCGACTTGAACTCGATTGGGTTCGACTTCGAGCCGGCTCGAGTCGATTCCAATCGACCTCGAGCTGATTTCAATTCATTTTCGAGCCGACTAGAAAAGAAATCAAATCTCAATTTTTTTAAAGCGATCTCAAGCCGAGTAAGCTCGACTCGATCGGACTCGAGATCTGCTCAGTTTATAATATATATATTATATAACACATATATATTATATTTAATATATATTATATACATATATATTATATATGTATATTATAATATAAAAATATATTTAATTCGAGCCAATTTAGATCTGGATCGAGCCGAGCGTACCTCGGCTCAAAATCGACTCAAAATTATTACCGAGCCGAACTTTTGGCTCGTTAGTTAGCTCATTTAGATCGATTTGATTTTGATTCGATCTAAATTCGATTCGATTTTTGATCGATTTTTGATCTTCGATCCATATTGACACCCTTATCAGTAATTCTTATCTTTTAGGTTATCACCTAATAATCATTCAAAGCCTTCTTTGGGCGATAGTTTTTTGTAGAATTTTTTTTTTATATTTCTGAAAAAGGAAAGAGATAAAAGTTGTTTTGCGTATCACATGCCTTATGTGAAGATTTTCGCCTTTTACATAGCAAAGTGGAAGAAGGCAACATGCAAAATATTTCAAGTAATAAAAAATTTATTTTATATCATGCATTAATTTTAATATATAAAATAATTATACTTCCATTAATCGTGCATCACAATTTATAAAAATCTTAACATAATGACGTAAAAAGTGAAAAATATGTACAAGAATTTAGGCTTATTTATTTGCAAAAATTAATTTCAAACTTAGATGAAAATATTTTTATTAAAAATTATGAATAATATGAAATAAAATTAATTATTATTTTTGAATGTGTGAATAATGTTATATAAGTTATTATTTTGATATGTGTGAAGAATGTAAAATAAAATTAATTTTTTATTTTAAATTATATATGAGATGTCAAAATATAATTAATTTTTAATATAAAATTTTATGAATGATGTAATATATCTGCTAAAAATTACGCAGTTTAATTTTAAATTGATTAAACAAAAAGGCCCAATTTAGAAGTTCTAACTATTCTTAAAATGTGTTATAATTGTTAATCAACTGTCAACCAAAAATCAAAATATTGTGCACACTCGGATTAAATTTTACATAAAAATTAGTTTCGACTCGAGCCTGACTCGTTATAACTTTAGTCAAACCCAGCCCGACTATAAATGGGCCTCCAGAAGGCCCAGCAGGTGTTAACAATACCCAATAATGCAACGAACGTTTAAGGGTAAATTGCATTCAGGACCTTGAGATTGAAAGAGTATTAAAAATTGATCCTAAATTCTTTAAAAACTCAATTTAAGTCTTTAGATTGTACAAGTGCTTTTATTAGGTGATAATTAAGATATAATTATTAATTTTTAGATTTTTTAGAATATAATTTTGAGATACTGCTTTTTATATTTTTTAGTTTAAATTTTTAGAATAAAAAGTAAGAAGTAAGTGAAATTAAATTTTATATTTTATTAAATTATTAAAAAATAAAGTTAGAATGAAAAAAATGATTTTTTAGATGTATAAATTTTAAAATTAGTCAAAATTGATTAATTTACCTTTTTAAAAATTTTAAATCAGTCCCAACTACTTTCGCTAGGTTACACATAAGACCTTTCAGTCCTTCCTACTTAGAAGTATGTTAGAAAGGATAATCTTAGAAAATTATTATTATATGAATATCTTAAATGTTGCTCGTTGTGGTTGGATTATTTTGATGATTGATTCGACTAATTTTATTATGAGCTGCATAATTATTCAACTCAAATTTATTACATTATTGCTTCTTAAGTACTTATAACTTAGCTTACCTTATTCTTGCGTTCATAATTTTGAGATTTACAAATTTTTTCCACTTAATAATTTAAAAAAAAATTTTCAGTTAATTGTAAAAAGTAATGCTATATATTCCTGATTCAAAATATTGAAGCAACACGAAATTTCTATACGCTAGATTGCCATGTAAGTAAAATCAATTTTTTTTTATTAACATGGGTTCATTTATAAAGATTATAAACTATTTTTCATGTTATCGCTTAAAAAAGTATATTCTGTGCTTTACAAAGAGTAATTTTATCGAAATAAAAAAAATGATATATACAATAGAGAAATTTTTAGGTTGGATGTATCGATCATTCGGAGTCTAATCATCTACTGCCACATGTGTATTTCGAGCGAGCCGGTGCACACTTGAAGCCGTGTAATAGTACGCACAAAAGTTGGCCCTCGACCTAAAAACTGTTTCACATTTTTGATATGCTTGAGATTTGACCCCTCTATTTTTCTATAATTTCACTTGATTCCTTGTTTAGAAAATCTTAAATTGAGCACAGCCTACTATCAAAAAAAAAAATTTAAAAAACATTTAGTTTAATATTATTTTAATACTATATTATATTATTTAAAAAAATATTTATTAAATTTAATGATATCTTTGAATAATTTTTTAAAAAATTATAAAAATGTAAATCAAAAGATCACACTTAAATATTACATAATAAAAAAACGATAATATATTAATCCAAAATATTAAAAATATCTGCTAGAATTTCCCGCTTTAAATAAATTAATATACCAAATTGAATCAATTTAAAATCGAATAACTCCAATCCGCGGGACTTGATCCGATTTAAGAGTTAACTACGGTGATGTTTTCTTTACTTTCACCGGCGTTGTAGATACCGCTCTGTGAATCAATTTAAAATCGAATAACTCCAATCCGCGGGACTTGATCCGATTTAATTAACTACGGTGATGTTTTCTTTACTTTCACCGGCGTTGTAGATACCGCTCTGTCCGTAAGATCGCCTGAATCTCTGGAGTGTGAAGCACCGGCAAGTGAAGGGAAGGAAAGCATATCACTGCCGTCCATACTCGATCATACGGTCCCTGCTCATGATGACGTGGCATCAGAAGAGTTTTATTAATATTTAATTTAAATTAACCTCGATTTTAATTATTAAGCTGAGCTACTAGCTAAAGTCAGATCAGATCTAATTTTTAAATATTAATAATATATTTAATTATTTATTATATTTATTTATTTATTTTAAAAATATATATTAATTGTGATTAGAATATGCGTCAGTGATCTAATAAACAAAATTAATCTAATTTAATATCCTAATAAAATTATTTTTTAAAAAAAAAATTTACTTTACGAAGGATTTGAGTTGGCTC
Organism: Apostasia ramifera; assembly: GCA_019297695.1. Classification (NCBI taxonomy): domain Eukaryota; kingdom Viridiplantae; phylum Streptophyta; class Magnoliopsida; order Asparagales; family Orchidaceae; genus Apostasia; species Apostasia ramifera. The sequence continues at coordinate 33,419 of JAEMOT010004207.1, read as the reverse complement.
AAATAAAACTTGAGTTAGCTCGAAGCTAAAATAATTTAGCTCGAATTTGAATTGAATTAATATGAGCTAAATTTGAATCGTAAAATAATATTCAAATATTATATTAAATTTGTATAAAATGTAGAATAAATTTAATAATTATACTATAAGTAAATTATCTACAAATTTATGAATTGAATTGTTTAGGATATATTATCGCTCAAAGTTATAATTTATTTTAATCTCTAAATGAGGTATAAATACTGATAAAATTTATTTTTTAATATTAAAATTTTATAAAATAATTAAAATATATTATTTTTCTCAAAATCTAGGAGGAGTAGGGGCAGTCTGCCCATGTCGTTGTATTGTTTTATAATGAAAGAATTATATTAATTTTTAACATGATTAAAATAATATAAGCATCCTATAAATTAAAAAATAAAAATAAAATAGGGTCTGAAGTCCTCTTAGTTTCAATGCAGGGACTTAAATAATTTTTTTAAAAAAAATTAAAATATAATTATAGATAAAATATAAATACCTACGATTTATACGTTGTTATTACACCAAATAAAAACGCAAAAAAATAAATCATTATAGATCAAAATTGAATTTATTTAAATTAATATTATACTTAGATTTATGTGTCAATTCATCGTGATATTTTTTTAATAATAAATTCATCTTGGTCTTAGCAATAAAATAGAGTTTTTACCCAAATTATAAAAAAAAACTTCAATATTTAATTATTAAATACCTTAAAACTAAATATTATATAATAATACTCATTTATTTTTATAACTAACAATTCTAGTTAAAAATCTCTACATTTTATTTAAATAAACTATGCCTAACTTATGTTTTAATTTAAATAAATTTTATCGAAATAAAATCTAATTCTTGATACATCTTAAATCAAATATTATATATGTTAAAAATTATTTAAATTTATTAACTATATAGAATATTTCATTAGATGCTCATTTTAATAATGTGAAATTAGATGAACGATCAGATTTGATTTAAGATATATTAAGAGTTAGATTTTATTTTTATGAGTTTTATTTAAGTTAAAATATAATTTAAGTATGATTTATTTAAATAAAATATAGAAATTTTTTAATTAGAATGTGTTGATTAAAAATTAAAATAAATGAGTATATTTTATAATATTTAATTTTAAGATGTTTAATAAATAAATAAATATTAATTTTTTTTTGTCATATGTTAAAAATCTCAATAAAATAATGCTCCTGCAGCCCAAAAACAAAGAGCGGACAAGTGAGAGCAGCCCTATTTTCTTGCGCATAGACCAATGAGGCGCTGCCATGTGGCAAAATGGATCCGCACATTAATGGCGTTATCTTAGCTGTGTTAAGAAAAGAAAAAATTATAATTGATTAAAAAACATTTTTTTATTAAAAAGACATATTTCCGACATAAGAACTAAGTTTATCTAATCAATTATAATCATTTTATTTCAAGATATAAAACTTAAAATTTTACATTCAACTATAAAAACATAAATTTATATAAATTTATAATTTTTAAAAATAAAAATATTAAAAAACTTTACATAGATATACGTATGAATACCTAAATATAAATATAACTATGAAAATATATAAATACAAATAAAATATAAGATAATGATAATTATAAATGACAAATATAATTAAAATATGTTATTAGTTATTGCTGAAATCACATGTAAATATAATTTCAAGTCAAGGAGTATTGTATTGTAAATTATATTTGTATATAATTCAGAGCATAATATCTTGAAATTATTTCAGTTTAAGTAAGCACTCTTAACTGTGATGTTCTCATTATTAATTTTATAATTTTTTTCTTAAAAAATATCTGTACATTTTAAGGTTACGATATTACTTATAAATATTTCTCTTTCTCTTTTTAGCTTAAAAGCTTTATAGGAGTCTCTAATCTATTGTTAACATAAAAGTTTATCAAAATTCTCTACCCCGTGCCCTCTTTAAGCTTGATTACTATAGGCAACTCACATCCTCTTTTGTCGTGACTAGGCCTATCAACGGATCGGATTCGGGTCGGGTTGACTCCGACCCGGATCCAAATTCATATATGTCGGATCAGGTTATACATCAGATCGGGTCATGGTCGATCCATATCTTCTCGGGTCGGAAATCGAATCGGTTCGAAACTCAGGTTTTCGGATTTAATCCATTTACAATAAAAGTAGTTATTTTTAAGTAATTTTCGTAATCAAATTTAAAATAATGTTAAATTTATTAAAAATAAAATAAGGGAAGAATATTATATTTTTTATAATATGTGAGAATTTTTTATTAATTAATTATAGTGATACTCTTTACTTGAGCCTTCCAACAAGAAAATTATTAGCCACAATGTATCCTTCTATGAACTACAAATTAGATTATATAAACAGATCAGATTTTAAACGAGTCAGGTCAATGGTGATTCATATCTAATCCATTTATTTATAAATTGATCAGGTTAGTAAACAGGGCGGATTGACGGGTCAAAAAAAAAAATTATTTGGAGGTTTAATCGGATCGGAACTCAGATCGGATCGGGTCATGATCCGATCCATTGACAGGCCTAGTCGTGACTGTCACAAACTCGATTTTTTCAACTAATGTGTCGGCATTATAATAATATTAAATCTAACACCTCTTAAATGTCGTTTCAAGTCTTTATAGATTTTTTTTTTGATTGCAGCTTTATAGAATATTTGATATGCTTGTCAATCATAATAATTTGTAATGACAAACTTACTTTTATTATCCAATCATAGTTCTCTCTCTCTCTATATATAAAAATGTGTTCATATTGATTTTGAATTGTTATGATGATTCACATTTTTTATTATTACTGCAATCTTTTTATTGATATAATTATTTTAGCGTACGAGTTTGATCATGCATAATTGGTTTTGTATTTCATTTTTATTAATTTTACGACTATATCTTGGGAATTCAATCGTATACCAAATTAAATGTAGAAAATATAATTATTATACATATTGTACAAAAATAGAATAACATATCCTTCATTTGTTTAGCTGCCAAAAAGATGGAATAAACAAATATTTTCATGAGTAAATTCGGGTCCGTTTGTTTGTAATATTAAATTTAATAAAATTAAAATTAAATTTAAATAAAAATATTTTCTTATTAAAAATTATGAATAATATGAAATAAAATTAGCTATTATATTAAGATATATGAGGGATGTGATATAAATTAGTTATTATTTTGGTAATATAAATAAAATATTAAATAAAATTAATTTTTAATATTAAATTTTATATTTAATGTGATATGTCAGGTTAAAATTAAACTAGGTTAATTTTTAAGAATAATTAACTACATGCCATATAATTTAGTTTAATTTATGTCTTACCCATTCATTCTTAGTTAATTACGCTATGCACACTCAAAATATTATAAAATCTTACATACACACATTTGAGTTAAAACTTAATCAAAATCTATTTGAAAAAAATATTCTGTTAGTAAATCATTAAAATTATATTTTTACTTTTAATGGTACATATTTTTCTCTTCCTCAACACCACACTAAAGCGCTGATTTGTCCTAAAATTAATTCACGTCGCGGATATCTCCTTCCTTTGCCGCCACCTAAATATTAAGATTTTAGGATTTTTCACTCAAAATATATTTAAATATTCTTAAAATAATATGATGAACGGCTCAGATTTTTTATAATCTAACTATAGTTAGGTTATTGAAAAATTATTATTACTCATTATAATAAAAATAAGTTAAAATATGTATATGTAAAATTTTATAATATTTTGAGTGTGTATAGCGTAATTAACTAAGAATAAATAGGTAAGATATAAATAAAATTAAATTATATGACATGTAGGTAATTATTCCTAATTTTTAACTTAGAGACAAACGGAGATGTATATAGAGCAAAAGTTAAAATTAATTTGATTAATTTTAAATAAGTATGTGACATTATACATAAAAATTTAATATTAAAATTTAGTAAAATTTCATATTATATGCATATTTTAAAATAAAAAATTATTTTATATTTTATAAATATATCAAAATAAATGCTTATTTATATTAAATCTCTCGTACATTTAAACATGATAAATAATTTTATGTTTCATTATATATAATTTTTAATAAAAAATATTTTCATTTAAATTCTATTTTAATTTTATTGAGATTAATATTTGTAAATAAGGACCCAGGAGAACTCTCAAATAATTATAATTTTAAAAGTAGAAGATTAAAACGCCTTTTGGCTCGTGATTAAAATAATTATAATTTAAATAACTATTAATAATATCAAAAATTATGGCTCGTAATCTTTATTTTTTTTATTAATGTTTTTTTAGATCATAATTAATTTGATCATGAGTCTAACTTTCTTGGATTGCCAAATCTCCATCTTGCCCCTCATTCATTCTTCTAATTTCAGCTTTGCCATCAAAATGAAAGAGAGGGAGGAAATTGCGAGCAGGTCCCTATTTTGTCCATTCTTCATAAGAAAGCTGCCTTTCTTGATTTTTAAGTCAAAACACCTTCTTTTAGCTCCTAAAATGAATTTCATCCAATTTGATATAGAGGAATATCTTCTTCTTAAAAAATATTTAAGAATAATTCTACTTAGGTCTCTGAGATTTGTTTAATTTGCCATCAAGGTTCACAAACATCAAAACATATAGGTAGGTCTACAATAATTACTATATAGTTTACTAGGGTCCTAGTTATTTTTAAAAAGCTTCCAGTCAGGTCCAACATAACGTTTTCTGCTTGTGACCTTTTTTTGAATAATTTCGAATCTAATAAAATTAAATTGCTAGTACTTTCTCCACAGCTATTCAAATACCCAACTATTAAAATAATAAGTACACAAATATATGAAATCTTACTACAAAGCCACTCAAATAAAATAAAATGCAATAACTATAAAATAAAATTAGGATAATTAGAGCTCATGAATAAGCTTCAAATATGAGAATCCAAAGTACAACCCCCTATGATGTGTTGAACCTCTTAATTTTGATGATTATAATTAATTTAGAATTATGGACTAATCATCTTATTAAGTGTATTTTCAGGTCATTTATATCATAACTAAGGTGAATGTCCAGGTTCAAGTTCAAGAAAAGAAGTGTATTACTTGAGTCCTTTTTTATTTTCTTTTCTAGGACTCAATTGTAAGCATGCATATTTTTGCCAAGAATTTAACTTGTACTTAATCTTAGTCAGCCTAAGGTCTATCCATTTTTTGTTCCTTGCTGAAAAACTCATCTCCTTGAGCTGCAGGAAAAATCGGTCGATTTTCAAAATCGACCGGATCTCTCTGGACTGGCCCAAACTCAGCTGCCTAGCTGACCGTTTGGCCTATCCAAATTTCTAAAAATTGAGAATATCTTATTTCTACTATCTTGTTCCTTGCAGCCTACTTTTAAATATATTTTAATTTGGAATATCTCTCAAAAACTATTTCTTTATTCTTTGTTCTTTTTTAAATGGAGAAATATTTGTACTTTTCATTTTCACTTGTTCTTTTCGGCAGTTCTTGAGTGTCATGCTAAATATTTTGTCCACCTAAACTCACTAAACTAGTTTTAATCTATCCCAGGTGGCATTTTCTCTTTGTTTTAATCCTTGAGTGAAAATTTGGGTGTTTTTAGCCTTTTACTAAAAATAAAATCCTCCAGCATGCTTGTTTATGGGAAATGGATAAACTATTATTATATGCTTTTCATCAGCCTCCTTTTCCAGGTTTATTTTTTAGTTTTTCCTTGTTCCAAGCTTGGTTGGGTTTAATCATTATCCTTAAAATATAAAATCTGCTGAACCCATTCTGCCTCCAATGGTCCATTGGACATTTCAACCCCCAGAAATGTCTGAAATGCCCTCTGCTTGCTGTTTTCTCATTGGTCCACTTGTATGACATGTCAAAATGATTGTCTACAATTGACTAATTCAAACATAGGGCAAATGTATCAAACTTCTTGCTTACTGCCTGTTGTAAGTAAATATAAGCATTCATTTCCTACTGTTCAAAAACTTCTTTCTGCCCGAAAATCTTCCAGCTCTCCTTCAAGCTTCTACTTGCAAACAAATCTTCTTAAGAAACAAAAGAAGAAAGAGTGCTACGTTTTTCACTATTCTGAAGCCAAGACCTGTAATCCTTACTGTTCACATTCCTCTTGGCTTTTCGGTTTTGTCGCAGCTTTCAGTTTTTCATAACTGAACCTTCACTGTTTTGTTTCTGTTGGAATATAAAAGCAAGACTGTTAGCTAATAGTTTCATATCTTAAAGCTTGCTTTTTCCTGAATATTTTGAGATACCTTCTTTTTTAGTTTTACCCTAAGATTATAGAATTTAATCTTGGACTTCTACGAGTTTTTCACCCTTGGTAAAGTTGTTGTATGCATAGAGCTCTTTATTGTAATTTATTTTCTGTGCTTAAGATGTAATTGAGCTAGCAAAGCTAGCAAAAACTCGTACCTTCTGTATTTTTCTCTGAGATTATTTTTGTAGATTTGTTTGGCTTTGGTACTTGTAAAAAGCCGTGGTGTGTAGGTTTTCTTGGCTTTGGTTCCAGTAAAAAGCCATAGGATTGTATCGGATTTATTCGGCTTTGGTTCCCGTAAAAAGCCGGGGTGATTTAGTGAAAATTTCCATTTGAGGAGCGTGGGGAGTGGACTAGGCGGTAAGCCGAACCACTATAAATTTATTGTGTTCCTTTCTTTTGCTCCTAAATTCTTTTGGACCAAAGTGATATATCATATCTAGATCTAAGTATTTTAAAGTTATACAAAACCTAAAATATTTTTATTGAAAACAGATATATGAATAGTAAACTCTAAATTTATTATTTCTGGTCTCTTTTGATTCATTTCTGCACTGCTCTGTGAACCTTGGTCAATTCCCAAAATCGACCGGGTTGTTCTGGAAAATTTTTCTGCTCTGTTTTTTCTTATCCAGGTGATATCAGAACTCAGTGTACTTAATCATTTTGACAAACTTAAGTATACTACCTATTATTCCCTTCTTTTTTTAAACTAAAAAAAATCATTTTAATTTTTTTTTAATTCCCAATTCACCCCCTTTTGGGAAGTCTCTGGGCCAACATGATGATGTCATCATTGACAAAGATAGAAATGTAAATGTTTTATATCAGTTTACTATATATCAATAGCCTCACAATTTTTTCTTACCTCTACTTATACAACTTAAAAATTCTTCTCCCTTTTTAATGTGTGATGATTCATTCCTATACCCATTCACTTATAAGTTTTGTCGAGAGCCGCTTCTCATTTGGGTGATTCTGGTTCACTCAAATAACTGTCACCTCAAAGATCACTCGCCGTCCTCTTCTGTTTCAGGTGTTACAAGCCCATCAACTTTCGCTTGATTTATCCTAAAATCACACCGTATTATGAGAGATTAGCTTTGACACTATATTGTAACATCTGTGATCTAAACATAGAGGTATTATCCATTTTAATTTCAGAAAAATCTTATAATTAAGGGTACATGGGCTGGAGTACTAGTTCTAGGATTGGTAACCTTCCCAAGAAGTATTAAAGTTACGTAGTTTCCTAAATCCAAAGTAAATAATAACTTTACATTTGAATTATGGGATATTACGGCTTTAAACAGACTTCTAGGCCTAATGATAAGTTTTAATAAAGGGAATGATTGAATTTTTAAGTTGTATAATTCAAATATAGAGTAATTTAACTATGTGAAAAGATGAAAATTCAAATAAGATAATTTTTTAAAGCTAAAACTGACATTATATGATACATTATGTTACAAGATCTATTCAAAACATTCATCTCTTCTCTATATTAACCCATGCCCATTCTTGCTCCTCACCTACCCATGAAAGCCACCATGAAACCCTGCTGTCACCCTACACTTCTACTGCTCTCTCTCTCTCTCTCTCTTCTCCCTCTGCTCTTGCCACCATCCTCACCAAGAAGACTATCCTTTGATGCCAATGTTGATCGGTGGATTTGAGCTTTGACCATTCAATTTCTTCGAAAACAATCCACTCATCAGGAAAGAACCTTTCGCGAAAAGGAGCCCATACGAGTGAGATAGAAGAATAATTAGTAGCATGAATCCCGATGAATTCCATTAGACAGTATGCTTTCATTGTTGTCATCATTTCTTTTTCCGCTATTCAGTGTTGTATCTCGTGCTGTAAATCGATTTGATTTTCACTTGAGCAGGTTTGACTATCAATTCTTCGCTTATTTACATAACAATAATGCATAGGTTGTTTCCAATAATCCATAGTACATTATAATCTATGCCACAAGAATATAAGCAATTTATGATGAAATAATTCATAATAGCTATTTGTCACAAAAGTTGTCACAAATAATCGTGTCATAGAAAATATCATGATGAAATTCGATACATTTTTCGTAATATAGCCTACAATGATAATCCTGTTACGTAAGATTTTCAATTAAAATTTAATAAATTTACTTTATTTATAAAATTTTCTTAGGATTTTCAAATATTTTATGCAATTTGGGAGTTATGATTTTAACATCTGCCAATCCAAAGGATTGTTATTTTATAGTTCATGTAATCTATTAATTATAAGGTGAAATTATTTAGCCTAGTTTGGTTCGAGGTGAGATTTTTGCCCAACACAAATTTCAACTATAAAAATCAATTTTATTTCACATCCAATATAAATACGAATATTAGAATTGAAAGCATTCCATATTTTAAACACTTTCTAATAGTAAAATAAATTTCTCTTTCATTAAACTTAAAAAATAATAATTTTTTTTTTCGCATGTCTAAAAAAAAGTTTGAACCGAATGAACCAAACAACTAGCTCACTAAATAAGTAGAAAAAGATCAACCGAAAATAAATAATATTATTTTATCAAAATAAATAAATAATATTATATTTCAATACTGAAAAAAAATATAAATTTTTTATAGAGTGAGCTGCTTGCGAAGTGGATTTGATCAGGATTTTACAGTCTTTAAAAATTAAAATTAAAAATAAGTGTCATATAGAATAAAAAAATATTAAAAAGAATATTTGGTTTAATATTATTATTATATTTTGCCATATAAAATAAAAAATATTAAGAAGACATTCTATTTAATTAATTATAATATTATGTCATATAAAATAAAAAATATTTAGAGGAGAAGTGATAGGTAATCGTAATTCTATTTGTGTATAAAAGAAATGTTGTTTTACATTTTTATCAAAATGCGTCTGGTGCAACTGAACTTTTTTGGTCTGCTATATGCCTTGCCCGACTAAGAGTTAGCGCATAATAACATTATGCGAGCTGTAAGATCCGTCGTCGAACTCATTATTTCCAGCAGTTAACGGTGGAGATTACAATAAATCATGCTGGAAATTCAAATCGCATAGAACTTGCTCGGCACTCTCTCACCTCCCGGCCGCTCAATTTATTTTTTCCCCCGGAAGCACCCACGAATGAAAATCCGCCGCTTGTATTGTTGTACCACGTGGCGCATTATGGCCCGTGCATGAAGGGGTGGAAAGTTGCGCGAAGAATGACCAATTTCAAAAAAAAAAAAGGTTCTTTCCTGTTGAAGCCTCCACGAAGGTCCGTCTCCTCCTGTTCTTCCGTTCAAAGCCCTTATCTCTTCTTGCGCCCATGCGATGATGCGAACCAAACCCTAGCCGTAGGCATGAAACCCTAACCCTAGATTCTCCCTCGGTCCATTATATCAGCCACCCATCGCTCATCCCATCTTGCTCATCGCCAAAAGCAACCGCTTTACGCCATTCGGAGCAATGCGGAGCGCCGTCTGCTCCCCATCAATCGATCTCGTGGTGCCCTTTCCACGTCGCCTTGTTGCCGAAAAGCTGTCGGCCGCGGCCGCGGCCACCGGCTCACCCGCACCGCTGAGCCAGGAAGACTTGAAGCGCATCGCCGCCCACCGGGCTGTCGATCTGGTGGAATCCGGTATGGTCATCGGCCTTGGCACGGGTTCGACCGCCGCCCACGCCCTCGACCGTCTCGGTGACCTAATTCGCCGCGGTGTCCTCCGGGACATCGTGGGCATCCCGACCTCCAAGAAGACGGAGGCCCATGCCCGCGCCGTCGGCATCCCCTTGTCTGATCTCGACGCTCATCCCTTTGTCGATCTCGCCATCGACGGCGCCGACGAGGTTGATCCGTATCTCAACCTCGTCAAGGGACGTGGCGGATCCCTCCTTCGCGAGAAGATGATTGAAGGGGCGAGCAGGAGATTCGTCGTCATTGTCGACGAGACGAAGATGGTGAACGTGCTTGGCGGCAGCGGCCTCGCAGTTCCTGTGGAGGTAATCCCTTTCTGCTGGAAATTCACGCTGGGGAAGCTCCGTCAGCTTTTTGTTGGCATTCCGGGCTTCGACCTTAAGCTGAGGACCGACAATGGAGAAGAAAAGACTCCTTCCGTGACGGATAATTCAAATTACGTCGTGGATCTCTACTTTGAGAACGGAATTTCCGGTGATCTGGTGGAGATAAGCGATGCTATTTTGAAAATCGTGGGGGTTGTGGAGCATGGAATGTTCCTGGGCATGGCGACTTCGGTGATCATTGCAGGAAAGGAAGGCGGCGTCACGGTGATTGAACGAAGGGGTGATGGGAGGATTGTGGCTGCCTGAAGCTTCGATGGATTGTGGTAATTCTACATAATTTAACTTGCTGAAAAAAAATATGATCTTTGATTTTTATATACCTTTGCCCGCACAGGAAATTAACTTTTTGCTTGGTTCTATGTTTCTGTGCTGAGGTAGAATTTTTGATGCGATTCTCTAGGAATTTGTACTGGTGGATGCTCCATGAGTTCCTGCCATGAAGAATTTTGTTGCTATTAAAATTCATTATAAGCGGATTTTGATCTTTCTAATCGTTGAACAAGCTTGATAGCTTCCTTCCTTTGAAGTGGTTCAATCATGAACAAATCTCCCATTTAATAGTAGTTTACATGGTAAGCTGGCCCATATCATACCAATTATCCTTAAAAAAAAAATCTTTTTAGCTGCTTGAATTTTTGGTGATATCATTTCTCGAGTAGCTTAAGATCTATTTGGCAACAGCTTAAAAACTTTAATAATTATATTCTTCTTAAGTTTTTTAAGCAGCTTAAATTTTAAGCTACCTTTCTAGCCGCTTGCATTTAAATGTTTTAAGGGTATTTTTGGGTTCAAGTTAAGTTGAACATTTATGGAGCTATGAAAACTGATTGTGTGAACTTGAAATTGTTGCAACATCTGTACATTAAAATCATTTTAGAACTATTTATACCCTTTTTTGGGGAGCTTTCTGTCACAACTTTGATGTAAGATACAATTATTTTCATGGAATCTTATTTGGTTTAGTCGTTGGGCTATATAACACAATTATAATACGGGGTTGTAAACTGTTTCCTTACAAAAAAGAATTTCTGCCACAGCTTCTGGTGTACATAAATCTCTGAAAAGAAGAGCCTTAATATACCCTTGGTTGTTTATTTTTTGAGATTATATTATGTAGAAACTAGCTGAAATAAGTTATTGTGGTGATTTAGGCTTTGTTATTGTTGTATTTACTCAAAACTTATAAAATTTAACACATCTAATCCCATGTTATCCTGCAAAATACTTCAATTTGTAGTTCTATTATAGTATTTAAGTTCGCTTAGCAATAACGATGGCATCGGCTTGACCTTTCATAAGCAGCAACAAAATGGAACGATCATAATGAAGATTCATTCTCTTGACTCTTGTCCACACATTTCTATTGTAGTGTTTGTGTAGATCCCGCAACTTTCTCTAAAACCTTATTTTAAATATTTTGGTCGCATCAATTGATCTCTCTTGATTTCCTTGGATTCTTATTTGTGTACTCGTTTATGGCGTTGGCATCAATTATGTGGCATTGGTGTTACATAAGAGTTACTCGCTCATAAGTATCTTGAGGCGTACATTTGAATCGAGCTTGAGTCAAGCTCAAAAATTTCAAGGTTGAGTCAGGGTGACTCGCTCTATATCAGAATTATATTGCAAATCAAATATTTTAGAATTATGTGGCACGGGTATGAGTGATTCAGGAAATGGGTTTCAACCTGCTCATATGGACTCAGAGTAAGTCGCTATGGGTCAAATCAACTCAGAATTTGCAGGACATTCAATTTTGAGTTGATTTTGCATTGAGCTGAATCGTTCGAGTAGAGTTTAAGTTTGACCAAACCTTTCGCTCAAAATCGATATGTTATCTACAGATTTAAATTATTTCGGTCACACTCTGAACAGCCTCGATTCAGCTCCACTTGCTGTCACTTGCAGAAATATAACAAACCATTCTCCTTAATCTTTAAGGTAATCTCATCATCTGACTGTTTTGTCTTTTCTTGATTTGTTAACGTTGAAGATTGAGAAGCTGTATACATCTGTAGCCCTTGTGAGGAATTGTCAGTGATCTAATTATAACTTTACTAGATTCAAAGTGTGCTCATTTTCTATGCTGCCAACTCTTTCATCAAAGTTTAGTAGTTTTATTATATGGATAATTAACTACATGCCACACCATTTCATTTTATTTATGCGTTATCCATCCATTCTTAGTTAATTACGCTATGCACACTCAAAACATTATAGAATCTTACATACACACACTTTCATTTGTTTCCATTATAATGAGCAATTATAATTTTGTAATAACCTAACTATAATTAGGTTACAATAAATCTGAACTGTTCATCATATTATTAAAAAGATATTTAAATATATTTTGAATGAAAATCTTAAAACTTTAATGTTTAGGTTGTGGTAAGGGAAGGAAATATCCGCGACGTGAATTGAGTTTAGGACAGATCAGCGCTTTAGTGTGACATCGAGGAAGAAAAAAATATGTACTATTAAGGGTAAAAATGTAATTTTAATGATTTACTAACGAAATATTTTTTTTTTCAAATAGATCTTGACTAAATTTTAACTTAAGTGTGTGTATGTAAGATTTTATAATGTTTTGAGTGTGCATAGCGTAATTAATTAAGAATGGATGGGCAACGCATAAATAAAGTGAAATTGTGTGGCATGCAGTTAATTATTTTTTTATTATATTAGTAGTGTTACCCTTTTTCTACCGCTGTCATTTTTTTTATCGTTAAATCTTAGCCTCTAGCTTTTTTGTCGTGAAATTAGATCATTGTCTTCTTTCTTCGAACACCCCTTCCTTCTTTGCGATCGAGGTGGCATCTAAGGTATTGCTCGATTTTGAATGAGATCCCACCTTAGAATGAAATTTTGTAATTTTTATTTTCTTACTTTCATGGATCCTGCGCAGTCTATTGTTGACTGGGAACAATGGAGTTGGCTCTGCAGGCTTGTTGGGATGTGTCCAATTTGAATACGGAACACTAATGAGGGGGGGGGCTGACAATTTTTCTTGGGGGAATTCACATACATGCACTTTAAATTCTTTTTATTTATCAATCTGGAAAATTCATATTTTAAAGATTCAGTAAATTGTATTCGAGATCTTGAGATCAGAGGGTGCTGTAAATTGATCTTGATTTTTTAAAATTTTTTATTTTAGTTTATGAGATTATCAAAGCTCTGCGGTTTTAGTTCTTCTAATAAAAAATATAAAATTTGGTCATTTTTTAATTATTTTAAACAATTTATTCATAATTTTGTCGAGAGCTTGATGGTTTTATCAAATTTTATTGGAGCTTCTCAAGGGAGTTTGCTTGAAAATAAGAGTTTTAGGTTTGAATCTACGCCATCATAATTTTCAATTGGTGTGGAGGGAGATTGTGGTGTTTAGAAGCAAAAGAATTAAAAAAATTTACATATTTTTTGAAATTAATAATTTATATATTTTTAAAAATTATTATGCTCTTTTATTTTTATTAGTTTTTTTAAAAAATAAAAATTTAATATTTAATTTTTTTATGTTCTTGCTTTCTTTCTCTTAAAAATATGAAATTAAATAATATTAATATTAATATTTTATTTTTTTAAAATTAAAAAAATTAAGAGAATAATTTTATAATATAATTATAAAAACTTATAATAACAGCACTTTTATAATTCTATGGGATTTAAAGAGAGATTAACTTACAATATTTTTCGAACTAGAGTCTATTCTTAAAAATTTAAATTTTGTTCCTCTGTTAAGATCATATTTTAATGGAGGAGGTATGCAAATCCCAATTATTTGTTGTAGTAGAACTTAATTATATATATTATAGATTTAGGAGTTATTCATGTAGAATTATTTCCTCTTTTAGGCTGTGATTCAATGGATTTATTTCTTTTAAACATATATGAAGCTATCAATCTTTATTTCCAACTGCTTGGGATCCCATTCGGTTTTATGTCAAGCAACACTATTCATGAGCATACGACTGTTTCATAGTTAATTTTTTTATCGTCATCTCGAATTATTTTTGGTCTATTCATTTAATTCAATTTTGAGTTGACGTTTGAATCAGCTTATTTTTGGTCTATTCATTTAATTCAATTTTGAGTTGACGTTTGAATCAGCTTATATATCTGGATCGAATTAGCTTTATGATCGAAATCCTCAATATTTTTAGCCATTTTATCTTGATTCTGTAATTAGCTTTATGATCAAAATCCTCAATTTTTTTAGCCATTTTATCTTATTTATATAGCAAACAACTTTTTTTTTTCTTACTCGTGGAATATAATTAGAAGTGATAAAATATAATCCGATCTGTGAATCTGATCCAAACCCGACTCACAAATTTTGGGTATGAGTCATGAATTTTGCCCATTTATTAAAAGGGGCGGGTTCGGATTGGGCGTAATCGGGTGGGTCAGATTCGGGTTGGGCATAATTAGGTCGGGTCGGATTCAGGTTAGGTATTTATTAAAAAGTCAGGTCGATCCGCCAATCCGACCCATTTATTACTCAGGTGGGGTTCAGGTCATGGATTTTTACCCATTTAATAAATGAATCGGGTTCGAGTTGAGGCTATTCGGGTCGGATCGACGCACTAATTGACTCATTTATTACTCTGGTCGGGTTTAGGTCTTGGATTTTGATCGATTTCAACTCGAACCCGACCTGCCAATCTATTTTGCCACCCCTTTATATAACACAAGTTTCTTTATTATAAAATTATGTAAATTCTTTATGAGGGTCATGAATTGGTCTTCTACTTTACTCTGTTTGGCGCAAGGACCAAAACAGGATTAAAATATGACCAAATTGGTACTAGTTTAAAAAACAATAATAATAATAATAAATAAATTTTTTAATATCATTCTACACAAATTTTAATATAAAAAAATATTATTTTACTTTATATACTCAACAATTTAAAATAAAAATATCAATTTTATTTCACATTCTAGACTAAAATATTCGAATCGAGTATTTTGATCTAAAATGTGAAATAAAATTTATATTTTTATTAAAAATTATTGAGTATGTGAAGTAAAATATTATTTTTTATATTAAAATTTATATAGAATAATTAAAAAATATTATTTATTATTATTATTATTGTTTTTTAAATTAGTACAATTTTAGTCCTGATTTTGATCATCGCGCCAAACAGGATGACACGTTGATACGAAATATGCAGTACACATGAAATTTAAAAATTCAATATTTTAAAATTAATGAAATGTCTCCATATTCTCATTAACGTTGTGTTTTTTTTTTTCTTTTTTGAATAACACATTGTGTATTTTTTGTGAAAAATCATAGTAAGACAAATTAATACTAACATAATACAGAAATTGTTTTTGTTGCCTTATTGGTGTTCTTAAATATTAATTACTACTTCAAATATAATTAATGTTTGAATAGATTAATGAAGGGTAAATTGTATCGCGGGGCATGAAGTCGAGGGTTTATTGCATTCTGGTGCTAAATGTTGTAAATTTGTTATCTCATTTTGAACTTTAGCTTGCCGTTAAGTCCTACAATGAGGCTTTATTTGATTCGAGTTTTTTTTGACAAGAAAAAAAGTATTTTATTTTTTAAGTTTAATAGGAAAAAAACTTATTTTAATATTAAAAAAGTGTGTAAGATATGAAATAAAGTTATTTCTGATTTTTATATTTGTGTTGAATGTGAAATAAATTTGATTTTTAAAATTAAAATTTATATTGAGCAAAAAATATACTCCAAAATAAATGAAACCTAAATGATATATTTTGAATTCTCCGAAATAGAGGAACAATCAAAAAAATATTTTAATTCTTAATAACATACTTTATCACTAATTACTCTTAGAATTGTGGTAGTTTTCATCCAAAGAAAATGGCAAGAATCAATCTAAGGCCTTAAAATAGTGGCAGTCGTCCGACCTAGAAGTCAGAACTATTGCTTTGGCCTCTAATCTCGAACTCGAGGTCAATTTAATCATTTTGATCCGCAAATCAAGTACCCATTTATGAGGCACGTTTTCAATCGAGCCTAATTGTGTTGTCTGTCCTTTCTCCTTAGGATATTGTACTAGAACATATTATATTCATCTCTCGTGTGTGAGTGTATATATACACACACATACACACATGAAGAACCCAACTAGATATCAAATTGAATTAATTTTATTTGAAATAAGTTGATATGAGATTAGCAAAAATCAATTGTTTTTCAATGGAGCAAATATGAAGATATTAATTATAAAAATTTATCAAGTTTTAAATATAATTGTCAGTTTTATGTAAGAGAAATTCTTGTGTTTAGACTTCATATCAAAAAAAAAAAAAATCTTACATTCAAACAGAATATCATGCAGATGTCAATCACCAAGTACCACATATGCAGTATAGCAGACCCGAGAATGTGTGGCACTGAACGAGTAATGACATCAAAATAATACTACATCTGAACATAGTGAATTTTTTTTAGACAGATACCTAAACGAAAAATCATGATTTGCATCTTAAAAAAAAAGAAAAATTTATAAGCATAGTTTTTTTTTCATTCATATATAATTAACAGGGTATGGGCTGAAAATAAAGGAAGAATATCATCTCCTTTATGCATATAAATATATACCTAACTCATGTAGGACTTCAATCATCTCTGACCCAATGTCCCACACACATGCATGCCATTCAATTCTCACTTTAGATACCCTTGATTTGTGCCACCCTTTATTTGCCCTTTGAAGATGAGATAAATATTTAATTTCATGCATGAAAAGGACATGAAAATCTCAAAGAGCTTCTATAAAAAAAAAATAAAAAAAAAGGAAAATTTTCAAAGAGCTAAATGCCAAAGAAGGTGACTTGCAATTGAGGCCAAGTATTGGAACATCTCCCTTCCCTCTTTTAAAGCAAAACAACAAATAAAATAAATAAGAGTGCAATCACTAACATGTTTGTCTTTCACTTTGTCATCTTTCTCTACCCTTTTGAAAATCCCTTCCAACACCAAGTTAACCTTTTAGGTTACCATAGTTAAAGGGTCCCATTTTCATATAAGGCCATTAATTGTGCTCGAAGATCGCTCAAAAATTAAATTAAAATTTTCGATTCGATCTAAATGAGTTGACTAACGAGCCATTTTTTTGACTCGAAAATTTTATTAATCCAATCTTGTGCCGGCATAGGATCGGATCAAGATGGCTCGAAATCGAATCCATTAAAAAAATAAAAAATATATATATATATATTTATATATATAACTAGATTTAGTATGTAGCTTTTTCAGTAGTCTACTGGAAGGCTTTATTTGACTTTTATTAGAATTTTTTCTATAATCATTTAAATCATATTTATTGTAAATTATTTTTTTTGTTTTTATCTTTAAATAATAGATCAAAGCAAATGACCATAGGTTAAGCTGATTAAATGAACAAATATGTTTATACATAATATTTGAATAAAAGATCGAAAATTAATCGAAAGTCGAATTGATTTTCGCTCGGATTGAATGGCCATAGTGTAATTAACTAAAAATGAATAAAAAATATATAAATAAAGTAAAATAGTGTGGCATGTAGGTAATTATCTCAATAATAAAATAAGAAAACAAAAATTTTAAAAACTTGCTTTTAACTTTAAATTAAGATTTTTTTTTTTATATTGAAATTAAGATCTTAAATTGCTCATAGATACTGCACTCAGAAGAAGATACAGGGTTCTATTCTAGCACAAACCTTATCTTCTCATTGAAAGAACATGGTGGGACCACAAGCTAGAAAAAGTTGGTGGTCAAACTAATTTATTATTATTATTTTTTAGAGGATTAGGTAGATACCATAAATGTTCTCAAAATTTTAAAATAATATGTATAAACAAAAATAAAAAAAAATATATATATATATGTTTTTTAAAAAGTTCAGNCATAAATTTTTAATAATATTAGAAACATATATAATTTAAAAGTAAAATTATAATATTAAAATTTAATATATTTTATATAAATAATGAATATTTAGGTTAAATTTAACTAAAAATCAATACGAAATTATAAGAATTTTAGTAGACTCAAATTAAGATTGACTCGAAATAAAAAATTTTAATTTATAGTTGAGTACGAAAGGATTAAAATTGATGCAAAGCCAACCTTATCTTGAGTGCAAAAATGTGTTTTTTTTTATTTTATTTATTATTATTATTATTATTATTATTTGATAAAAAACTTTGAAATATTATTGCATATGCAAATCATATCATTTGAATGGTGCATAAAATTTATTTCTTAGATAACATGTACATTCATTTTTTTAAATTATTGTTTAATTAGTGCATATATTTTAAAAATTTAAAAATTAAAAATTCAATGCACTATTTGAAATAGTAATTTGTGTCAAAAATTATTAACGACATGATTATGTACGGATTTGATTTTTGATCAATTTTACATATTGGATCCTCATAAATTTTTTTTTACTTATTTTGTCCATAAAATGCCGATCAACCATAATTTTTTATTATAAAAAACCTTTAATTTTCATTTTGTTTGACTAAAATGCCCCCATAGAGAATCCATTTGCCGCCACTGTTGATGCGGCGATCCCCGTCCTTGTCAGAACCGTAAGGTGCATTAACGGCAATGTCACACTCACTCACATGAGGGGCGCAAGAGGAAGTGCATGCAACCAATATTTTATCAATTACGACGCGGAATTTGCACTTCCGTTTAGGACCGGGATGGGACCACGCGGTTGGCGACGCAGATTGGACGACGTAGCAGGCTTGATAGAGTGAACTTTTTTAGATTATTTTTATTAATATATTATATTTATATTACATCATATATAATTTTTAAAATAATTAAATTTATATTTTACATAAATTTTAAATTTAAAATTTAATTTATTTTATATCATATGCATAATTTAATAAAATAATTAAATTTGTTTTATATTTAATATTTATTTTAATAGTAAAATAATTATATTTTACATCATAATAACAAAATAAATTTTTTCAGTTTTTATTTTAAAAATATACTCCATCTAAAAAAAGTATAAAATTAAATTAATCTTAAAATTCTAAATTCTTAGTATTAAAACACTAGAGAGAGAATAGTTAGTGTTCATATTATTAATGGCTATTAAAAATTTAACACCTCTTAATTGAAAAAATAAACTTAAAATGATTAGACAATTAAAGTCTAGATATAATTAAGAATACGATGATAAACACTGTAATAATAAAAAGATTTATGAATTTGATATAAAATAATCATAAATCTTATTACATTAAATATTTGAAATCAAATTTTTAAAAAATATTTTTTAGTTTTTATTTCTTAAATAAATAATATAATAAGAGTATGATAGTGATTTGAATCATAAATTTATAAAATGATAAATGTAAGACTCACCAGATAAAAATTTATATCTGAGGATCAAAACATTATAATGCAATACTCATAGATTAAAATGTAATATTCATTAAACCTTCATATCAATTAATACAATGTACTTTATCCTTAAGTTAAAATAATTAATTTTAATAACATATTTGAAAAAAAAAAAAATAAAAAAAAATATATATATATATATAATTTTTGTTTCGAGCCAAAAAAACATTGTATCTACTTGAAATGTGTAATAATTAAGTAAATCATTTTTTTTATGACACATAATAATATAATATAAGTACATGCAAAGATACTATTGAACTGCAAAGGAAAATAATTGAATACGTAATAAATGAAATTGTGATGCCTTGAATGATAACTTGTAGACATACTTTTATGTAATATATGCAATTGTAGTGGCTTTGAATGTAATGTTACCGTTCTATATTTTCTTCGATCTTGCTGCCATTTTTCCAGCTTTCATTTCCCACTCTCTTTTCATCGCTCGCAAGCGGCAAGACCATGGGAGCTCCATTTCTACCCGATCATTCCCGCCGATAAAGCATTCTTACCCACCCTTCTCCTTCTCGGTCGCTAAACCCTATTACCCCAGAAAATGAAGAAGCAATGGGGGCCGAAAACTAAGGTCTGGTTCCCAACTTCTTGATCGCTGCTCGGCCGTATAGAGATGCACGCGGTTCTCCGTGGGTGGTTGGGTTGAAATCCGGAAAATGGGGACCGCAAACGCGCTCCCTGCGGTGGTGTTTTCCTTCCTCGTGGTAGCCGCTGCAGCGGCTACCTATGACTTCCCGGTGCGCGTAAGCGGAAAGAAGGTTTATGATGGTTTCATACTAGGTTAGTGGTTTTCGCTGCGTATTGTCTCTGCTGGTAATGGAAGGGGCTATTGGATGCTTATGGGGTGTATTGATACTCTGTACTCTATTTAATGATCGGAAATCTTGATTTATGATTTTCCTGGGTTAGCTTGCTTAGATTTCTTTAGCAATTTTTGATTAATGAGATTTGTTGTTTGATTTGTCTTTCGCTCAATCATGGATGCTGAAATGAAGACGGTGAGAATTTGGCGCCTTTGGCGGACGGACTGCTAAAGTTTTCTCCGTTGGCCTCTGGGCCGGCAGCCCTGCCTCCGGATGCTGGATTTCCGCTTGTTTTGGCGGCGGGGAGGACTAGGAGGCCGGACGTGCTTGACAAATTCAGGACTTACAAGGGAGGATGGGATATTAACAACAAGCATTATTGGACGGTAAGTGATCGGACTGTTCTCATTTTTCTTGCATGCTGAGCACCAGAACTTCAATGAGCATCTCTCTCTCTCTCTCTCTCTCTCTCTCTCTCTTTCACCCATTCCAGTGCTTTATATGTTCTTTTTAAGTCATAAGGCGTTTTTGTGTTTTTTGATCGCTGAGAGTTCAAAGAGCCTTCTTTTTAAATGTTACGAATGTGCAATAAATACTCAGATGGCCCTTCGAAAACAGTTTAGTTTCTTGTTTATTGTTTTGCTGATGTGAATGCAGCAGAAATTTGTTGGAATATATTGAGGCCTTGAGGCTAGTTCTTGTTGGATTAGCATCCGCTAAGATAGTGGCAGGGACAAAAACAGATCACGTTGACAAGGCCGTCTTCAAAATAATGGGATTAATCCCTTCCATAGTTGTTGGTTGAAAGGGATTCTAATCATTCCTATCTTATAAATTGTTATGTGATTATTTGTTTCCTTTTTTCCCTCCACTTTCTTATGATTTTCTATCGACAACAACAACAACTAAGTTTTTATACAACTAGGTTGGCTACATAAATCCTTTGTTTCCATTGCACTTCTCTATCAAACAAAAGCTCCTCATTTAGCTATAAGTATGCAAAATTAATTCTTATAATTTTTGCTATAATTTTTTTTTATATAATTTATTGTCATGTACTTTTTGGTCTTCATCTTTCTTTTTTTTATATGGGTAAGATCCAATAACCCAATTCTTCTTACTGGAGTTTCAATTGGCCTATGATATATATATGTCAAACTGTTTAAACTGACTGTTTTCGAGCTTATCCTTAATTGAATTTACTACAACTTTCTTACGGGTATACTCATTTCTCATCTTGTTCTTTCGTGTATATATGCTTATTTATCTTACTATTTTTCGTTTTACTATACTTGATTTATTTATATATTTTTGCTTTGTATGCCAGCACTCAACACCATGTGATATTATTGGTTTTACTATTGACTATTGTCCTATAAAATTTATTTTTAAGTCTGATTAAGATTTTTCTCACTTTTGAATTTTAATTAAAACCTAGCTTTGGAAAAAGTACAATTTCAGGTTGGAAATTGTCATTTGATGCCTTGAGGTTTAGTCATAGCTTTTTTTACTACTAGTGCAGGACATCTGGTTTGTTTAACCATTCTGATGCTGTTTAGGATGACTTAAAAAGATGAAACATGCTTTGAGTTTCTAATTTTTGAAATTTTTTGGGTTTGCTCTTTTAATTAACTAAATCTTTTGCGTTGAATTCTGTAGCAGTAAGGAATAAGTTTGTAAATTTTCATCTTTTTTCTATACTTTCACATGCAATTGTTTCATACTGGGCACTAAAGTTCTTGTGAATGGCAATTCTTTTGATAAAGCTATGTACTAACTTTGATTGCCTGTCATGCAGTCTGTTGGTTTTACTGGTGCTGCTGGTTTTATTCTTGCTTTACTATGGCTTCTATCCTTTGTGATTGCTCTAGCTGCATATAATTGCTGTAAATGGAGAATGATTGTCAAGGAGAGACGATCTGCTGGCTCAGAGCAACGCATTTGTCTGATGTTGCTGTTGCTGTTTACCTGTGCTGCATCGTAATTCTCTTTAACTTGATAAATGTTATGTCAATGGTCATTAGACTCATTA